>JAQJVL010000146.1:1188937-1588095 GCA_035578905.1 Stictocephala bisonia | reverse complement strand
TTTTTATATGATGTGGGAATTTGAGGGAAATTTGAGGGTAATTTGAGGGTAATGTGTGGGAAGTGAGGGTAATGTGAGGGAAATGTGTGGGAAATGAGGGTAATGTGAGGGAAATGTGTGGGAAATGAGGGAAATGTGAGGGAAATGAGGGAAATGTGAGGGAAATGTGTGGGAAATGAGGGAAATTTTGTGGGGGAGGGGGGGGGGTTGGCAACACTGCGCCGCCATCTTGGATCCGGTCACGTGACCAAAAAAAAGTGAGTCTATTACCAGCAGAAAATAACTACTAACATGTAGCTGCCATGTTAGTCTCCGATCCAGATGTATAACAAGGTATTTAACATTACTTGTCTGAGGCAAAATTATATTATTTAGTGAAACTGAAGGACATGTTGTAGTAGACAATGTAAAGGTAACAGTGAGATTTTGTTTCGTTTATTTTAATTTTCCAATGTTGTAACCAAATAGCTAGTATGTTTAGATATGTTTGTAACAAATTGGAAGCCAGTACAGGATCTGTATTTGAAGACAGCAGTGCTATATCATCAGCAAAAGTAGCCACCATTATATCTGGGGTTTGTGGAAGATCATAAGTATACATAGTATAAAGGATAGGACCAAGAACACTACCTTGGGGGAGCCTGATTCTATAGGATGTATTGTTGTGAGTGAATCTTGATACTTAATTTGGAATAATCTTTTTGAGAGATATGATTTAAGTATGTTGTAATAAGTATGAGGCAGTAAAGACTTAATTTTAAAGAGCAGACCTTTGTGCTACACTTTGTCAAAGGCCTGACTCACGTCTAAAATGCAGCAGAACAAAATCTTTTATTCTCTAGATCTTCTTTCACTACACTCACTAACCTGTGGACTTGTTCAATTGTCGAATGCCCTTGACGAAATCCGAACTGATGTTGAGGGATTAATTCTTTTTCTAAGATCAGAGGGTCGAGTCTTTGTAACAGAAGTTTTTCAAACAATTTAGATATGATTGGAAGAAGACTAATTGGTCTGTAAGATGTTACTTCATTGATTGGTTTTCCCGGTTTTTGAATGACTACAATTTGAGAGATTTTCCATTGGGAAGGAAAGTGTTCCAAACGAAGAATAGCGTTGAATATTATAGTCAATAAAACGATTCCCTTTCTGGGAAGTTCCTTATGTAATCTACCAGTAATCAAGTCGTAGCCAGGAGCTTTCTTTGGGTTAAGATTCCTGTTTATAGCTGTTTTTACCTCTGATGGAGTGAAGCATTTTATAAGCAAGTCAAGTTGATTGGGAGATTCTAAGTAATCAGTAATTTCTTCCTCAAGTGTAGATACTATGGCGTGTGGTTTGAATACATTCTTAAAATGATTAGCAAACGTTTCTGCCTTCTCGACGTTACTTTTAGCCCATGTTCCGTCAGGTTTTAAAATTGGTGGTATTGATTGTTGAGGTCTTTTAAGATTTTTTGTTGCTTTCCAAAGCGAATAGTCAGTATTAACGGTTACGTCCAGGTTGGCTGTGAATTCCGAAAAATGAGCATTACTCACTTTTCTAAGCAATCGTTTTAATTTTTGGCTCGATCTATTTAGATTTAGTTAATCTACTGGATGTCGTGAGTTTTGCCAAATTCGTCTTAATTTTCGTTTTTCTGCAATGTTCTTTTTTATTTCCAAGGGTTGCCTTTTTTCGATATTAGCCTTTTGCTGTAGCTGCGGTGTCGCTTTCCATGCAAAATCCTGAAATGTTCTGGTCATATATTCAACAGCGTCATCAAGCTGATCGTTTGTCTTTAAAGATAGTGACAGATTTAAATGCTCAGATATAGTTTCTATAAAACGAGGCCAATCGGTCCATCTATTGCAGAAGGAAGGGGAAGTAGATTTTTTTATAATTGTTGAGCTAACTGTAAGAATCACTGGTGAATGGTCGGATGAGAGGTCCAAGGAGCTCACTATGTTTAGGTAATTTCTAGATAATCCTTTTGTTATGAAAAAATCGAGAAGATCAGGTACCTTTTGTCGATCGGACGGCCAGTAAGTTGGTTCACCTGTAGACATATAATCTAGATTACACTCATTCATGGTTTTTAATAATTGGCGCCCTCGTGGATTGGCAAGTCTTGATCCCCAATTGGGGTGTTTTGCATTAAAATCGCCTCCTGATATAAATTTACATCCCAGGGTTTCGAAGTAATCATTGAACTGTTGGTTTGTAATATTGTGCCTTGGAGGACTATACACAGCAGATATTGTTAGTGGCCCCGCCCAATCTTCTATGACCACTGAACAACCTTGAATGTGGGGATGCCGAAAATTTGGTAGCTCGTAGTGTTTGATCACATTTTTTATCAAAATAACGCTTCCACCACGTGCAGTATTGTCTGGATGATTAGTATTATACAACGAAAATGACGGAATTTTAAAGTGACTTAATTCAGTGAAGTGGGTTTCTGATATCAGCATAATATCAATGTTATTCATGAAGATAAATACTTGAATATCACGGTTATGCTGAACCATGCCATTAGCATTCCATAGCGCTATCCTATAGAAATTGTTCATTTAATTTTGTTAATAACAGTAGGCAAAAGGTTCATTAATGTACCTATTTGTTGTGCTTGTTGTTGTATTAGTTTTTCAAATTTATTGAAAAAATTATTTAATATGAATGCAATGTTGGCATTTTCCTTAAGTTGTTCATTGTGTGATGATAAGACTTGAGCATACGTTGGATTCTAGGTTGTTCTTTCTCGAATTTCATTGATTGTGTTTATAGAGACAGTTGTTGATGAAGGGACTTCATTATTTGCTGAGCTTGGTGTATCGGAGGTGTTTGGTGCAGCAGTGTTCGTAAGGCGTTTCGATCTCAATGGTGGGAATGATTTGTTTTTCAATTCTTTGTAGATTGTACAGCCTTTATAATTCGCTGGATGTTGACCGTTGCAAAGCACACATTTTGGGGGACTGGAATTTTGTTTGGGGCAAGAGCCTGTGTCATGATTATTGCCGCATTTGACGCAACGAAACGCATACCAGCAATATGATCTGGTATGTCCGTACCTCTGACACTTTTTACATCGAGGTATGTCTCTTGTCTTACAGGTGCCTCAAACAACACTTTACAATTTAGCAAGAGGTCGTAGTTGTAAATTTCTTTGTTTCTTGAATCGGGTTCAAGATCAATGAAGAAGAAAGAGGAGTCTTAGTCTTATAGTCACGAATATTATTTACATGCCTTACTTTGAAACCTAAATCTTCAATGGCATCCTTGATGCTTTCTGTGTCTACAGAATAGTGCATGTGTTTCAAAACAACCCTGTAGGCTCTTTCATTTTTCAGTTGATAAGTATGGAATCCTATCTTAGAATCAGTTAGGTGTTTAACGACCTTTCTGTATGCGTCTACAGTTGTAGTAGACAACTTTACTTTGTTTAAGTTCAAACACTTAAAAGTGTATTCTTCTTTATTTATAATGAATTTATAAACGAAGTCATAACAGTAACATTAGACACTTCTGAGATAAAGATTGGAGGGGGTTTGGGATCTTTGACTGGGCTTTCGTCTAGATCTTCATTCTGATCCATGTCTTTTTGGTTAAGTACCTCAAAATTATTTTGGGTTTTGATAGGTGTCATTGTGGTACGTGATTTCTTGAAATCAGACTGAGAGTCAATGGGCAAGGATAAATTCCTTTTATTTGTGACTGTTTGCCAAGGAATAGACTCGTTTATTGTTTGTGAAACACAATAGTCATGATCGTGTGTACTTTTAAATTTGACATTCATATTGTTAAACTAATTGAAATTTGAATGATGAAACTAATGTAACAACCAATTATAACCTTAATTACCTGTACAAATTTGATTTAGTAAATAAAGTTTAAGGGGTTAAAACTGACACTACTTAATTAACTACATTTTAAACAGAAACTTTAGAACACTTAAAACAATATTATTTAACACAATTAACAATCAAAACAATTATTTAATGTAAAAATATGAGAACAAAACTTAATATGCAGTTCACTACACAAACAGCTGATCCAATATTGTAAAAATGAAAGCTTGCTGCACATTTTGAATATATAAACAAACTCAATGTTATGACCGGCAAAGCGGGTGGGTAAAGCTAGTACATCATAGAACAATGATCTCGTGTATAAATAGATGTAAACGAGATATGATATTTCGATTATCCGTGTAAAAGATAATCGTATAGTTTTTAAAAATATATGATTGTTATGTATGTGCGTCAAATTCGTAGGTTATAAAACCTTTAAAATTCATTCGTAGAAAATAGTTTAGTTATAAAATGTATCGTTTTGACTTGAGCTATCTTGAAAACTAGTATTAACTGAAGATCACTTGTAAATAAATAAAAGCAAAACGTGTACAGAATCTGGAACTTATAGCTGTTTGAAAAATAAAAATATGGAGTTATTTATAATAGCTAATATTGCACGGCCAGTGTGACACAGCTGGTATTTTTTGCACAATGTTTGTTTATCACCGATATGTTGTTGAATTGGTAGTTCTAATAAACACCTCCGATTTGGCGGTTGGGGTTCAAAGGCTTATATTTTAACCGTATTACCATAGACCTTCAGAAGGTCTATGGTATTACACTGTGTACCATACCATATATTTGTTTGCGTGTGTGTGCGCGCGCGCGCGTGTGCGTGAGTGCGTGTGTGTGTGCACAATGCATACGAATCAATACAAAATTAATTAAAATAACATCAAAACTCCCTTTTTTAAACTCTATTGACATGGCTACTGATCCCCTCTACTCACATGACCTGCTCCCTCACATGTATACATACACAAAAGTAGTAGCCTACCTCCTACTTATCAGATAACTGGATGACCCACCTATACTATACTCATAAGCCTTTAAGTTAAAGGCTTTTGTAAGTAAAACTCTTTATTTACATCTCAATTTAGCTTCAGTACAACTAAATCCACATTTAGTATACTTTCTTATTTTACCTACAATCCTGATAATACTGCTTTTTTTAACATTGCTGATGACTTCAAAGAACTTAGTAAATTATTTGAAGACACTTTGAAATGCTACTCTCAATGGTTCACATTCAATTTCTAGAAACTGAAAATAAGAAAGAAAGTACATGTTTTATTTAATTTAGATTCTTACTCAAACTGTCTTGACAACTGAAAAATTGAGTTAACAGGTTTAGTAAGAGGGGGGGGGGATATATCTTAGTAGCCACTTAAACTAAAATAAACAAATATATATTTAATAATTAATCTGTGGGTACAATGCATATATCTAACTTGCTGCACATGTGCATTATACTTTTATGTGCATTTTTATAATCATGTAAAACATTTAATTAGGCGAAAGTCTGTAACCTACAGATGGTCAAACAAAAGACCCTCTATAAATCCCAAAAACTCTCTTTGGTCAGCTAGGATACACACATGAGCATCTAAAAACTGTATGAGGTGCCTATTTTGAATATTTCTAGGAAATTATTACAGTTATTTTTAACAATTTGGAAGATATCTGGAGTGTTATATTTCAGTTGTAAAAAATCAAAGTTATGTCTAATTTATGTCCACACCACTTCTTACATTAAAAACAATTAATGTTCTACAACTTGTGTTTCACCTTCTGCCCAACACTAAATAGATTTATGACCAACACCACAATATCAAACAATAAAAAATGTATAGTAAACATTTTAGAAGCATTTGAATCAGTGGCGTATATAAGGGGGGGGATGGCCGAGGGGGCCTCGGCCCCCCCCGAAATATAGAAAAATAAATATTTGTTTATCCATAAATAAAAAAAAATGTTCATCACATTTTATGTATTAATGTATTAATATTTCTAAACATATACAATGATATCGGTGTAATTGTTTACATTACAAACATATATCATTTTAACTTAAAATATAATATTATCCCAATGTTGTAGGAGCTAGAATAGCGTAAAATGACATCTCCATGAGTTTACTTTTTGAAAAATTTCCCGGCGGGGTACCCCCGGACCCCCCGGTAATGTGTATTAACCTTGGTAATACTTGCTTAACCAAGATCGGCCCCCCCCGAAAAAAATTTGTATATACGCCACTGATTTGAATAGATAAGTTAAAGACTAGATCACAGATCTGTGAGAATTAGAGGGAATGTCATAATATATTAATTGCAAAATGAGATTTTCACAACAAAAATATAGATTATATATGCTGTGAAAACGATGTTTTTAAGGAAACTTTCTTCAGAAACGAAGATAATGCCAACATAAACACATTAAGATGTTCTTCTATATTCTCAATAGGAAACCCCCAGAGACAAAATTTGACTTAAAACTTTAAATCAATGATTTAAATACTCAGGATATGATATTTATATAAGGTATGCAGAACGATTTTGTTTTCCTATAATAAATCCAACAAAGATGCCTTCATCCCAGATTAAGATCTATGAGGTATACAGTATTTGAAAAATATTTAAAATCTATTCAATACTTATTAAATACATAATAAATGTCTTGTTATATCTGTAGATTTCTTTTCGGGATCACTTTCAATAATAAGAAATAAAGTTATATATCTAAAAAATAAAGTTTGTAGTAGATAAATGACACTGAGGATTTCACAATTTATTTTAACATACAAACATCAATGAAATTTAACTAATAAATGAATGTTCTACATGCAATCCTGTACAGAAAAAATGTCACAAACCTGAAACAAACTGGTAAGGTTTAAACAAATCACTAAAACAGTCACATATGCATTTCGCAAGACAAGAATTGTGCACAATACTTTTGGTCAGGATATAGTGGGAGGTAATGGGTGGCGCGTTGCTATGACAATAGAAGTTACACAACAGAAAATATGCAATAAATTACATGACGTCCACCTTATATGACTGACAGAAGCAATCTTCATTTCAGGATGAAATGCCAAGTAACTTTATTGGCTAGCGTCTCTTGGCTACTGATTTATAAATTATAGGCAAATATAAAACACAACGCATATAAAACATAGGAAGACAGAAATCCTCAATGTTACTGAAATCTTATTCAGGTGCTTTAATGGAGAGAACCAAGATAATTTTGCTGATGCCCTATCTCTCCTATAGTATTCCTCCTGGCCTAGTGCCCTCTAGCCTAACTTCATTCAAATTAGAGTATTAAGTCTGAAATTGGCAAACAAATATATGAACTGACATTTTATAATGTTTGCCATTAAAAGTAGCCAACTAGAAAAAATAGAACAAACTTAAAATTGATAATACAGTATTTTTATTTTTAGAAAAAAATTACTTGCCAGTTCACATGGCTGGCAGGCATATGTGTGAAATTTATTCAACAAGTGAAGTACAAACAATAACTATCTTATACAGGGGTGCTGAAGTCTTGAAACAGTCTAATATGTTCTGTACTCGTAAACGTTCAAACATAAAACTTTGTACAGTAACATATGGCATAATATTGAACTATTTTATCCAAAACATAAAACTTTGTACAGTGACATAGGGCATAAAATTGAACTTTTTTATCCACTCAGTAGCTCTTCACCACCTTAGGGGAATGACCCGTAAGGAGTTGGTAGAAAATCATAAATGTAAGCATAGGTCGATGTACATACCATTAAAAAGGTTGTGTAATTAGTAGATCATCATCCTGCAAATTAGACATCTAAAATGGTGTGCTCAAAAGTTTCAATACTGATCTTATGTGCAAGTTCAAGAATGGCTTAATTTTAATGTAATTATATCAGATGAAGTTTAAAACTTCTCACATGATTACTATACACCAGCACCTACTTCAAGATGTATTAAGTATCCTGCCATTCTTCTATGGGGACAGTCCATGAGGAGTCAGCCGAAAATTTTTAATGTCAGCATAGGTTGATAGCCACTTCCATTAGTAAAGTGGCCATGGCCGTTGGTTCACCACCAAAGGATGGGTTCTTAGTCCCCATTCCTTCAGGGTATGTATAAATAATTTTGTTGTGAATGATGAGGTCACAAGCTCTCAATTGGTTTGCTTCCAATGAATTACATTTTAGTTAAAAACATGGAATATCCTTTTAAGTCTTTCTCACAGCTCTGATAATAAGTCTATCAAATTACAACATAAAATTGGGCTGAGCATATAAACAGTCTCATTTGTTAAATCAGAAAAGTTTGTTATTTTTCCTAAAAAAAAATAATTTCACAAAATTACATAAGAATGGTCATTCCATATCACACAGTTCTTATATGGTTTAATTTTGCGAGTCCTGTTGTTCAAGTCATGTCATATTTTCACAATTGAAATTTAATCATCATAAAGAAAACTATCCAAACTAAGTTTGGGGCTGTGCTCATGAAACACTGCTGACCACTTTTTATTACACTAAAAATCATGACAGTTATTGAACTATAAAGTTTACAACTTTCTATTAAACACTAAAATAAATCTACACCAGTTTGTCATCAAGCGCAAGAAATATACCACCACAACACACGTGAAAAAATATTCATCCAAAAGAGAAAACTGAACAAGTTAAATTCCATATTTTTTGTAATAAGTACCTTGCTTCCATAACAAATCTAAAGTTAAAAAAAATACAAACATGTTATAAATAATGGGCTTATTGAAAATCCGTTTTACGGCTTATATTTACTTTTTTAATACACTAACTAATCTGTAAGTTAGTCGATTAGCCTACCTATTCAAATATAATTTATTATGATTCTAAAATTAGTTAAATTATTTTCTAGTCCAGACTACAAACAACCGTGTATTTATTATTCCTCAGTGAATAAGTGAATAAGTGTGATGATTGTAGATGAACGAGTGTAGTCATTGTTACTAAACAACTGTTTCTTAGTAAGAGCCATTTATTAATAGTCAAACAGCCAGGGAACGTAAGGGACCTACAGTTCTATGTGAAATAAGTACCTTGTAGTATTGGTCAAATTTTCAGCTAATAACAAGCGTTATGCTCAGTTATCTTCCCTAATCAACACCTGAATATTAACTATCATCAACATATAGTCAAACATGTGCGGGTGAATTGGAGGGTTGTCAACATCAAAGATGTGTGGGTGAGCAGGATGGTTGTCAATGACAAACATTTATGGATGAGCAGGAGGGTTGTCGACATCAAACAGGTGTGGGTGGGTAGGAGAGTTAACAACGTAAAACATCTGTGGGTGGGCAGGTGAGTTGTCAACGTCAAAATATGTGGGTGAGCAGGAGGATTGTCAATGTCAAACTTGTGGGTGGGGAGGAGGGTTATCAACGTCAAACAAGTGTCGGTGAGCAGTAGGGTTGTTAACATCAAACATGTGTAGGTAAGCAGGAGGGTTATTCACATCAAACAGGTGTGGGTGGGCAGGTGAGTTGTCAACGTCAAAATGAATGGGTGAGCAGGGGGATTGTCAAAGTCAAAGATGTGTAGGTGGGCAGGAGAGTTGTCAACATTAATCATCTGTTGGTGGGCAGAAGAGTTGTCAAAGTCAAAATGTGTGGGTGAGCAGGAGAGTTGTATCTGTAGTAAATATCTGTGGGTGGGCAGGAGGATTGTCAATGTCAAACAGGTGTGTGGGTAAGCAGGAGAGTTGTCAATGTCAAACATCTGTTGGTGGGCAGAAGAGTTGTCAAAGTCAAAATGTGTGGGTAGGCAGGAGAGTTGTCAACATCAAATATCTGTGGGTGGGCAGGAGGATTGTCAATGTCAAACAGGTGTGTGGGTAAGCAGGAGAGTTGTCAATGTCAAACGTGTGCGTGAGCTATAACTCACTCGTAGTGTAAATCAAATGAAGACGTGCCTGCCTTACTACCTTTAGTTATAACTTCATGGAGTCAGGGAATGGAGCACTTCACTCTTGTCAGTTAGTACTCAACTTCGCAATGGCAATATTTTTGGATATAAAAGTGGGAGTACAACATTTTGCTAAATGTTCTTGAGAAGAATTTTTACTAAGTTTTACATTTTTATACCATATGTAGCCAAACATGGAAGTTCTGGTAGTTATTTTTATATAGATACCAAATTTAATTTCTGTAACTATAGAAACAGAAAAGGATGGTAACGTAGACAACCACAAAATGCTGAAATTCAACAAACATTTTGTAAAGCATTTATTCCAAAAAATTTTGAAACTATTTTTTAGATGTTACATTATATGTCCAAATACTGTATAAATAAAATAATAATAAAAGTATAAAAATTTAATCATAACCTTAAGTTGAAGGAGACTTTAAATCAACATTAAAAAATATTTTTAAAACAATGATTGGAGGATTTTTATATAACTAGCATATTAAATTTTAGCATACATATTTATAAACAAGCTTTCTGCAGAATAAAAACTATGTTCTCCGAAAATATAGCCTAGACCTGACTATACCCACTAGTGATAAAATCTTAAGATTTGGGTATAACTATAAAATGAATATTTCCCCACAATTACATTTAATGTTTAATTGGGCCATTTTAGAGCAAAAACTTGTTTTGCTACAGGAAATCAGCAAGTCTGCACACAAATGGTAATGGCGACACAAACATGAATAGTTTATTGTACCTGTATGGGTGGGTGGGTGGGAGGGTCAATACCGTATTTTTACCACAACTATGGGATGAGATATGTGACTAGCAATTGTGTTTGAATGGGGTGAACACAATTCATTGTTGTCAACCATTGACTCAACTTGTGACAATATTCTTAAAGAAGATAGAAAAGGCATTAGTTTCTCTATTTGTTTATTACTACCTTATACACATTACAGTTCTAACATCATATGCTGCAAATGCATATTCTACTAAATTCAATTGAATTTGAAAAACAAAAAGTTACATCGTTTTGTACATTTTATTTCCTAAGATAATACATTGCATTTTTACGTAAAAAATATAGTAGATAAACACAGATAAAAGACACTTGAATCAACTGGTACATTATTCACCATTTTGAATTAAATAATATTTAACCATACACGAACCACAGTGTCATTAACATCCCAACCAACCATACACATACACCTACAGGGACCTACCCATACACGTACAGTGGTGTTGATAAAAAGACATGTGACCCTCCAGAGTAGCAAAAGACATGTGATTTTAGCATACCATGCCACACATTTTTAGTAGGGTTAAGTTACACTGCTAAAAATTAATAAGCCTAAGTTAATGAACTTTAAAAGCTAGTAGCTTAGTGCTGTAACCCAGCTACTTAGACAAAGTATTATGCAGTTTGTCGTTCCTCTTAAAACTGACATGGCCCGCTCAATGTTACTATCAGCGTAGACACTATTACAGAAGTCTGGTGAGTCCACGTTGAGTGGTAGTCAGTGTCTGGATGTTGAAGAGTAGTGACTGTCAGTGGAAGTGTAGAGAACTGAGTATCAGTCTTGTCAATTAGCTGAAAATTGACCAATACTACATGGTTTAGACTTCACGTAAAGCTGTAGGGCACTTAGTTGCCCTGGGTATATTGGGCTATTAATAAATGGCCCTTTCTAAGGATAAGTCAAACTCAATCGGCAACCAATGTTGGCACTGATGGCGCAGTGCTGTAACCCAGCTTCATAGGAACAAAGTCTTTGGAAGATTGTAGGCGATAGGTTATATGCTCAGTCCTCTTAATACCGACACAGCGTCCGCTCAATGGTTGCCATCAACGTGGACACAACTAGAGAAGTCTGGGTTCCATGTTGGATGGTAGTCAAGGTTCTGATGTTGTGTGGGGGAGAGAACTGAGTGTCAGACTTATCAGTTTGCTGAAAATCAGACCAACACTATGTGGTTCGGATTCCACGTAAATCTGTAGGTCCCATAGTTGCCCTGGCTATTGGGCTATTAATAAATAGTCCCTTCTGAGCTAAGTCGAACTCAGATAGTAACAATGACTACTCTCATTCATCCACACTCATTCGAAATCCATATTCGCCCATATCTTGACGATCGGCGTCTTAAGAATAAATAAAAAAAATAAAATAAAAATTGCCTTTTCTGAGGAACAGTTGAACTCAGTTAGTAACCAGACTACACTCATATAACCATTCATATTCACCTTAAAATACCAACAACGTTGTGTCGGCGTCTCATATGTAAGAATATAAGAATGTAAGAAAAGAACCAGACTTTGCAGGTCATCCACACTCATGCAATCATTCATATTCTTCTTAAAATACGCATAAAGTTGTGTCTGCGTCTCACATCTACGAATCTAAGGATTTTTTACATTATTGTGTTTTAGAAAAACTGTGTGACAATTCATTTTTAAATATCTGTTTATTTAAATAACTGTAGGTGGTAGCCTATGGTAGGTTACTTGTTAATTATTCTTTGCGCATATTGTAAGGCGAATTTGAATTATCACATAAATGTACAATAAATTTATGAAAATACTATATGCATGACAATTCTCTGGATTATAAGAATAACCAGGACTGCTCTAACATACATTTAAGTTTAGGCATACTCTCAAGATAAATCATTCGTTTTGTTACCTACTTAAGAGTACAAAATAATAAGCATTAATGTAAAAAATACACATGAATAAAATATGTTAGAGCAAAATGTGTATGAGTGAAATAGTTTGGCAATATGTTAAATTAATAAAAACAAGCCTTGAAAACTGAGGCACTTACTTGTTATCGCCAATCTATAAAGGTTACACAGTTATCTGATTCATGTGACACACGGATTAGTCGGACTTCTTAAAATTATTCACTCGTAACTAAGAAAATTTCGTTTTTGCACATTGCTAAATATTCACGCACATTAGCACAATATTGAAGGATCTCAATAGCTGAAGGATAACCTCCACTCTTTCTAGCTGCGGGCGGCTACTGCTACTACTAGTCACGTGTCTAAACAACGTGACTCACATCTGTAGAAGCTGATTTTGACACTTTGTGAAGCGCGCGTAATTCAAATCTACCAATCACAGCGATTGTAATGTTGTAACTAACTACTGTCGGCGCAGAAATTATGTGCATCCAAGTTTGAAGGTTGTTTACTAAGAAATTAAAAGTCCTATGAAAATTCCATTCACACAGTTGTTTTTCCTTGTTTAATTTAGCGTTATGATATGTGCATTAAAAAAATTTTTCTTCTTTATAGGAACGTAAAATTCCAGTACTTTTTTGGTTCCAACTTGGATAAAAACGATTAAAACTTCAAATAAAATTTAAAAATGCACAATTCATAATGCAAATGTATGACAGGAACTGTCATGTTTAACCATACGGCGTACACGTAAAAAGTAAAACTTATCCATACAGTACTTCAAAAAGAAAACGTCTTTATTGATTAATTCATATTTCATAATCAACGTAGAGCAAAAACTACAATATTACCAGTATATTATATTGTTAATTATTTATATTGCTGTTATTGTAGTATTTATATTGTTCTTATTTACCACTCATTATTTTTATTTATTTTTTAGTTTAGCTTGTTATTAGTACTATCTTCTCCCACTTGTATTAATGGATTGTTGCTGTAGGTTACTGATTGCATCAATATTTACCATCTTATTGTTGTTTTGTAAACTGACTGCTTGCTGTTGAAATAAATTTGAAATTCTGTACTCAAGTTTATCTTAGTCTCTAGGAACCTCTAACAATAATAATAATAATAACAAAACAAAAAGACTATAAATATTTTATTTGTGTATAATTTGATTTTAGTATGATTATTTATTAATAATGTATCTGTTTCATTAAAAATTTTAAAAAATAAAAACAAATTTTGAATTTTCAAAACTAAAGTAAAATATTTATCTCAGATGTCAGTCATAGATTTGAGATTACACACATTGCAAAAGAAAATTTTATTCATCATCAATAGAAAAAAAATACTACGCAGATGTCAGAAGAAACTGATGACTTAAAAAGATAATTTATCCAAAGAGACTTTTATCAGCCAACGATTTGTCTTCCTAATGAAATCTTTTAATTTGATAAATATAATAACTTCTTACATAGATAGGCTTTGGGATCACGATCTCTGATCGATCTTGTATTCACAAATGTGTCGAATGCTAGAAGCGATGTTCTGGTATCCTCATTATCAGATCATTATGCCCAGTCTGTAAGTTTTGAAGTTTCCCTCCATAACATGAATGAAGTTCTCTATAAACATTTTAGAAGTTTTAATGATCAGAATATAGATGTGTTTAAATAGTATATATCAAAAGAGAACTGGCATGATGTACTGTCAGCTAAAGACATGAATAATAAATATGAGGTATTTAATGGCATATTACTATACTATTTTGACATGGCTTTCCCAAAGAAGAGAAAGAAAGTAAATTATAACAGACAAAAGAAGATACAACTTTGTATATACTCAAGTAAACTAAAAAATGAACTTTATCAATTATATAAAAATACTAAGGATCTTGAATCAAACCACTATTTACGAGTAAATTATGGGAGATTAAAGTGCAAGTATCGTTTGGTAATAAAGGATGAGAAATCAAGAAAAATATTAGAAAAAATAGAAGCATCTAATAATAAATCCAAAGTTAAATGGAGAATAATAAATGAGAGGAGGCCATGGGTGGAGTTAGACCTTGTATGTTGGGGGGGGGGGGGGCACAAGTTATGGTAAACTTGTTAGTTTACCATGCATTAAATTTCCTGTATCCTACTTTTTCCGGGGGGTCTGGGGGACATTTTTAAAAATTGCAGCTTAAAAACATGATATTTAGGTACCTTTTTTGAATGAAAAATACTTAAACTCAGAACATGAAATTGATGTTTATTTTTATCAAACATAAACATAATATTGGATGTATAGCAATATAAACCAGGTTAAACATGTTTACTTTCTACAATAGAACGGTCTCATATTGTCAAGCAATGTAACCCTTATACTAACACATTAGCACTACAATATTAGCACTCCTTTATTAATAATTAAATAAGAGGCAATTTTCTATTACCTTTTTTTGCATATTTATCGGTTAGTTTATCCAAGTTGAGGCTTTTTACTAAATCAGATTCTGAATAAATGACAGCCAAATTGGAGAAACGTTCTTGGCCCATGGATGACCTAAGCCATTGATTAATTCTTCTCATTGTCCAGAATGATCGTTCACTAGTAGCACTATTAGATGGAAGGGTAAGACAAATCTTAAAAAGCAGTTTGAAATTGGGATAAATATTATCTTGAATTAAAACAAGTTCTTTTAATATTTTAACCAACTCTTTAAGTGGTATTTCAGATTTCTTTCGGGTTGATACCATCTGACTCGAGAACGCACCGGATGCTCATTTCTGATATGAGCATAGTTTGGTTCAATCCGGGCACTGGATATTTCTGTACAAACGATTCAGATTTCTCTACATTGAGGCAAAGGAACTCTTCACTCGCATTTGCTACTTCCATTGCTTCACCGGCAAACCTTCTTTTGAGTTCACTGATCAAAATATCAAGTATTGGGTAATAAAGATCACAACAGTACTGTACCTTGCTGTTCACTTCACTTTTATCACTCAAACTCTCTGTATCGACTCCTCTTCACTCTCGAACAGTAGACATGACAAAATATTCATTAAGATTTTTTGAAATAACTCGTCAACGTTTGGGCACAATATGTGAACTTGAAGTCGAATGACTTTCTTTTTCCAAGGAACGAGATGTTGTGGTAGTCTCATTGGATTGTGTTATGATGCAAATATTTTCAGGGATTAAATATAGTTCGTGAATCCTTGAAAACTCCATTACTTCATTCCACTTTTTCTCCCAGGCGTTTTCACTTCTTTTTGACTCGAGCTTCATGATAATTGCTCCTGCTGCTTTCGCACATCTTGCTATGCAAGAGTCCTCCATCTGAAGCACTTTGCTGAGGATATTTATATCAGTTAAACACTCCAATAAAAATATTAAACATACTGCAAAGTCCATAGATGTAATTGAAGCCAGTAATCCTTTGGCCTGTGGAGACTTCGAATTCCTTAGATCATTAGCAATCTTTTTGAGGACGGCAGGAAATGCATTAAAATTTCTGTTAACAGATTGGACAGCAGTAGCCTTACATGACCACCTAGCGTCACTTAATTTGTAGATCTCATGTAGGCCTGGGACGTTTATCTGTAGCTCCTCTTGCAGTATTTTGTATTCCGCATGCATATCAGGGTTAGAAAAAAACTCATATAGTGACTGCATCACATTAAAGAAGAAACAACTGTAGTTATTGCTTTCAAAAGAGTTTACAAGAACCAAATTAACCTTATGTGCTAAACAGTGCACATACATGGCGAGAGAATGGGTATCCCTGATGATTTTCTGTAGACCATTCTTTACTCCGGACATTACACTCGTGCCATCATGTGATTGACCTATTAAAGTAGCAGTTACCTACTTCCTTAAGGTAGTTCAAAATAATGTTTGCTAAGGACTCAGCACTATGATCTAGAGAAACATCCTTCATTGTTAGCAATCTTTCTTTAATTTCTGATTCAAACAAATATCTTATATAAATACATAATTGTTGAACTCTGTGTGACTTTGCTTCATCGACCATTAAGGCATAAAATCCAGATTCGTTTATTTACTATTATGGATTGATTTTTCCCCACCTTGCTTATGCATTGCCTATCTGCAGTTGTGAGAGTCAAAGAACCCTGTACATTTTTCATCTTCAAAAGAAGGCGTTAAGGGTAATATTTTCTATTAACAGACTGCAATCTTGTAGAGAAATATTTAAATCTTGCAACATTCTGACATTTCCATCTCTTTACATCTATGAAAGCCTATCATTTCTTAAACAAAATCTTTCAATGTTCAGTAGTTCTCACACACATAAATACAATCTCCGTCCTTCCCCCAACCTTCAAATACCAGCACATCACACCGCTTTCTTCAGAAAACATCTCTTCTTTAATGCAATAGCAATTTTCATCAAACTCCCAAAAAACATTCAAACCGAGTCAAACCACTTGAGCTTTAAAAACAAACTAAAATCCTTTTTGATTAATAAGTGTTTTTACAGCGTCCGGGAGTTCATGACTGACAGTGCTCAAGATTTTTGAAAAACATATAACAAGAGTTTAAATTTGAGTTAAGTATTCATGATCATTTTCAAGTTACATATTATTGTGTTGTTATTGTGTATATTTTAATAGTCAGAAGTGTTATAATTGATGCACAAATGTTGACAAGACTAATACATGTAACATGTTGATTTTGGTTGAATTAAAGAGTTATTGATATGTCCACTAACTTATAAAAAATTTGCAAAAGTCAAAACACAAGTATTAAAATTGTTTAAGTCTCTGACCCTGATATCTTGAGCATTATAAAAGGAAAGGAAAGGCTTCGCATTTACTTAATAAAAAATATGTTACAAATTTAAAATCAATCATTCATTAATGAAATTACAGCTTATTTATTTCCCATTTCGTCAGCTGTTTAGTTATTTTTCTATATTTTCATAAATCAACTGTCATTTTTTGTGTGTCCATAGACTATCAACAGTTACAGAAAATATCAACTTTTTGATGATCTTTTATAAAATTTATAAAAATTATTGTATATTACTACATTTATTATTTTGTAGTAATATTTAAATTTAGTTGATATTCGATTAATAATGTTTGTAACATGTTATGGAGAAGATTTTACTTGGCCAGAAGTAACTGGTTTGGATACACAAAAATCACAAGAGTTTGATGATGATGATGAGGCATCTAAACTCACCAGGCCCAGGGCAACATATAGAAACACTGAAACTTTAGCACAGTTGACTGAACAAAACTTGCCTCCTTTTGATTTGTTATCTAAGTTGAAACAAACAGATCGAACTTTAGAATCAACCTTGAAGGTAATAGTGTTAGAATTGTTAGTCAGCTAGTAACAATAACTTCAAGTCAGGGCATAGTCTAAGTGAGGCAGGAACTAGCGAATTAGCACTAATCAGTGTACCATTCACGAGCCAGCCAAATTTATATTCTAAAACAGACACATATACCCATTAGTCTTCATTAGCTTCCAAATACATCATAAGTCAAGGTAAACAAATCTTACTGAGACTCTGTTGTAATGTTGATAATTTATTCTTATTCTTATATATGAGACGCCAACTTTGTGTGTATTTTAAGGTGGCTATTTCCCTCTGTGAAAAAAGCTAAAAAATAGATTTCTATTTCAATGATTGGGTTCATAATAGTCAAACACTTACTGGTTATGGTTCGGGTCATATCGTAATACTTTAAGTGTTATTTGATAGGTGAAGACCTATTCTGGTGAATGGTTTTTGTAAAAAATTGAGTATTTTCATATTTTTTTCACAGTTAAACAATGTCATTCTTGATGATTTGACACTTAAAAAAATCATAATATGAACTGCTGGATATTATGAGTAACCAATAATAGTTAGATTGGGCCTTTAATAATCAAACAGCGTTCACTATGAGTCATTATAATAATAAAACAAATTGTACAGTTGAAATAGAAAAGCATGTTTCGGTCTGCTGACAGTACAATTGCATAGGGCTGTCGACTTTCCAGCAGTGGGGCTTGGCGGTTTGGGAAATGACTACCTTAAGGCAAATATAAATGATTAAATGAGTGTAAGATGAGTGTCGATGACCTGTGTAGTCTGTTTGCTAAGTTCGACTGTTCCTCAAAACGGCCATTTATTAATAGCCCAATAATCAGGGCAACTAAGTGACCTACAGCTTTACATGGAATCTGAACCTTGTAGTATTGGTCTGATTTTCTGCTAATTTACAAGCTCAGTTAACCGATACTAAGTTATCTCCCTAAAACAATATCAGACTTCTTTAGTAGTATCTACACTAATAGAAAACATTGAGGAGTGTGCTATGTCAGTATTAAGAGGACCGAGAATAGAACCTATCGCCTACAATCTCCACAACACTTTATCCCCAAGTAGCTGAGTCAGAGCGTATTTTAACAGATTTTCACTGGGCGACAGAAGGGGGGGGCGAATACACATTTTCCATCAGTTAAATTGAATACCGGAAACCCCCTATTTCAATGAATGATCCAAGACCCTTCCTGGAAAAATATATTTCATATTTTGAAGCTTCAAAACGTGAATTAGGTCTTATTTTGGTATTATTGAGATTTTTTAGATATTGTGATTTCTTAACATATTTGTAAGAATATTTTGTTGGGAAACCATACTTTTACTTTATTTTTAATAAAAAGTAATTAAGATATGATAGTTTGAATTGTATTTTTACTGTGGTAGAACAAAATATTTGAAGTAAACAATAAATTGAAGAACAATTTTATTGTAGAACATTTTGTTTGCCACACCCACCCGATAATTACACACTCCAATGCATTGACTACACATCACTACACTATATGTACCTGACCTTGATTAATATAATGTAACTCATTACTTCTAACTTTAATGAATACTCTGTACTTTTTACAAAGCTTAAAAAGCGTATTAATTTGCGAGAGGTCAAATTTTCAATTGAATAACATCACTTAAATTGATGATTTTGTCGCCGAAAATTTGCCGGCACCAGCTAGGAGACTTGGCGACAAAATCTTGGAACTTGACGACTCTTGTGTCGCTCAGTTAACATGTTATTTAATTCAAATTCAAATTCTTTATTGCCATTGATCATAAGTATACATGAAATAGGCATTGTCACTTGTGTTACATTAAACCTAATTTTTCTTTTTAATAAAGATATATAGCTATGCTAAGTTTCCGTTGAGTTATAAAGATAATACAATAACTGAAGCGTCACACAGTAAAAACTCTTGAATTGAATAAAAAGGGTTACAAACTAGCCAGTCATATATTTTAGATTTTAAGTTTTTGAAAGGAATGGTTCGAGCAGAAGGTGGTAGTTTATTGAAAAATTTTATGGCATTTATTTGAGAAGAGTGAGAGGTTTTACTGAGTCTATGCTGTGGAACATCAATCATGGATTTGGAACGGGTGTTGTGGTTATGGATGTCTTGTCTTGTGCTGTAATTGTTTAAGTTAGTTTTTGTGTACAGTAAAATGTGGTATATGTATAGATTGTAAACAGTGAGAATTTGTAATCTTTTAAAAAGTGGTCGACAATGTTCCAATGGTCCAACTCTACACATGGTTCTAATAACTTTCTTTTGTAAAAGCAAGACTTCGTTTACATGATGAGAATGTCCCCATATCAACAATCCATAAGCGATGTGTGACTGGAAAAAACTGAAGTATGCCGTTCTTAAATAACTGTCATCTAAAATGTCTCTAAGTTTCCAAATTAAGTAGTTAACACGGCTTATTTTCTTACATATAGTGTCAATGTGTACTTGCCAGTTCAATTTGCTGTCAATTTGAAAACCTAAAAATTTTACTGTTTGAGAATCTTTGTTTTGAGCAAGACTTGAAGTAATATTTTGTCTTTTTTCTCTACTGCAAAGAAGTTTATTAGATGAAAACCAATTGATAGCTCTGTTTTGAGAATCTTCCATTAATGTATGGAGAATGTTCAAGTTCTTATGTGAAACTATCAACGTCACATCATCTGCATACATAATGGCCTGCGTATTAACATGTAATGGTAAATCATTAATTGTTATTAGAAAAAAGAACGGCCTAAGGACGGAGCCCTGTGGGATTCCCAAGCTTACGTCCATCACAGTTGAAGCCTGCCCCTTAACAGAGACATACTGCTTTCTGTCAGTGAGGTATGATTTGATAATATCAATAGATTGATTTCTTACTCCATAGCATAGGAGTTTATCTATCAGGATGTCGTACGGGACACAATCAAATGCCTTACTTAAGTCGCACATCACAACACCTACAGATTCTTTTTCTTCAAAAGCTTTTAGAGAAGTATCAACTAACTTTAAGAGAGCAGTTGTTGTTGAACAGCCTTCTCTAAAACCAAACTGACTACTTGAAATAAGGCTGTTTTGGTTGAAATATGAGTTTAACTGTTTGTGCATTACAGATTCAAGAATCTTTGAAAAAATAGGGACTATGGAAATTGGCCGGTAATTTTGAGGTTGTTTTTTATCGCCTTTCTTAAAAACTGGAATTATTTTAGAGATCTTAAGTAAATTTGAAAAATATCCATGTACAAGGCACTGTGATAGGACAAAAGAAAGTGGTTTACTAATGCAGTGAATGGTTTGTTTTGCGATGTAGCTAGAAATCCAGTAATGATCAAAACTTTTGGAATTTGAAAATTTAGAAACAAGGTCTGTTACTTCCAATTCAGTGACTTCTCTCCACGTGAATTCAGAGTGTCTTATTTGTTCAAAGATTTGTTGGTTGAGAGAATCAGGAATCACATCAGGAATTTTGTTTCCGATTTCCTTGGGGGATTCTATGAAATATGAGTTTAGTCTGTCAGGTTCAAGTTCAATGTCATGTGTGTGTGATGAAGAGTTTTCCTGTGAGATGATGTTCCATGCAGCTTTGCATCTGTTTGAGGAGTTTTCAATATAGTTACCAGATGCTTTCCTTTTGGCTTTAATTAATTCTATCTTATAAAGTTTTTTTACTTTCTTATAGGCATTAAAGGCAGATTGTGCCTGCGAAGAACCACTCCTGTACAAGTTTTTGTAAATATCATGACAGATCAACATATCTTTCCTTAAAGTAGCTAGATCTTCTGTGTACCAATTAAACAACAACTTTTTCTTCTGTGCCTTGCGTGACTTAGAAACTAATGGTGATGCACTGAGCTGAGTTACAGCGCTACGTTACTAGTGCCAATACTAAATTTAAATAAATTCTTTCTACTTTTCCTTTCACAGTTCACTAGATTTATAAACTGTATAGTAAATGACAAAGATTATTATTGCTTGATGGCTCAAAGAAACTAAATTAAATGTTAACTTTCCTGTGAGGTAATGGTATTGTCATGTGAGATATTTTATTTTAAAAATCGGATCCAGATTAAATAAAATAGTCTTTATTAATGCAGCGAAGTTATAACTATTAAGTCTCCTAATACTGTTGTCCTCTTCCACTTTACAACAGTACTTATCCAGATTTACTTGAATAAAATAATACTTTATTTGTTTCATGATTTTCCAGCCAAGTCCATTAACTACTAACTTACAACTTAGATTGAAGCACTCCTTGAATTAGATTGAAGCAGGAATTGAATTATAATTGCTGTATTAAAAAATAAACTAACGCTTTCACTCTGTCCGAGATCACAATTTCAATACAGTGTTCTAACTGGAAACCACTTTATTTTAAGATAATTTATCTATTTTTAATACTTATTTATTTTTAATACTTCATGGATGTCCAAAGGATGATGAACGAGCCCGTTTAACACGTCCGAGAGTATACAAAGCTCCTGAAATTTCACTTGATGACATTAATGACCCTGAGATCAGGAAACAAATTATTGACTTTACATATTCAACAACTACAAAATTGGCAATTCAAGAGTCTGGAGTGGATGTAAAGAGACCTAATACTGAGTGGGAGCTATCAGAGCAGGTAAGACTATTTAGAAGCTCACTTTAGTTTGTACAACACTCAGCTTAAATCTAATCAGTTTAGTTATGTAGAACCAGAATGTCATACAAATCAAATTTTACTTTAAATTACAGTCAAAGCGTAACATTTTATGCTTCTATGTAGATATTGCAATATGAATTTTAAAGTTTTTGCTGCCATTAGGGAAGCTCACGTAATAAAATAACTCTTATTGGTAGAGATTGGTAGCTACTTGCCGATTTCAAAGCGACTTCTTCACACTCTGTTTTTATGAACAGGACCTAAATAAATTTGATAATATTTTATTTTTAAAAGTGATTATTGTGGATCATTTCCTGTTTTATATTTTTGTTTAGATTTATCTATTCATTGTTAAAATAAATACTTGAGAAATGATCAAATACTGATTGTAAAATTTATGATTGAAAGTGATATTAATCAGATTCAAGTCTCAATATTTGAACCCTCCATTTAAAATCTAAGTTAATGCCCACAAATGTTGTGCCAACATCAAAGTGAGGAAGGATTCCTTTTTCCTACAATGATGTGTTGCGTTTTCTAATATTTTACTTTTTCAAAAGTATATGTAGGAACTTCCTCACACTCATATCCTATATGGATGAATAGTTTTTTAATTAGCTAATGAGTGAGTCTACACTTTACATGAATAACTCACTTTTCTGGTAATCTTGGTCTTAGCTTGTAATAAATTCTCGTTTCAGAAAATGTTTAAGTTCAAGATCTTAATATGCAATGCATAGTCTTGCTTTTGAAGTCATTTCTCAGATATTAAGTCTCTTTCCCTATTAATTAAATTAAGTAGTGAAGGAGTGTACACTAAAAATAAATAATGCATGTTCAGTGGATTCATTTTAATAATGATCAACCATGTACCTTATTTTATTCACACTTTTGCTACAATAATTAGTTGGCGTTCTTTAAGGTGTCTCGTGAGAGGAATGAAGAACCAGGCGACGTGATGTGTGAAGACATGACAGTTGACAAACTAAACGAATGGGAAAAGAAACAAAGCAGAGCCTTGGCCGATGTCACTGACTCCCTTTGGAAAGATTATCGAGCAAAGTAAGATATAGTGTGAATGCTGATATGTTCTAGTTTAATGAATTCAAGTTTTATTCACCAATGTACAAAAGTGTTGAAACAAGCAAATTAATGCAATTCTCTACAGAATATTTACATACTCTTGTATATTAAAGGTTAAGTAGTTGCTATCTGCCAGTGATCCTGGAAATCTTGTTGAATTATATGTTTCAGCGTTACGCCATCATCACATCCTTACATTAACCCTCAAATGGTTACCAGTCGGTTTTCCGACGTTGATGTACATGTCTGGTAGGTTATTCGTAGACTTTCTGACGACTAGACATCGTTGTAAATAAACAACAGCAGCTGGCTTATTTATACAGTAAATATCGCATATAATATATCATTCCACTCTACTGTTCCAAATCCATCGCTTAAGACGATTTCGTTCTCTTAGAAAACTTCTATAATTTGTTTACAGAATGTACTTGCTCACACTACATTGCAAAGGAATTTTTTACTGTTGCAATTATTAGTTTTTATGTACATATAATATACATAAATGCATATATTCTAAAAGAATAGGAAATTCTCTATAGTTTGGCTATTTTGGAACTTTAGATAAAGTGTTTATGTAATTTGTAGAGGTGGTGCAAACTTTTGAAGGTTTTTTAATTTTGTTGTTTGTGAAACTTTTTATTTGCAAACAAACATCTTAGTAAATCTGCTGCAATATTTTATTCCTAATTTCTCTGTTTCATCCTGAACTAGGAAATATGCTACTTGATATTCTTTCTATTGTAAATTATAGTTTTACGATTTGTTAAAATAAACATGGCAGCACTATCAAAACAGGGGTAACCACGAGTGTTATAGTGAACCATTAGAGGATTAAAGAGGATTTAATATATTCATCAAAGTGATTTGGATTTGATATATGTTATGACTCTGATTAGGATCGAACTGAACTCCTTATCTTTATTTTTTTATGAAGCTGGGCTTAATCAAACTATGGTACTGACCAATTTAACTATGATTAAATAACATCCAAACAAGTGAAGAACTGTAAACATTATGAGAAACTGTTAATATTTGACTGAAAAATGATTTAGTAATTATTTGTATAGTTCTTAATCATCAGCAAAAAATATTTTTGTACAGATTTTTACTGTTCTTGCGCTGTAGAAATATAAAAGCATAAATTCTTTTCATTATTGTCAAGCAGTATACGCTGCAAATAATTTTCATTATAGCAGCAGTAACAAAAATAAATTATAAATATTATAAAAACCGTAGATATTTTTTATCTTTCTTAATATTTAGGTAATTTGTGCAATTGAGAGAGAAAAGTCTGATTTGAATGTTTTTTGTATGTTAAAGTTTTTGTATTTACCAATCTCAACTTAAACATCACTGTAGCAGCACGAAATTATCAACTTGAAGACAAATTTATAATAAACTTAACTTTTTTTCATTTTTTTGAGCAGGAAATCAGAGAATATTGTGAGCCACTCCCAAATTAATACGTCAATACCAGATTCAACAGAGAAGATAATGAATCTTGCGAGATCAAATGATCTCCGTTACCCATTCGCTTTAAAACCAGTCGGCTATACAGGGTTCAGGCCATACAACCCTATTGGAATGAAACCCGAAAAAATCAGACTGGAATTTCCAGACCCCATGCAAACATGTTATCAAGTTTACAACAGGTAATATAGGTAACAATAATTGTAGTAATAAATGAATAATGTATCATGTAATTCATATCCTCACCCCAATGATGATTTGCTGTGAGGGGAATTATGAGATGGGAGTGATCATAAGATAGGTCTAAAACATATCAAGAACTAATGTTGATTCTTACAAGATTCTTACAAATGAGACGCCGACACAACGTTGTGTGTATTTTAAGGCGAATATGAATGGTTTTATGAGTGTAGGATGAGTGTTTATTTATTATGAATGAGGATTTATTCAAGGTGTGTAAGCTCTGTAGATTGGTAGAAGGCTCATGAAGAGTAGTGCTTGTGTATCGCAGATAAGAATCATGTCAACTGATGGTGCACATAGCACTGATAACACAGTAAGACAGACTGGCATGTCATAGTAGGCACACATATTTATTTTATTGAATTTTTGGTTTACCATTTTAAAATATAGACTTTATAGCAATAAATAAATTTTTATAATCCAGTCCTAATTGTAAAACTTCTGTTTTATTCCCCAGATTAATTTTGGCTTCTGTTTCATTGAGACAAATCTTTATCAGACTCACAAGCTTTTTGGGTATGCCAAACTCAGTACCTTATCAAACTTCCTCTACACTGTCGTATGATTTCTGAAAATCAACAAATAACAGATGCAAGCTACAATTGTACTCATTCACTTTTTCACATAATTGCTTAGTTATAAATATAATATCAGTAGTATCCCTTGTTGAAAACCTCCTTGGTATTCGCCAATTATATTTGTCTATGAAAGGTTTTATTTTATTTAAAATTCACTTTGAAAACATTTTATAGCAAATATTTAGGAGGGCTATGCCATTTTTTTATTGTTTTAAATGTTCTTTGACTTCTTTAAGGATTGGGTGAGCAATTTCTTGGTCTACTGTTGCTATCTCATCAAATTCTAAAAGGTCAGATGGGTCATCACAATTTAGCAATGAGTTGAAGTATTCCCGCCATCGCTTTGCAATTTTTTGTTCATTCGTTAAAACTTGCCTATCCGCGTCTTTAATAAACTTACATGTTTGTTTACCATTGTACGTAAACGATTTTATCTTTCTATATAAATCTTTACTTCTATTTCTATCTTCTTGTGCTTCCTCCATAATGTTTTTGAGGTAATTTATTTTTACTCTCCTTATAATTGCCTGTGTTCTTCAACAAACTTGATCAAAAATTCTGTTTCTAACCTCATAGTTTTCCCCTTGTATCCATGCCAGCTTTGCCTCTTTTCTTTCTCGAAGCGCATCTTCACATTCATCATTAAACCGCACCTTTCTTCTCTTAGGTCGTTTTGGAAGTATTTCTTGAGTGACCTCTTTCACATTATATCTTATTACCTTCCAATTGTTGTATAATTGGAAGGCAATAAGAAATAAAAACAAACATTTTTTGGCTTATAAAAATACCAAAGCGGTTATCACTTTAATAAATCATTGCAGCTCTAAAAAATTTTAAGGGCCGCAAATAATTGTATTAAGGGCCACATGCAACCCAAGGACCGCATAGTGAGTATCTCTGGTCTAAACCCTATTATTTCTTCAATATATATCATAAATATAGAATATTTAAGTTTCTGTCTATCAAGACCTATTAATATCTTGTAAAATGATCATTATCTTCTTTCAGATGGTGGGAACGATGTGAACAAGAATAAAGAATCAGGATAACGGATATTCTTCTTTGTCAATACAAAATGCTATTATATAAAATAATAACCACTGAAATAGTTTATTTAACTGATCTTATTAAACCTAGATCCTTAAAATCAATGCAAATGATAAGTTTCATCTTTTTTACTGTTAAATTACATTTAGTTCAATGACTTATATTTTGTAATTTTTAAACAAATAAAATTTCAAATTTTTTTTATTTCTAGTTTTTTTTATAGTGAATTTTAAAATCTCTGAACCTGTAAAATATGGTGTAGTTTTACAACTTTAAAATAGATTTTTTAAAAATTGAAAAGGTAAAAATTAGAAAACCACAATTAAATGTAGGAATAAATGACGAGATTTTTTGTGTTATTGTTATTATTTTGCACTCTGTGGTTATGATACAAACTTTGGTTATCTATAATCTAACTTGATTATCTATAATCTTTGATGCAACGTTAACATACAAAATTGGACTCTAGGTCTGAAATTTTACAAAGTACTACACAAAGTATGCAGAGCAATTGATCGTAAATATGAAAACAACATAGTAAATACGACAGAAGTGGGGCCATACTATGTATACAGGACCGTCGGTTTCTCCTCAAGTTAATTAGTGTAGTGTAGTTACTTAAAATATATTTTTCAGTTAAAGCCGGACTAACATTTTTAAATGCACAGTGTGTTGTCGTGAGGAAAGAAGTGGATTACTTTGACTTACTAAGTAAGAAAATGACTGTTCATTTAACGCTGTAAATTTTGGAGGTTAGAACCACGTTGTGGCCTAACTACACACTGCGGAAGTTTCCAAGTGGCAGTCTTCTTGAAAGCCAACTAGTCACCTATTGTTATCAGATGGTGTGGCGCTACTGATAAACTCACCATATCCCATCAATGAGATACCTGGGTCGATCCCAGACCCTGACTGATATTTTTTGATTATTATAAAAGCCATCTGTTTTAAATTTATACAATAAATTTAATTTTATCAATCAAAAAATCACATTCTTTAAATTTATATCTTATTAATATAACTGAAAAGTAAATAGGCAACCTCACAACTCATACGTTGCAGTATTGCACTGCTCAAAAGGAAGGAGTTGTTGGCAGTCCCAAGCTGAATTGATTTACTATGCTGAATCTACTCTGATTGCATGCTGTCTACAAACTTACATTATGTAAACTATACTAGGCATATTCCTATATCATACTATACGTTTCATTTCTTGAAGTACCTACTTAATACATAATGATAAGGCATAATAACAGTAATAGTGTAAGTACTATCAGCCCTGCCATAAAAACCTGCTCATACACATCTAAAAAACAAAAACACAGAAAAACCAAGAGATATTTTGAACCCAAATTAATCACAAAAACGGAATATTACAAAAAATTTAAATAAGATAATGAACATGCCATTAGATAGTCCAGTATCTTGTTTAGATAAAAGTCCAGATTATATAAAACTAAAACAAGATATTGAGTATAAACAAATTAAACAACAGGTAGCAAACCTAAGAAAACAGCTTGCTACTGCTAAACAACACCAACAAGAAGAAAACTATGTATTAAATATACTAGATTAAAAGAGTTGGATAACTGACGATTCCCTACAGATGTACACTGACACACTTAATGATCGATTAGTACGAATATTGTAAATATTCGTAAACATCGTAAATACGAATATTGTACAAGAAATCAAATTCCATGACATATCTGAACTTATGAACCTGTTAAAACTAAAAGAAAAAGAACTGTTAACTTTCCCTGTAAACAATTCACAGAAAGAAGCATCAGAAGGTGGCAGCCATTGGAGTTTGTTATGGCTTGTTAGGCAAACTGTTGTATATTTAGTTGTCAACAATCATCTGGTTGTTTTTGGAATATTATTGTTCAATTCATTTCAATTCAATTCAAAAATTCTTTATTTGTCAATGTACAAATATACATTAAATAGCGTCACAATTCACATAATAATTATCATTAGATTGATTATTGTTCTTAATTTATCGTTGTACACAGTTAACCATGTCTTTACTGTAAATGTGAAATAAAAAGACGTAAAATATCATTGTATCTGGCAAACATTTAAAGCTAAAACAGAACTATTTGAGGTTTTTCAAAATACAAATAAGATACATATTTTTAAAATGTGAAGTAAAAAATAAATAAGATATCATTGCATATGACTGACATTTAAAACTCTAGTAGAACTTTGAGATTTATATCTAATAAAAAGAATAATTATTATATTTTACAATATTAATTTTATGTCATAATTAAGTTATTGATTATAAGATAGGAGTGATCTTTAAAAATACTTTAATTTATTTACAAATTTTATAATGTAAATTAAAAGTAAATAAAACATTATATATCTTGCAGACATTCAAAACTAAAACAGTACTATTTGAAATTTGCATAAAACCAAAAGTAATAAAAAGAAAACAGTTATTATATTTTACAATATTACATAATTTGTATGTCTTAATATTTAATACAATTTATCATAAGAGGTACTTTAATTTATTTACATATTTTTAACTGAAAATATTCTTTGAATGAGTATAACGAGGCATTTGTTAGGTACTGTTTACACTTATTTTTAAATAATATCAAATTTGATTCACTAAAAATATATTTCGGCAGTGAAAATAAAAATTTGTTGCCAATAAAACTAGTTTTCTTTTCAAAAAACTTTAAATTATGAGGTTCTACATATCTATTGTATCTGGTATTATATGAATGGGTATTCTGAACAGTTATTGTTTGGTTTGTTTTGACATACATTACAGTTTCAAGGATGTACAACGCATACACTGTTGGGATACCCAATTGTGAAAAATATTCTTTTACTGACTCTGAGGACTGTAGGTTAAAAATTGCTCTTATTGCCTTTTTTTGTTGTAACAGAATTTTATCCAAGTTTTCTTTTGTTGTGGCTCCATAAATTGCAATACCATATGAAAAATGTGAATGTACTTGTGAGTAATAAATAGTTTTTAGTGTTTCTATGCTGCATACTCTGCACAACTGACGCAAAGCATAGATACCGGAAGACATTTTACCAACAATATGATTAACATGAATATCCCAACTTAAGTTTGGATCTACTATTAGTCCAAGGAACTTAGTAGAATCAACCTGGTCAAGCTTTGAATTATCTATGTATATATTTGGTTGCAGTTTCAACCTATTTTGTTTTGTGGAAAAAGATATGAAATTTGATTTACTGGTATTTAGAAGAAGATTGTTTCCATCCAAAAAATCTTTAACAGATAAAAGGCTGATAAAAGAAGCCAGTTCAATATCCTCCTGTTTATTCCCCGAAACTGTAATGTTTGCATCATCAGCATATAAACAGATGGATCCTCCCCTTGGAATGACAGTGGGTAGGCCAGTTACATAACAGAGAAATAGCAGTGGGCCCAATATAGAACCTTGAGGAACACCATGTTTAACAATTTGAAAATCTGAGCGAACATTTTTAATATAACTATATTTATTGTAATTAGTTTTATGGTGTAACTCAATACATTGCATTCTATTTTGAAGATATGAACCAAACCAATTTAACTCTTTACCTTTAATATTAAAACTACTAAGTTTACTTAGTAATTTCTCGTGAGATACACTATCAAAAGCCTTTGTAAGGTCAAGAAAAATGCCAACAATACTTTCATGTCTATCAATGCTATCTATTATGGATTCAATAAAACGGATGCCTGCAGTAATAGTAGATTTACCGGTCCTAAAACCATGTTGTTCCTCATCAAGTATTTTATTACTTTCTAAATAATCTAACAGTTGGTTATATACTACTTTTTCTAATATTTTTGAAAAAACTGGTAACAAAGATATTGGCCTGTAGCTTGAAGGATCATATAAGTTTCCTTTTTTAAAAATGGGTACTACTTTCGCAATTTTAAGTTTAGACGGAAAATAACCAGATATTAACGATGAATTTATAATATGAGCTAAGGGTTTAATAATGTAGGAGATTGATTGTTTAACAACGCTTATTGGTATGTCATCCACCCCAGTAGAAAGTTTATTTTCAAAAGCCATCACTAACTTATAAAGTTGATCTTCACTAACTGTCTTGAATTTAAATGTTGTTGAAATTTCCTTTACACATTTAGAATTGAAATTACCACTTGAGGAATTTGGAATATTTGTAGTAATTAAACTGTCGACTATATTAATAAAAAATGCATTAAATATATTACCAACATTAATTGGATCAGATATGACGGTATTATTTTGCAAAACAATAATATTGTCAGATTTTTTGGGTAGCTGATTAATTTCAGATTTTATAATTTTCCATGTAGTTTTTGATTTATTTTTTGACTCTAGAATTTGTTTATCAAAATATGATTTTTTATCACTATTACTTTGTATTTTAATATTTTGTTTTAGTTGTTTAATTTCTTGCTTCAAGCTTTCCGTTTTTAATTTTCTATTCAATTTTTCAAGTTCAATCAATTTCCTTCTTTTATCTCTAATATCATCTGTTATCCATTTATTACAATGTGTCTCCTGTACTGTTACCATTCGTTTTGGGAAGCTAGTTTCAAAGGCATAAGAGAATATAGAGAAGAACTCGTCATACTTATTTTCTATCTTAGCTAAATACACTTCCATCCAACATTCATGAGCCAATCTCCTATAAAATGATTCATAGTTATCGGTAGAAAATATTCGGCTAAGTTGTTTATAAACTTGTTCTGATGCAATTTTCAGATTTAAAATTTCTAACAACTGGCCGTCATGGTCTGATATATGAGTAATTAAACCAGAAATTTTGAGTTTTTTAGACTTTATATTACAAATAACATTATCTATGGCCGTTTGGGATTCTGAAGTGACTCTAGTTGGAAAATCTACTTTAAATTCTAAATTGTACGATTTCAAAATATTTACAAAATTGTTATATGTCTTATCTTGAATTAAAACATTAATGTTAAGGTCACCTACTATTACTATGTTTTTATATTTGTTACTTAATATTTCACATAAAATATCCAATTTATCTAGAAATGGTTCAACAAAGCACTGCTGAGGAGATCTGTATAGGCAGGCTAATACAAAACAAAATGTATCAACTTTTATTTCGGAAATGCAACACTCAAATTCTTTTTCCGTAATAAGTTGTTGTACTGCAGGGATTTTTAAATTTTTACTGTTAATGTTTCCTTTAACCAGGATTAGAGTTCCACCCCCTATAGAGTCAACTCTTGTATAAAATGAGCATACTGTATAATTTGGAATATTTAAACACCCTATTTCGCTTTTAGTCATTTTATGTTCGGTTAATGCAATTATATGAGGTCTAGTCTCATCCAAGTTAATTTTCAAAACATTTAAACGGGAAGATAGGTGCTGTACATTTTGATGAAATATTTTAAGTGTCTGCGTTTCCTCACTGTTAAGACTATATGTTTTATTAGAAGATTTAGTAATTGGTTGTTGATAATTGCAATTTTTACTTGATTTTAAATTTATTTTTTTATTTTCGAAAAAGAGGTCCTCAGTTGTACTTTGTGGATATAGCATTTGATTATTACTACCGTTACAAATTGCGGAATCGTGTTCCTTGTCGTAACAATCTAGTTTAAATTTAAAGTAGAAGTTTGTGAAGGTGAATATGTTAGTGAGTAAGCACTCGATTGCCCATTTGTTATTTCACCATCACTAGCACTGACACAGGAGATGTTCGGTGAGGACTTTGTTGTTGGAAGTGGGGGGAAGCAGCTCATATCTTGGGAAAGGAGTTGTGGTGTGTCCTGTTCCTCTGTCATTTTGGAAGTATTTGGTGCTGTAAGTGCTTCCATTTGGATTTTGGGCTGGGCTTCAGGAGTGGACCATCCTCGGAAAGGAGAGCTTGTAGACGGAGTTGCAGTTTGACTATTTCTTTTTGATGTTGGAGTTGATTTAAGATGAATTGAAGATTCTGCTGGTTTGTTACAGTTTTCAAGCTGGTTGTGTATTTCATGTTGTATGGCTTTTAAAAATTTGTGATGGGTGAGTCCGTTGGTTATTATTGTATCTGTTCCATTTTGTACTTTTGTGGGTTGCAGATGGTTCCTGATATCAGTAGTTTTATTCAGCTTGAAACGTTGGTTTAGAGCATTAATTATTAAAAAAGCTAATTTAGTTTTTCCTCTTCTGTTTAAATGGAGCCCTTGAGATGTGTAGTGGAACCTACTCAACTGTTCAAGATCCACTAAGAAAACATTGCTAATACGAGCTGTTAATTCTTTAATATAGTTATTTACCTGAACAATTTTTAGATGTATTGGATCGTCTATCTGGCAATCAAATCTCTCAGGGATGGTTGTCATTATTATTGGCTTATTCTTACTCAGAGTCACAAGTTTATGTTGCAAGGTATTGTATATAAATGTCAGGTCATTATTTAGTATATCATTAGTTCCCCCAATAAGAACAGTCACATCACTATTTGAATTATTTGTTATAGCTTTAGTTATATAGGCAAGATGTGCATTTGCCATTACTAGTGCCTCACAATTGATTTTACTTTTGGATTTATGATCAATTATTTGGCCAACATTTCTTCCTTGGCTGTCAGAGTACAAAGATAATCTAATTTTCTTACCAGTATATTCAATAAATCTTGACTTTTCACTGTTAGTGGTGTATTTTCTTTTATAATTTATTTTTTGCAGTTTTCTGGGTTTTCTGTAAAGTGTCTCTATGCTCTGACTATTTGACTCTTTATTCTCCTCAAAGTTAAAGTAAGGTTCACTCAGAACTTGAAATTTGTTTTTTGTCATCATTAGAGACTGTTTTGTAGCATCTTGTTTAGTGACAGGTATTGAAATGTTTCGTCTTTTAGATACTATCTGATTCCACTCATTTTTTTTAATTGTAGTAGCAACTGTTGATCCTACATCAACTTCATTTTTGTTCATATGTGCATTATCTGTTGTGATATGTTTGAGGTTTTTCCTACTTAGCTCTGAACTCTTTAAGAGGTGTTTGTGTTGTCATGGTGGCAATTTTGTAAATAAGTGAGAATGATTAAAAACTATGAAAAATGTTGTTTGAATTCAGTTAGTATTTAATAATTTGGCGACGAGGATAATCAGGTAATTAGTTTTCTTTCAAGTTTTAGAACGTGTTTGTTGTGTTTTTTTTATTTTTATTTATAACTTTTGGTAGGTACATCCGCCTACTTCAATAAAAATCAAAGTTACCTTGGTACTGGTATATTCAATTAGGTAGGTGCATTACATTTCTTATATGGCAGATCAAAACATTACAGCTTTGACGCACGCAATTTCTTTATTAATTAGTAAATTCGAGGCTGCGACAACAGGAAAAATAAACAGAGCAGAAATAAATGAGCCTACATTGGGTGTAATAAGTTTCGATACTTTTGATGAGTCTAAGGAGACGTTTAGATGCTATAGGGAAAGACTGGAAAACTTTTTTGCTCTCAAGCTTGGTTCAATCGATGAGAATAAAGAACTGAAGGCCCGCATTTTGATTAACAGTATTGGGATCAAATATTATCAACTTCTGTCGAGTCTTACAGCTCCCGATATACCTTCTTCTAAGCCTTATGACAACTTGGTTGCCTTGTTGGAGAATCATCTTTGCCCAGGCCCTAATGTTCATACGGAACAACATAAATTTCTCTGCCGCGTTCAGTTACCCGAAGAATCTATTGCTGAATTTATTGCAGCTCTACGAAAATTAACAATAACATGCCAATTTACCTGTGAAAACAAAGATTGTGGAAAATCTATAGCAGATCAGTTTCTACGAGCGCAATTCATAAGAGGATTATACGATACATCAATCAGGGAAAAACTGTTACATGAAAAGTCTTTGACATTTGACAAGGCCTGTGAAATCGCTCTTGCTCTGGAAGCGTCAAAGTTGGGAAATTTAGAAATGTCTCGAGGCTCAAAATTTAATGAATCCGTTAATAAAGTGTTTTCAAATGCTGGAGGCTCAGCCAGGAGAGAAGGAAAGCCGTCTACGAGAGGGAGCAACTCAATGCCTGCGAATGATGTAACTAGAATTAGAAAGTTTGATTTTAAAACTCTGGGAATCGATAATCTGTGTTTCAGATGTGGATATGGAAACCACATTGCTAAGAATTGTAAGCGAGAAAAGTCAATATTAAAATGCCAACTTTGCAATCGGTTCGGTCATGTTTCTAAAGTGTGCATTCAATCATTATCTGGAAACGTTAATATGAGGCAGCAGAATGTACGAGAAATAGGTGAATCTGAACGTGGTTTTGAAGCAGAAACAGATCTTACAGATCGATTTGATGTCAACAAACTAATTGAAATTAATAACACCAAGAAAGTGTTGCTAGATGATTCAAAGTTTATAATGCCCATTACAATAAGCGGCAATAAAGTAGTTGAGTTTGAAGTTGATTCTGGCAGTCCAGTTAGTATTATGAATAGTAAAGAATTCAAGAATTTACAGATAGACCATGCTTTGAAGAAGACTGATGCTCGTTTCAGGACTTATACAGGTGAAAGTTTCTCTCCTTTAGGAGTTGCACGAGTACTGGTAGAATATGATGGACGAAAATCTGTAGAGGATTTATATGTTGTGGAAACATCTTCTGCAGCAATATTAGGGCGTACATGGCTCCGACGCTTATACATAAGCATCAATAAAGTAGAATCGAGTACACCTGCTGAATATGATTTAGGATCAATAAAGCAAGAAATCGTAGCATCCTACAGTGATGTGTTTGAAAAGAAGATTGGAAAAATACCCAATTACAAATGCTCTATTAAGACAAAACCTAACATCAAGCCTGTGTTTTTAAAACATAGACCTGTTCCTTACGCACTTCAAGAAAAGGTTGAAAAAGAACTTGAAGAACTAGAAAATCAAGGAATCATCACACAAACTGAGTATTCAGACTGGGGTTCACCATTAGTAATAGTTCCGAAGCCTAATGGAGATGTCCGCCTTTGCATAGATTACAAAATGACTCTTAACCCCCAGTTAATGGATGCAAGATATCCTATACCTCTAATAGAAGATATATTCCATAAAATGAAAGGGGGAAAGTACTTTTGTACCCTCGACATTCACAAGGCATATCACCATTTGGAAGTTGATGATGAAGCTAAAGTATTACAGACTATTTCTACCCACAAAGGTACGTTTTTAATGAATCGGCTGGCGTTTGGAATTAAAACAGCGCCCAATGAATTTCAGAGAGTTGTCGATAATGCAATACGCGACCTGGAAGGTACAGTTTCCTATTTTGATGATATTGTCATTCAGGGAACAAGTGTTTCAGAATGTAGGGAGCGTCTAGAGAAATGTTTGACCAGAATGAGAAAATTGAACCTCCACATCAATCTTGATAAATGCCAATTTTTCAAAAAGGAAATAAAATACTTAGGTCATGTAATTGGGGTCGATGGCTTAAAGAAATGCCCTGAAAAAGTTAAAGCAATAGTTGAATCAGTTCGGCCTACGAACACAGAAGAACTTAGGAGTTTCCTTGGACTCACTGCCTATTACTCAAAGTTTATTCCAAGATCGTCTGAAATACTTCAGCCTTTAAACCAGTTGTTGCATAAGAATGTCAAATTCTGTTGGTCACGTGATTGTGAAAATGCTTTTGTAGAAATTAAAAATGAGATCATCAGTGACAGAGTGCTAGTTCCATTTGATTCAAGTCTTCCATTGACACTTGCAACAGACGCAGGACCGAAAGGAATTTCAGGAGTATTATCTCATATCATAAATGGAGAAGAACACCCTATTGCTTTCATATCAAGATCTTTGACACCTGCTGAAAAAGGTTATTCACAGTTGGACAAGGAAGCACTGGCAGTGTTTTGGTCATTCAATAGATTTTACCAATATTTATTTGGCAGGAAGTTTACTCTAATTGTCGACAACAAACCTTTACAAACTATTTTCCATCCCAACAAGGCTTTACCTACTACATCAGCTACTCGACTTCTTCGGTATGCCGCATTTTTGAGTAATTTCAATTATCATGTGCAGCACCGGAAATCAGAGCAACATGCAAACGCCGATTACTTATCAAGAACTCCACTTCATACGATAATCGAAAGTGTATCAGAATATGATCAAATGTTGGAACATACGATTAATTCTGTGTCATCTAGGAACGTGACTCATTCTGTAATTGTAGACGAGACTAATAAGGATCCAGACTTGGCAAGGCTTAAACGGGACTTAATCAGTGGCAAAGATCGTTCGACAGACTTTCATTTATACAAAGGTATAATATTCCGAGGGCAACGTGTAGTAATACCTAAACAAATCCAGCACGAAGTGTTACAAGAGTTGCATGATACACATATTGGCATTGTTAAGATGAAAGCATTAGCAAGAAGATTTTGTTACTGGAAAAATATTGATGTTGACATAGAGCATACAGTGAGAAACTGTAAGGCCTGTTGTGATATCAAGAATAACCCCGAAAAGGCTCCTCTTCATGTTTGGGAAGTTCCAGAGAAAAACTGGCAGCGTGTTCATTTTGATTATGCCGGGCCCTTTAAGGGGCATCATTTTTTAGTTTTGGTGGATGCTAAATCTAAGTGGCCGGAAATTAAAATGATCAACAGCTCTCCTTCCACTGGATCTACAATAACGATGCTACGAGAAATATTTTCTCGGAATGGCCTTCCAGAGATTTTGGTGAGTGACAACGCTTCAATATTTACTTCTGGAGAGTTTATAGATTTTTGTATCAGAAATGGCATTAAGCAAAGATTTATAGCTCCTGGCCACCCGGCGACGAATGGGCAAGCGGAGCGGTATGTTCAGATCCTAAAATAAAGGTTAAAGTCGTTGGAGGAAGAAAAGGAATCATTGAGTCTGAAACTACATTCAATATTGTTTAGGTTCCGGGCTACACCTTTAGCTTGCGGAGCAACTCCTGCTGAAAAGTTTATGGGTTGGAATATTCGCACCAAGCTAAACCTTATCTTTCCCCCTTCCTCAGATAAGAACAAGGTTCAACAACCAGCATGTAAATCATTAAGGATTGGTGAGAGAGTACAAGTAAGAAATTATTCACCTTCAAATTTCTGGCTATATGGAACTGTTGTTGAGAAACTTGGCAAAATCCATTATTTAATTGAATTAGATAAAGGGTACATTGTAAAACGTCATCTTGATCAAATTAGGAAATGTGAAGTAGATATAGAGCTTAGGAAATCACAGGAAAACCTACTTCATTTCCAAAATTTTGCTAGGAGAGAACAGCCTGACTTCAAAAGTAACTTCACACCTAACGAAATTACAAGCAATTCATCCAAGAATACGTCTCAAGAAGTTAATGTTAAAGATGAAGTACCAAAAGAAGTGGATTGTCATGATCACCTGGAGCCGGATGAACGCCAAGTTTTCCAATCACCAGAAAGAAACCCTCCACAAGCTCCCCAACTGAGGCGGTCAGATAGGCCTAGACGCCCAGTTATAAAATTGGACTTATAGAGAAAATAATATGTATGGGAGAACTGTTGTATATTTAGTTGTCAACAATCATCTGGTTGTTTTTGGAATATTATTGTTTGTGTTGTCATAGTGGCAATTTTGTAAATAAGTGAGAATGATTAAAAACTATGAAAAATGTTGTTCGAATTCAGTTAGTATTTAATACAGACTGACTTTTTTTAATTACGATTCAATGCACTCCTTAAACATTGAAGTAACTAAGGTTCTTTGCAACAAACTGGTTACTTAATAGGCAAAATTAAAACTAATTGAAGGAAGTTAAAGGGCCTATGCAAAACAATGGATATGACTGTGGCATTTATCTTATTCTAGCAATCGAACATATAACTGAACTGAAATTGTATTGAACCCTGACAACTTCATCACAAAATTACCTGATTTTAATTTTAATGACTGCATTAAAAAAAGAGGATCTTTAGCTTTAGTCCTGTTCAATCGCCATACCCTTTTACTAGGAACACAAATGTTTTAAACTTGTGTCTTTACAAATTTGAGCCACAAGAATGAGGTTACAGCTAGCAAAAATGCAGCACAACCAGTTTAGGATTTACCAAAAGTCACTAGTAAGAACGTTGATAATATTGTAAGTTCCACTTGGACACACACAACAGATACAACTTACTAGATGTTGAGAGTATCGCCGATTCTTGTATTTGTATTGTATCCACGTCCATTAGAAGCAACACTCCTAACAGGTCAATTACGAATATTGAAGAACAAGTCATTCCAGTTACCACAAAAAAACGCCTACCAAGTCCACATCATTATGGGAAAGAAATAAACAGGTTCAAAAGAACTCGATAAGAGTTCTCGGACAGGTGTACGCAGGGGCGCTAATGGAAAATGTAACAGATTATGCAGCCAAGACTAAGGAATACAGGTCTGGAGTTCAGAATACTGGATGGTGCTGATTGCTGGATGTAATAACTTAAATATGTGAGTATGTGAAGAAGCCGAAAAGATAGTGTGTAATATTAGAGGCATCATAGAAGAACAGATTTTAAAATGGCAGAATACCAACAATTGTTGCCACGATTCCATATCGTTATGACCTGCAAAATAATAACTTTAAAAATAAGAAAACTAAAAACATAAAATATAAAGAAATATAAACAACCAAATAAGAAAACCAGTATACAGGCATAAAATACTTATCTGCTGGATTTATTCCTAATATAAAGATACTATCATACAAGACAGGGCTATCATATTAATCGAAAAGATAAAAAAAGGATATCCAAACTTATAAGTAACATTATATCAAATAACTCTAAACAGTTAAATATAACGGACCATAAAACTCGAGGTGTCAGAGTAATCGATTCAGACATCAGACGTGTTATCAGGGAAAGTAGGAATATATTGCACTTGCACACTGCATTTCAGATAATATTGGAACGGAGAAGAGCATGAATGCTGGAGTGGCTGCAGTCATTGCAAAGGAGCTTGGGAAACCTAACATGGCGAATAAAGTCAACACCCACCTCACTTACCAGAAAACTGAAGATGGAATAAGTGTGTACGGCTTAATTACAAAGGGACGATACAATGACAAACCAACAATACCGGACTAAGATTTATCATTTGAACAACTCACACAAGACTTTCAAGAAAGAGGATTGAAGCTACTTCTTTGTTCACCAATGGGGTGTGTATGAGATAGGATCCCACTAAAGTAGTTTGCAGAAAAAAATAGTGAATTTTCTTAAAAAACACAAACGCTCTGGAGCAAATATACAATACAAGCATAATTCAAGATTTAACTGTATAGAATATAGTAGTTTTGTCAGACATTTACGCATGTTACTTGCATCAAGCTAACTGCGAGACACTACCATTTACAACCTACTTGACAAGACGACACTCTCTGAAGGCAGCAATAATATGAGAGCACAACATCAGAGATCTTCTTTGACCTCAAGCTCTACCATCCTGACCCCAGAGGCTCTATACAATATAGAGGAAATGGAAAAGACAACAAATGAGAGCAAGACTACGGTTTTTGATGTTAATGGGCCACCTTTTTATAACAGTGAAGAAGAACATTCTTATATTTAGCAGATATTCTTATAATAATACATTAGACATTTCACCTGAAAGCCAGTTTCAAATTTTCATTTTTTTATTTTTAAATATTCAGGGTTTAAATAATAAACTTCCTGCAGTAGATAGGTTTTTAATTGACAAGAATATTCAAATAATTGCCTTAGCGGAACATTGGCTTTCAGAAGATGAGATCATATCAGCCTTTTCTGACGGTTATTTTTGTGCCAGCTATTATTGTAAGAACAAGCGAATTAGAGTAGGGACGTTAATATTTGTAAATAGTAAAATACAGTCAAGAAATTTAGAAATATGTAACTTACCGGAGGAAGTAAATTTCGGTACATTTCATTTTCCCTTTTCAGATCACGATGGAATATTTGTCAAGACAAGAACAAGCGATAAAAACCTAAATAAAAAGTCTAATTCTGCTAGGGTAAAGACTAAAAAACAATTACTTGTGCCAATATCAAAGTTAGATAGTTTGTCTTCATATGACTGGGTAGACATTTTATACAAATATAAAAAAAGATGTTGGAAAAATGTGCAAAAATATTAATTACTTTACTGTGTATAAAAAAGTAAAACCTTAACCAAAACAATTCTGGTACACAGTGGAAATAGCTGATATGAAAAGTTGTATATTATTTTTACATAGCTTGATACAAAATCAAAACAAGGTTAGCAACACAAAAATAAAAGTGGTACATACAACTCTAAAAACCAAATACAAAACCATAATACAGGCGGCTAAGTTGTCAGCAAAGGTAAAGTTCATTGAAAAAAGTTCCAATAAATGTAAAGCCGCTTGGTCAGTTTTTAAAAGTAACAGTATCTCAGATCAAAAATGTTCCCCAAACATTGGACCAGATATTTTTAATGAATATTTTTTAAATCAATTGAACAAATTAATGAATGTATTGACAAACAATCTTCACTTGCTTCCTTTTCAAATAATAGTTATATAATTACAGGTAATAATTTTCTTACCCCTTTTGAATGGGAAGCTGTGTCATTCAAAGATGTGAAAGATGCTGTAAAAAGAATGCACAACTCGAATAGTCAGGGTGTGTATAATATTTCTAATAATATGTTTAAGAGGATATGGCTTAGTGGATCCCTTGGCTTTATGTGTAAATAACATGTTTGAACAGGGTGTATTTCCAGACCATTTAAAGATTTCCCGGGTATGCCCAATTTACAAAACGGGGGCAAAGGATCAGCCAAAAAGCTATAGGCCGATATTGATTATTCCAACGATATCCAAATTAATTGATATACTTGCTTACAATCAATTGAGTTCTTATTTGGAGTGGAATGAATTTTTTAGCAAGGCACAATTTGGATTTCAAAGGGGAAGTTCTACCATTGATGCCTTAGACAGTCTTGTTAGGAAGATTGTCTGTGTGTTTGAGGGAAAATGCCATGCTCAGACTACTTTCTGTGACCTGAGCAGGGCTTTTGATTCCGTTGATCATAAAACACTTATAAAAAAGTTTGAATTGTATGTGGTTTTAAGAAAGCGCTTAGATTTTTTTGAGTTGTATTTAACAAATCGGAGACAAAAAGTATTTCTCAATAATAAGTGGTCGAAAGAAACCGTAATAGAGTGGGGGATTCCTCCAGGAGCGGGGTTGGGACTGCTACTTTTTATCTACATCAATGATTTGCCTAATTCAATATAATCGGATGCATTTTTTATATGCTGATGACGTCACTGTTTTTAACATACATGATCTTAAATTGTTAACTGAAGAAACACTTAACCTATCTTCTAAATGGTTTATCTCTAACAGATTTTTGTTAATCTTATTTAAATCCGTTAAATCCATAAATGTCTTATTTATGGTGCAGCCTAGACCTAGTGCTCTTCTAGATGATAAAACTATCAGCTCAGTAAAATTTTTAGGAATTTACATAGATTACAACCTGTTGTGGAATCCCCAAATAGAATATATTCAAAAAAGATTATCTCTAGTAACATATCTACTGAGAAGATTGGTAGATGCAGTGATTGATGCTTACATGCAATTTGCAATTTTGTATATTTTCAAAGTATTTTAAGATACGGTTCGATCCTTTGAGGCAACTGCAATAAAATACGGGATATTTTATTAATTAAAAAAAAGCTACACGAATAATAATTAAATCTAAAGTGTTGGACCATTGACCGCTATTTAAAAAATTACAAGTCTTGACTATAATCAAGTTATATATTTCTGATCTGGTAATGTACATTATAGATGAACCTGAATACATTAAATTCCACAGCAATACTCACAGCTACAACACGTTTGGAAGACATGGATGATAACATTAAAATAAATTATAATCGTCTATCTAAATTCTTAAATAGTCATGTCGTTATGGCTTTAAAATTGTACAACATCCTACAACCCATGGTTAATAAATATCCTGTTAAAATATTTAAAACACGACTCATTGGTTGGTTACTGGAGCACCCCTGTATGATGTTGAGGAATTCTTAAATATGACCGACATTGCTTTTTGACTTTGAATATTTTTGAACATCACCTTTAGTTTAGTTTAATTTTAGCTCATTGCACAGTATTTTATATCTTTATTTGTATCTTACAATTTTTATGTGACTTATCATCTTGCTGTATATAAATGTCATGTTGATGATTTGTAAAATCAATATAACAAATAAAGAATATTAATTATTATATTTATGTATGAAACAAGAATTTCAATAGGACATAAGTTGAGTTATTTTTTAATTATTGAATTGAACTAAAAAAGCATATTTTTTTTATAAACTCAGTCCTAAGGTGTTAAAGTAATGTTAAAAACATAGGCTCTAATGTATTTAATATTGAGGTATCCAGGTTTCATCAAATAATTAAAATATTTGTTCATTTTTAGAATATACTAAAAAAGTCCATAATCACAAAGGTTTATTACCATTAAAAAACATTACAATTACAATAGCATTTCCTTATGACTATCACTCTTTCAGTATTGTTCTATTTCCTAAGTTTCATTTTTGTAGAGAATGCGCTGCCTTTGAGCAGGTGAAGACTGTGGTCTGGCCGTAGAAGGATGGTATAAAAATTGTCACCATTAGAGTGGAACGTGTGCTCTGTCAGACCCCAGGAGACGGGGCTGTCTGCGAACCCTTGAATGTGTAGTGCACCCCACAGCAAGTCCTTGCGAGTCTCTATATAAGCTCTACAACACATTGCAATGATTGTGAAAATAGAACAATGCATATAAAATAAAAACATTAAATTTTAAGCAATGTTAAGTAAAACTTAAACTAACAAAATATATAGTAGTTTATAATTATGATATATAACCCCCTAATCCAGTTAATCCTGTACAGATTAAATTGTTTAAGTTCAAGCTTTTAAATAATTCCATTTTAAACAAATCTTTTTTTATGACTGAATTAGCGATACCAATTGAGAAAATAGGTATTACACACAAAGATGTCAAAATATTAATAATATGAAAAAAACTTTTTATTTATTCTTAAGATCGTCAAGGTATGGGCAAATATGGATTTCGAATGAGTGTGATAAATGTAGATTAGTGAATGTAGTCATTGTTACGAACTAAGGCCGACTAATCCTTAGGACGAGTCATTAATTAATAGCCCAATGACAAATGAACAGCCAGTGGTATATCAGCTGATCCCTTTCAAAATGTTTTACGACTCTGATTGGGATCAAACTGAAAACCTGTAGCTTATGAAGCTGGAATTTAACCATACTTGGGAAAGTTAATGATTTTTTTTAACTGAATAAAGTTAAAGTTAATACTCTAAAGAAGTAACTAATTGAAGATAAAAGTTAGAATAAATTGAAACTAACCGATTAAAGTTAAAGTATTAGAAAATTAACTGAAATTGAAAGTTAAAAGTTAGTTTTGGTACAGTAAAATATACATAAACAAACACTTAACCTGTATTATCTTTTATTATTTATAATATCTTATATAAATAGGCCTATTTATAATACAATACTATTAATTAGATTATAGCAATTTCTACAGTAATTTTTGTTATATTATTGTCCAAAATCTTAAAAATTAGATATTTAATTTAATTTCTAAAATTGTTAACAAAAAATGACATAAGTCTTTGAAATTAAAGTTTTACATTTTTAAGCTATATTTTAAAAAATCAATAACTATCTTATAGGAAATTCACGATAACGAAACTTTTTTTAATTGGCGCAGATAGTAAGAAAGGCCAAATAATATCGTGACATGTTGACTCCAGGTGATTTTTATCAGGCTGGAGATGATAAGGAAGGGTCACTGATAAAAAAGTATGGGGATTAGCGGTAAACAAAACTGAACAAAATATACTCACTCTATAAGTGAGTGAAAGCAGATATATTCATACTATTTTCGATAAACAATTACGTTTATTAGATGTTTAAGAATTTGCCGTTCTGAGTGCATGTTTTATTCTTATTGAAATAAGTTAATTAAAAATTATGAAAACTAACTATATCATTAAAAAAATACAAAACTAATTATGATTGATAATATTATTAATATTAAAGGTAATATTATCATTATCTTTTCTTTTCGACGGTGCCGATAGCAAAATAATTAAAACAGAACGAAATATAGCAATTGTTACTTGAAATATGTTCTGCAATCTTGAAGATAGTTTATTCTGTAGCGTGGTATCATATAATGGATTGATTTTACCTAGTAAGCCTAATTTAAAATAAAATAAATGTTTTGAGAAAATGTTGGTTTGATTAACCATTTAAATAGTTTTTCCCGATTACTTTTGAACAGGACAATTTAGGTATGTAATTCTGTATGATCAATTAATCAAGTATTGACAGCATTAACGTCAAAATGCAACTGATTTTCCTAATTAATTATACAGAGAGATGGGTAAATAGGTAAGATTTCAGTGAGTTTATGAAAGATAAACAATCTTAGGCCCAACACGTTGATTTAAAACAAGATAACTAAATGACTATCTCAACTTTTTTTATTTATTTATTCATAAGACGCCGATTGTCAAGATATGGACTTTATCCCTAAACATAAACTAGTCAAGTGAAATGATCACCCCAGGGACACAAGTCAATCCCACAACAATGGTATACTCGTTTGGTCAGCCTTTTTTTATTTATAAGGCAGTAAAATGTGAGTAAAGGGGAGGGGGTGCATCTTCAAAACAGTGACCTTGCTTGTCGGTGACAATTGGGGGATGAGGAAAACAATCGGTCTTTGACCTGAGTTTTAGATACTTTCTCCCTAGTACACATTCCTCGGACCAAATGGCACCTTTTATCACATTTGAAAAACTAACTGAGTTATTTTATCCATTAGCCAAATTTTCAACTAGTTAAAGTTAGAAGTTAAACATTACCAAAACTAACGAATAAGTTAAAAAGTTAATAGAAAAAGTAACGATTAAATTTAATTGTTAATTATTTTTAATTGTTAATCCCAAGTATGGATTTAACTATCTAAGCTATCGACCAATATTACTTAAAACAGTAGTACTTTTTAAAATAGTAGTATATCTATAAAACCACAGGAAAATATAGATTCTAGTTACAACACTGGCTGCTTAAGCCCAAGTTCTAAGATTAATGTTTAGTCATCAACATATCAATTACTAACTCTTACACAAATTCAATATTTATTATTTACAACAAAGATATATTTGTATATTTAAATCCTTCATATGTATGTTTATATCAAGGCACATTTGTACCACTCTAAATCTCAATTTCAATCATTTCAGAGTGGAAAAAGTTAAATTCTCCATCAAACCACAGTTAATCTTTTTCTAATATCAGTTGTGCCAGTGATTTTGTAATCAATGACAACTATACTTCAACACTTTTGTATTATATTGTATCCTTGATTGCTACAAATGATTTTTACAATATATTGTTATCATAATTTACTTTATTCCACTGCTGATTGTTGTGCTCTCATATGGTTCAACAGTATACATGTTCGAGAGGTTGATATAACTGAATAGGGTGATGAGTGCTATCAGTGGTTTCCTCATTGCAACCCATCTACTAGTGCTGTGCAACAAGGCTCCTCCGAATATAAGACACAAAGAGGCACATCTCAGAGAGTGAAAAAATATCTTATCCACCCACAACATGGAGGGTGGACTTAAATATAGAAAACCACCTCTTCAAATAGCTTCCCAGTTAAAATTTTTGCCAAAAACCAACAGGGCATTAACATGGGATAAGTATGACAGTCAAGACAAATTTCTGGTATCAGATTTTATGTCCGTTATCAGCGGAATGAACCTTCCTCGTAAGGAGTGGACTATGTTGAGCCGCTTTTGCACAGGTGTGGGTAGATGCAACTACTGGAAATATAAGTAGAGAATAGCAAATAATCAGTTTTATGATTGCGGAGTCGCAATTCAACTATGATCACATATTTAATGATTCCCCATTTTGTTCTTTTAAGGGAGAATAAGCTTGTCTTCAATAAATTGGAGTAGTAAGTGTTGAATGGTTACGGAACCTGGACTTAGCTCTATGACGGGAGATCAATACAGGTCCAAAGTAAGACACAAGTACTTTGTACACTGTATTTTATTTAGATATAATTTATTGGTCCGATTTTAAATTTTTATTATTCCTCACCTTTCAGTTTGGTAGCTGACTTTAAAAACCATAACATATACATGGCGTCCATAAAGTTTGGGTATGGCCTAGTATTTAATAAACCATAGCAGATGACATCTATAAAGCTTGCACAGTGTTATATAGCTATGTAAACTATTTTTCTTTGCTATTTTCATGACATGCCTACCATGAAGGGACGGTCTACAGAGGAAGTCATACAACGCTTAAATGTAAGCATGGGTTCAGTGATACCTAATTTTAAAGATTTCAGTTAGTAGAGTTGAACGCAGCAATGCGTATCTCAAAACGTTTAACCAATCAGAATTGGCGAGGTTTATTAGATGCACATTGTGAAGTACATTAAGCACTGCCATTTTTGACTGGATTGTTGTAATCCATTTTTCCCGGCATGGTGGCTCAAAGGTTAAGGCTTCGGACTGCGGAGGGCAAGGTCGAAGGTTCGAATCCCCACTGAGCCAACAGTCGGTACTTCACTCGTTGAATAAAGTTCACAAACAGGCTTGCAAGCCCATGTGAACTGGCGAATGAAGTTTAAAAAAAAGTAAGTAAGTAAACTGTGATGCGGATTGCAGCGTTCAACTATACTACCTGAACTCTTTAAAATGATATATCACTCAACCCATTCTTACATTTAAGATTTGTATGACTTCCTCTGTAGACCGTCCCTCCATGGTAGGCATGTCATGGAAATAGCAAGGAAAAATAGTTTACATAGCCATAACCCTGTGAAAAGTTTAAAGATGTTATCTGCTATGGTTTATTAAATAGTAAGCCGTACCCAGAATTTATAGACAGCCTGTATAAAGGGTGAAAAATAAGTTCTGATACAGCTTAACACTGTCTCAACCGTTTCAGATGAAGCAATAAATCTCATCACTCATAAAAACGATCTAAAATTGTACTTTTTGTCGTAACTGTACAATTTATATCACTTCCAGGGGACGGCCCACTTGGAGTTCAAAGAAAATATGTAATACAAGCATATATTAATATGGATATCAAATTGAAGGTAAGAATCACCTTTTGGATCAGTAAGAGCACCTTAACCTGTGATAAACAACCAGGTCAAATATGGTAGCTGATTGAAATTCAACAATTATCTGATATTTATTTGCTGTCATTTTGCAGAGACTAACCATGTTAACATTAGATTTGTGTAATTTGATCTAATAATAGGCACATTTAACATGATGTAAATTTAACCTTTGACTCCAATGGCTGTCATTTCCAAGTTAGTCGTCCACTGGAGATGATATTTGTGGCATTGTGTTATATTGATATTAACTTTTCATTTAATATGCATAGTTATACGAGGGTAATCCAGAAAGTAACCTCCGTTTTGAAATAAAAATTAATCCAGTGAAGATTGAAAAATTTTATTATATACATCTTAAAACTACAACTTTACTTTATTTTTCCATATAGTCACCAAATTGATTTAAGCACTTGTCATATCTTTTGACAGTTTTATCAATTCCTTCCTTATAAAAATCTGCCGCCTGTGAGTGGAGCCAACCTGTCACTGCGTTTTGTAGCTCTTCGTCACTGTCGTACCCAACGAGCACAAAACTTGTGGTACCCCAGTTTTTCTTTCACTATCTCATGTAAGAGGCTTCGAGAAACTTCAGGAGTGGTCAGAAAGTTCCGAGATCGTGAATCGACGATTCTCACAAACCTTTTCGTTCACTTTGCTCAGAAGGTCATTACTAACAAGAGAAGGCCTACCACTCCTTTCTTCATCGTGAATGTTTGTTCTACCATTTTTAAAAAACCGTACCCACTGACAAACTACACCTTCACTCATAATGATTGGGCCATAAACGGCACACAATTCACTATGAATTTCGGCTGCTGAGTGATTTTTTACCAAAAGAAATCGTATAACACTACATACTTCACACTTGGCAGGATTTTCTATCGCCGCACTTATGTTTTAAGGCTGAAACTGGACAACGTGTGATCGTACGATGCTCCACCTTGCACAGTTAGAAGCGTACTGAGCTGCTGCGCGCCGATGTCAGTATGGCTGCGCTACCCCCACTACTTCTCACGCTCTAAACAAACGGCGGTTACTTTCTGGATAACCCTTGTAATATGCTTGTATTAAAGATTTTTTTTGTACCCCAAGCGGGCCATCCTAAGGAAGGGATGGAAATTATCTCGTTACGCCAAAAAGTACAATTTTATTTCCTGTTTTTTGTGCTGAGTTTCAATGCTTCATTTGGAACAGTTGAGAAAATATTAAGCTGTATCCAACCGTTAATACAGCTTCACTTTGTATATTTTTTACTTTGTATATATAACTAGTCGACAGCCCTGGCTTTGTTATGGGGTAGTTCTCTAATCTTGCTTACCAAAAATGTGTTGCTCCAAATAAACCTATAATTCTAAAAATTATTTTCAATTTCCATGTTTGTTAACACTCTTAGATAAAAATCTGCAGCTGTATAATTACAAACAGGTTTCTCAATTGAAACATTTGAGTCGGGAGTCCTGTGGCTTATGCTTGTGGGGCTCTTGAGAAGGTGGAGAGCTATAAGTACTTCGGTATAATATTTGATAATAGACTCAGTTGGACAGCGCATATACAGTTATTAAATTCTAAACTACAATATATGTTTAAGTACTGTCTAGAATACTTAATTTGGCGCTATTAAGAACAGTATACTTTGCTTAAATACTATCAGTGTTACAATATGGAATAATTGCATGGGGTGGAGCATATTCTTCATGTATTCAACCTTTATTAATAACACAAAAGGCAATTTTAAAAGCAGCTTTGAAAAAAGTTTTGTTTTGGTATAGATTCAAACATAGCCACACTTTTATGAAAAAGTTCATCACCCTCATCATGCAACCAGGCACCATGCAACCAGGCACCAAGTGAATATAGGTATAAATACACCTTGTGTAACAAAATAAATCAGTATGACAAATGCAATGTACTTGGCTCATATTTTGTTTTATAATCTTCCACAAGAGTTGAAAAAGCCATCAATTTTGATCAAAAAATATATTTTAAGAAAAAAATTACATTACGGTTACTAGGGTTGGGTAGGGATACTTCCAATATCTTGTTATGGTCGGGGTACCTCACATGACGGTCAGCCTGGTGAGCGTAACTGGTTTTGGACATGTTTTTCGGAGCGATAGGAATGATTGAGAGAGACAGTGATTGAGTAAGTAATGTAAGCAAGCGTGTAGAATGTTTATTGGTGAGTAAGCATGTGAGCGAGTCAGTATTGTGAGGTTGAATGTGAGTATGAGTGTGCAGTGAGAGATTCATATTTTGAGTGGTTTGAACGTGAGTATGAATGTGCAATGTAAGTGTCATCTATGAAGTGGTTTAATTGTGAGTGTGCAATGAGAGTGTCATCTTTTAAGCGATTTGAACCTAAGTGTGTGTGCAATGTAAGTGTCATTATCGAGTCGTTTGAATGTGAGTGTGCAATGAGAGTGTCATCTTTTGAGTGGTTTGAATGTGAGTGTGCAATGAGAGTGTCATTTTTTGAGTGGTTTGAACGTGAGTGTGCAATGTGTCTTTTTCTGATGTGGTTTGAATGTGACTGTGCAATGATAGTGTTGAGGGTCTGAGTGGTTTGAACGTGAGTGTGCAGTGATAGTGACATTTCTTCAACTCCTTAACTCTATTTTACTTTTAGTTTATGATAGTTTCCATTATTAGACGTTATTTTACCTATCTTCACAATGTTTTTTAGTTTCATAATGATTTTTAGTTTATGTTATAACATGTTTTTAGTATTAAGTATTTAGCGTTTAGTAATAATTCATTGACTGAATGAACTCAGCCATCACCTACAGGCAGTAGCCCATGTGGTGGCTTTCTCATATTTTTGTAAATGTTTATGTGTACAATTTTTTGATATAAAAAAAATTACTGCTACTACTATTTAAGAGTGCAAAATCAAATGCGCCTTATTTTGTGAAACGATGTAGATTCAAATTTAAGAGAACTTAAAAGAAACAACATAATCTCTTGTGGTTTTCCCATATTTACTAAGACAGAAACCAGATGACATTTGATATGTTACAGCAATTTGTTTGAAATAAATGTTTTGATAAAGTAAAACAACACTTCAGTTACCTGAATAAATTGAAAAACCTTTCAATTTGGAGAGCAGTGAAGAAACCAAAATATTTTAGAACTTCAACCTTAGTTTCCCTTGTATTTTCTAAAGGGCCTGTGTAGGTGGACAGGTATTTACTTTCAGCATCTTCTCGACTGTTGAGAGAACAAAGAGTTAGAATCACGGTACTATTAAGTTAAATCATCACGTTTAAACAGAACCTTTGTGGCATACTTATAGGAAAAGTAATATCATATAAAATAACACTTTATTTGGCAACCAAATTTATCATGGCTATAAAATAATGAATATTAAACCAACAATCTAAGTTTGTCAAGTAAATTTATTCGTGATATTGATAGTTCTTTAATTTTGTATTTTTTATGTTACACTAATAGATAATTGGTTGTTTATGCCCAATTTATCTCATGAAGTGTTATGTTTATGTATTTGTCCATTTTGGGATTTCTTAGCCAATATTCTTTCAATCTTGTATTTGAGTAACACTACATACTTCAATATTTAAATTACTTCTGAAACTATCAAATTGTAACTTGTGGTGGATACAACGGGTTCTAATGAATGAGTAATGGATTTTCTGTCCCCCGTGGAAACGGCCTTCATCACTAAATATGATTTTTTGTGAAAAGTTATCATTTGTTTTTTTGTGAAAAGTTCTGATTTACATTTAGTTTTACAAGCAACCAATTTACAAATTCAAGCTGTTTTACAATCTTTTGGCTTGATCTCTTGTGTGAGTTGAATTTTAAAAGGGAACATATGGAGATCTTTCTTCAAAATTCAGTATACCCTGCTTTGATTTAAGTTAACTCATGACAACACCTGCAAATTGAGGTCTCTGTATTTTCCCCAACATTAAAACCTACAGCTTCATATTTTTCAAGAAACCAACCTGTCCGAGCACATATTGATCTTTTTTAATGTCCAACACTGAACCACTTTCTTCAAATTTCTTTATCAGTCTTCGGACAGATTGTCTCGACCAAAAATTGCTTGGAGCTTATGCACTGTTTCAGCAAAACATTCAACGTACTTGTAATGCATTTCAACAATAACCACACATTGACCTGTCGTATAGAGATCCATGTTTGGAAATGGGAGTTAATACTGATAAATCACTAGGTATTTCGGAATTCCTAACCAAACACAGGTAACAAGATATTCAAATCCAGAATTTTTATTGAGACACCCTTATTAATAATTGTAATTGTTTAAACAGCTACTTCTAATGCACAAAACTATAGCAGAAATCCTGAGCTCATCACCCATCACCCAAAGCAGGCACCGTGTAGTTATGATGGACCTTCCACATTCTAAGCCTCAATTTAAGTTTTGAAGCTTTAGAGAACCAGGCTCTAGAGGCGTCTAGAATGTCAGCACTTTCAGCCTGAATCTGAGATAGCGCAGTTTCTAATCCTGTCTTTGATTGGACATTTATGTCACTAATGTTCACCTTGAACTTAACTGGTTCTCTCCCATATCATATCTAAATTAGGGGTTCTCAAACCTTTTTGTTAGTGTACTACCTAAAGCTGGTTGAGACTTAAACATATAACACAAAAAAACGCAGTATTTTATATTTAAACACAATCGTGTGCGTAATTTGTCTATATGAATCTGTATTATTTATTCATTTTATGTTTATTATACATATAAATCATGTAAATTTTAAGAAAGTTCAGTGTCTGTAGCAGGTGATATACTATAACGAAATGGTGGGGCAGTAGCATTATTTTCATTTATCAACCATGCGACAATTGGCTGCAGTTCTACCAATTCATAATATCTGGTCTGACCAGCGAAGTTTTTTCAGTTTAGTGGTCAATGGTAAACAGGTCTCAATGCATCATTAGCTGATGAGAGTCCAAAGGTTATCTGTCTAGAAAAACTTGTAAATGCGAGAGACTTCTGATTCTTGCTCTCTCCACTTTTATATTCGGAACAATTTTTTTTAGATTAGTAATTCAAATAATTAATACTCAATATAGCTGGCTTGCTCCTTGGCAATTTAGGGCTTGTTGTGCTGTGGGACCTACGCTAATTTAACACTTCTGATGGATCAGATTTTAATTTTTTCTAAATTCGTTAAACTTGAGTGAACATCTATGGCAATTAATTAATCAAACCTTTTCCAATTTTCTCTCAGAATCAGAATATATCTTTATTTACAAAATCATAAAGAAATGTAATGGCATCAAATCTCTGCCCAATACGCTCCAACCATACGAAGGTCATCGTCCTAAGGTTAAGGTATACCAAAGGCCAGAGTCCCGCATACCACTAGTTAGAGAACCGCTGATATAACAATTTCCTAGTACACATTAATAATACATTATGGTAAATATGCAGAGTAATGTTAAAAAGAAAATCGGCTTATCCTTTAAAAGTTGTATGAAAAAAAACCTGTGGGTCAATCCAGTCGCTAAATCCTTAATCATCAGGGCTGCACATGGCTATGATGAAACGATTTAAATAGCCACATAGAGATTTTTCTTGCAACATAACAATCTTGCAATTTATAAACTTATTCAAAAAGTTTAATAATTGTTTGTATTATTATAAACAATATTATATATAGACAAAATGTTCTTGTTTGGCTTCCTCATTTTTAAGTAAAGAGATGTAAGCTTTTTTATAAAAATACAGAGAGCGTTCTCCTTTAACTTTACTCTACCCATTTCCTATAATGATTACCCATCTATTAAATTGACCTGTGCAGGAAATTTAATAGACAGACTAAGGGATAGAGAACCAGTACCGTAAAAGGTGAAAATTACTGATACAAATTACAGTTAAGGCCAGGATTAGAACTTGCCCTATCTCTAACTCAAGTACAAAGTTATGATGTCCAAGACCACTCGACCAACAACTATCAAACTGGCAAAGCAGTGAAAGGCACCATGGCAAAAGTGATGAATGAAATGTACATGTTGCCTTCAATGTTTTCAGTTAGTTTTAAGAATATTGAAATGACCTGGTGTCCACGCCAATTGCCATGGCACCCAGCCACTCGAGCATTTCTTGATGTGGGGTGGTATCGAGGGATGGCAGCTGGACACCATTCTGACAACTGTTCTGTGTCCGTGGAGAACATGCAGTCACGGTGTAGCCAAGACGACTCAGGTAAGCTGCTATAGATGATGGACAAATAAGTCTACTGTCACCTGTGACTTCTGCAAAAATATGAAATACACCTGTAAGGTTTAGTTTTGTGTTTATTAATTTTCAGTTTTTTTCCAAATTATAATATTTCCAGTAAGAAGAGCCTCAGAAAAAGATACATCTGCAAGGTTTATGGTAGGAAAATAATGTTATAATAAATCATCAATAATCTAATTATAGATGATTAATTAAATTATTGATATGATAAATTAATTAATGTGATTAATCGTGATTAATTAGATTAACGAGTGGATGTCGTCTGCTAATGTGATGTAATTCGCTGGAAGACTAGGACCCTCTATATTATGTGGTTTTTGTGATATTAAAGTTAAAATTTTAAGTGTATAACATATAAAAATTTCATTGGTAATGTATTTTTTCCAAATTAAGTGAATAGTTTTTTTGATTGGTTACAATTTATGTCAATGGATTAAGAAATAGTTATCTTACAATACCTTCTCATGATATCACATGATTTTCACTGAAGACATTTAAATTTTGGTTTGAAATAATACTTAAAATGTTATAAAATATTAAATTTACAATATTAAAAAATTTAAATATGAACACTCAAAGAATTAAATAATATAGTGATACACTCAACAAATTATAATTGATTGTCTTGAGGACTAATAAGAAATTCAGCTGTAACTGTGACTGTTTTGACTAACGTGGTTATTTCCTGTCTCTAGCTGTCAACTGTCACTAACTCTCACTACTTTCATATATTGGCAGTGCAAACTAAACCATATCCACTCTGCAATCTCTGCTGAATACAATTTGCTCAATCCAGACATGACCTTGAGACTGTTACTAGATGCAATGATTTGTTATCTTGGACAGCACTGACCTTGAGTCAGAACATAGTAATCATTGCTATTTCTTTATCTATGGGCCAAACAGACTTAGTAAATTTTTGTGTACGCTTCTCAAGAAGCAAATATATAAATGCAGCCTAAAATAAATTTTATTTATCCTAGGTCATACCAATGTTAATTGTTAGTTGAACCACTATTAATTAATAATTAAAATTACCATTCAATAACAATTAAAAAAGTTATTGAATGTTTAATTTATTGAAAGAAAATAACATTCAATTAAAGGCACAACAATAGAGTTTAAATTATAAAGGTCACTTTATTAATGGTACTAAAATAATTGGAACTAGAGATACTAGCTACTATCATTATTTAACTACTATAATATTTTTATTTACATAGGGAATAATATCATACATAATGAGCATTTCATTGGATAAACTGAATAAGACAACTTATAAAGATAATGAATTAGTATTTACCAAAATAAAAGGATTTCCAGCTTGGCCTTCAAAAGTAATAAAAGTTGATAATGAAACATATAAACATGTCATTAAATACAAAGTTTTATTTTATAACACAAATGAAATTGCTACTGTAAGGACTAAGTATACTCTAGAATCAGTGGCTAATAAACATAAAAAAGTTATGAAGCTGCGCTTAAGTTAATAGAAAAAGAATGGGAGTCCCAACAAAATAATTTAAATAAAAGTCTTGACAGAGGATATCAAAACAATACACCTAAAAACCGTATAACATCCGATAAATCCTTCTCAACAAAAACTGTATTTAGTGAGTCAGGTAAAACAGTGACCTTGGTAAATGATCCTCCATTAACTACAAATGAAGGAAAAACTAGTCTACAATCATCAACGCCAATAAAATTTCTGCATTCACCTTTAAATCAGTCTAATGGGATTTCTATGCAAGATGTGGGGGTAAATATACCAGTATACCTGGATGTAAACTACAAGCTTCATTCAGTCACTGAAAAGTGTGTACAATTAGAAACAAGTCTTATTGAAAAGAACGAAAGAGTTCGAACAGACAAATGAGTTTTTTAAAGACAAAACCAGTCTCCTGGAACAGAGACAAGGTAATATTATGGAGCAAAATAAGTGTCTGAGGTCAGAATTAGAAAAAAAGACAAGCATGTGTAAAGTGTAACATATATACAGCTGAAGTTGAAAAAAAATGCTTTAAGGGCAATTGAGCTTGAAAACAAAGAGCTTAGGAAATGTAAGCAGTTCGAAGAAGAAAATGTAAAATTAAAGGAGGAGGTTTCATGTTTGAAAGCCATAATTGATACTTTACAATGTTCTGAAGAGATCCCTGGAGTTTTTAAGGTAATTTTGTAAATATTCACCATGAAGAAGGAGGTTCAGAAGACTCTTATTCAATAGTAAAAAAAGATTTCGCGAAAATCTTTTCAAATACCGACTGTCAGTTTTGAGACAGAAAACAAGTTCCAACCGTTAATACAAGATAATGACAATATTAATGGGAATGAGTCCAGTGTAATCAACTCAACACCCTCGAAATGGTCCTTGAGCAGTCCTGGGGTAAACTCATCTGACTTCACTCGTCATAGAAAAAACTGTAATAGGAAACATCGGCTTTTAATTGTTGCGGATAGTCATAGTAAACATCTTTTACCACTCTTGGAGAACGAACTTGGCGTCAACTACGAAGTGGGAGGAGTGTGCAATCCTGGAGTGACTTTTAACTATGTGACGAAAAACTTGGTAGAGATGACAGAAGATTTCACCAAAGACGATCAAGCTATATTGATTGCTGGCTGCAATGACTGTGATCAAACCTCAATAGCGGACATTGAAAATGTTTTAATATAGAAAGTATTAGATACGTAGCTTGTAAGACAAACGTAAACATGGTCAGTATACCTTTTAGATATGACTGTCCGAACAAGAATCTTACTATTCACTGTGCTAACACTAAATTACAGAAAAAATTGCAAAACATAAATCTAAACAATTTTATTGATGTAAGCAATATGGATAGGAGTAACTTTACAAGACATGGACTCCACTTAAACAAATTGGGTAAAATTAATTTAATCAAACATACTAAACAAGTGTTAAAAAAGAGGATGCAAATGCAGATGAAAGTGGAGCAGTAGATAAAGATAAAGAAAACAAAGCAGCTAGTTTTTTAGAAAGTCTGTAAATAATATAGTAAGTAGTCGTAAACCGAAACAAACCACTCATATTGGCTTCATATTCCTAAATATACAGGGTATAGATGGGACAAAAATTAGTCTTTGAAAGTTTGATTAATTTGGAAAAAGTAGACTTTATTTGTTTATCAGAGCATTGGCTCAATGAACATGAAGTAGCATTTGCATGCCCAGATGGTTACCACTGTGTTAGTGCTTTTTGTAGGAATGAACAAAAAAGGGGAGGCACTGTAATTGTTGTAAACAATAGTTTGATGGCTAAGCCCCTTGATATTAGCATATTTTGTTTAGAACTTCATTTTGAGGCCTCGGCTGTGGTTATAGAAAATTATAAGTTAATTATTTTATCTCTGTATCACTCTCCATCAGGGGGTGCAGATAATAGTTTGGAAAAACTGTTGATTTTTGTGTCAAATGGCCCAATTACACAGTGGTAGCGGGTGGTGATATAAATAATAAATTTAATGTTAATAACACTGAAATAAGAACAGTCAAAGAACTCCTCAATATAGTCAGACAAAATAATTTGTACTATTCAGGTCCGACACAGGGCAATAACTGTTTAGATAATGTTTTTGTTAATTGTCCAAGACAACAGGTTAAGTCATGTCAATTATTTGATTTTCCTTACTCAGATCATGCTGATTTAATGTTTGATATAAAATGTTTAGATTTAAAAAATAAGGTCTTAAATTCAATTCCTTCTGACCAATTCAAGTTGGTGTTACCGATTTCCCTGAACAAGATTTTATAAATGGCTTGGACTCGCTGAATTGGCATACTCTGTTAAGCAGTATCACACATTTAGATGCAAATTATTTTTTCAATAAAATTTTTAGAGAAATTTTGAAAAAGCTGGATAATGTTCATGTTTTAAAGAGAGTTAGACCTAACCTGAACATTTGTAACAAATCAATAAATGAGTGGTATACTCAAGACCTGACAAACATGAAAGATAGATTATTATTTTTAGGTAAATTAAAGACACAGAGTTCAAAAGTACAATCAAACAAATTGAGGAAACAGTATAGAGAGGAAATTCATAAAGCTAAGCTTAATTTTAACATTAAAAAAATTGAGAAAAGTAAAAACAAATGTAAAGCTGCCTGGTCAGTAATTAATTCAAATAACTTTAACAGCATGGAGCTATCTAAAAATCATGCCGTTAATATACATCCTGATGTTTTTAATGAATATTTTATAACTTCTGTTAGAGAAATTAAGCAAAATGTAGATAAAACTAGGGTAAGTGTAAGAGAGTTAGTTAGTAAGGCTAATTTTAATTTTAATCATAGAACTTTTAAATGGAAATTTGTCTCCCCTAATTATTTTGTAAGAGCTGCAAAAAGGATTAATAATACACACAGTAAAGATACAATTTCTCTAATAATCTTCCAAAGAGCTATCGCTGAACCTTTGTCTATTACTTTTAATTGATGTTTACAAGAAGGTGTCTTTCCAAACAAACTAAAAGTTTCAAAAATATGTCCAATTTTTAAAAAAGGGTAAAGAGACCTACGGGAAAGCTATCGGCCTGTGTCTTTGATTCCTGTATTGTCTAAACTCTTGCAACTCTTAGTATACGAGCAGTTAGTTTTTTCTTGGAACAGAACAATTTTCTTCATTTGTCACAATTTGGGTTCCGAAAAGGTTTGATGCAGTAGAGAGACTTGTAAGAGAAGTACTTTTAACTTTTGAAAACAGAGGCTGTGCTCAGGTTACATTGTGTGACCTGAGCAAGGCTTTCGATTGTGTCAATCACGATGACCTTTTATTAAAATTAAATTATTATGGCTTTTCTGGTTCCTGTTTACAATTTTTCGAATCATATCTGGAAAATAGACTTCAATCAGTTTATATGAATGATGAATATTCCAAGGACGCCTTAGTTGAGTATAGAGTCCTCAGGGGTCGGCTTTGGGACCACTTTTATTTTTAATTAGTGTGAACGATCTGCCTTTCTCTGTTAACTCGAAATCCCTGTTATATGCTGATGACACTACCTTTGTGGATGTTGCTGGCTACCTTGAAGAACTTTAATTAAGTTCTCAAGAAACAATTAAAGACGCTGCCATATGGTTTAAGACAAATGGGTTTTTACTTAATGAAAATAAGACTAAAAAATTACTTTGTGCTTTAAGAACTGCTGAAGTTTCTACAACTGATAATTTTGTCACAAATGCTAAATTTCTAGGTTTTTATATTGACAATAAAATGAATTGGCAACCACATATTGACTATATATCGTCAAAATTATCAAGGGTGGTGTATCTTTTAAAACGACTGACTTTTTGCGTACCTTTTAACTACCTCAAAACGGCCTATTATGCATACTTTCAATCAGTTTTTTGTATGGCTTAATATTATTTGGCAACTGTTCAAAAATCAATGAAATATTACTTCTTCAAAAGAAAGCAATGAGAGTAATTCTAATTACAAAATCAGAAATGAGAGATCACTGCAGACCTTTACTTATTCAGCTAGAAGTGCAAACAGCTATCAACTTGTACATATTTTGATTTAACTTCATTTATTTTAAAAAATCAGAAAACTTTTCACAGTAATAAACACAACTACAAAACACGTAACAGAAAAAAAGCAGCAAGTGAGTTCAATAGGTTAAGTAAATCACTTTCTAGTCATTTGGTAATATCCTTGAAGGTATATAATAACATAAATTACCTCATCCATCTTTATTCAATAAATATTTTTAAAATTAGATTTTATAATTGGTTACTTAAGAATCCCTTTTATTCAATAAATGAATTTTTTTTGGTAACTAAGATTGAATTTTAAACTAGGGATTTTGAATTGTAAGAGATTTGGCAGGGATAATATGAAAAATGATAATATTTATTCTGATTAGTCATTTTTATTTGGTCATTGTTTATAGGTATTTTTTGTACACTATCTATAAGTTATATTATTTGTCTATAGTGTACTTGTTGTATTGTATTAGTATATTTATTATTTATTTATAAAACTTTGTAATGGTAACGTGGCAAGATTGCTGAAAAACGACTTTGTCAATGCTTATTGTAGCCTGTACGACAATAAAAGATATTCTTATTCTTAATGTGTTTTTATTTTTATATAAAAAAAAGGGTGTCCTATGTTCATAGTAATTGTCCGAGCAAAGAAAAGTCTCTGTTTTAACCTAAATTTCTTCGGGTTTGTATTTGTTGTGTGTACTTGTTTGCGCAATAGTTACAACCGAACATGTTAAAAGTTCGTCATTAAATTTGTTGAAACATATAAAGATGGAGCATACGTAATTTTACTGATGAAAGTTAAATAACTGTAAATATATAAACATCTGGAAAATAAAACGCAAACATTTGGTATTACACAATTTTTGGCGGTAGATTTGACCTTGATTCTCCATAAAAGAATCTTAATTTACAGAATATTATTTATTTCTCTTCAGTTTTAGTGGTTTGACAGCTACTTGCCCTATATTAACAACTACTGCTATAAAAGTATTGTTGAAACCACATACCTGGAGGATCCCAGGCGATGAGGAAATCCATTTGAAAATCAACAAACTCAGTAAGACATTTAACAACTCGCTCATAGTTTTTCTTGCCTGGCGTAAAATTAGAATTTTTCAGTTCAATCTGTACCACTGAAAAATATACATACAAGGATGCTTAATATAATTTTCATGTAAAATGAGTTGTAGAAGAAAATTATTTTGAGGCCGAAATAGCCCACATTACGTCATTTGATGAATATCATCACAAGACTTCATAACACCTTCATAACTGAGAAAAAAGTTTTTTCTAGCGAACAAACAATTTTTGCTCAATGGTAGTTATTTTATTTTATAAATAATGGGGTTTAGTAATAAATAGTATATACAATACATGCAACAGTCTTTGGTATATGTGATGATTGTCGTTTTGTTACTTACACAATACAGATTGTTTACCTTACTATCGATGGCACACCTTAGTCCTTAGTCTATCGTCAAATGACAGATGGTTGCTGTTATTGCATCTCATTGTCGTATTCCATTTTTTTTTTTTTTTTATTCTGTATATCTGTCATAAGCATATTTTATTTATTTATGCAGATGCCTTATATTACGACTGCTGAGATATTGTTTCTGTACTTAAAGTGTTCTAGAAAAGTCTTTAATGCATTTACATTAGATATTTCAGATGACAAGTATAATTTTATTTTTTTATTTTATTTAAGTTCTGGTTAACATTTGTTTTAATGGGTTTTCATTTGGCTATTAGCAATTCCAAAGAAATGTTGGAGGGGGTGCAATTTTAATTTTTAAATTTAATTTTAAATGCTTCATGCATAACATTTTATTTTTGTGTAATTTTCAATACATCTGTGCATGTTATTTTTTTTAAATTACTCCAGAACTGGGTAATTTTTATAAACTTCCAGAAATTAAATGATTTAAGCTTTGGTCCACTTCATACTTTTTGTTATTTTTTTTCAGTCCTGGCAGGTTATAATAAATATTTTTGTTCTAAAAACTTACTTCTGTTTGAAAATAAAGACTTTCTTCAAATATGCTTTTGTTAACTAAAATAATTGCAATTATATGTTATCTCTTTTACAACTATGGAATGAAAAAGGTTCTTTACCTGACGCAAGTATACTACCTAACTTGAATATATTTACACTGGTGATGCAGTCATGCTATCTGTCACAGAAATTATTACATTTAATGTTAGGTCACCCACCATACATAATGATGCAACAGTTCAAGATCTCCCACCCACTCAGAAAAGGTGAAAAAACTTAACTCGTACTCTGCACACAACTATATAGTACAGAATAAAACACATCTTGAATTTTGTAAACTAATTATTGTATTTTTGTGTTTATAGATATAATTGTCAGAGTAATGATGCATAGAAATAGATTTGAACATACTGAACCACTTTTTAAACAATTAAACATTCTACCAGTAAGAATGCTTTGTTTATAAGCTTCTATGAAATCAGTTTAAAGTACAACAGAAAAATGCAGAAAATACAGTTAATACAGAATATAGTTGTATAAGTCTTAGGAATCCTAGAGTAATTTCAGTACCACAGCCTAACCTGATATTGTTCCAGAAATGTTTTTCTTTCAATGCTCCTAGAATTTTTAATGTACTACCCGCGGGAAAAAAATTCTAATTCTAGGACAACATTTTAAAAATAGGTTAAGAAATGGCTTGTATCTTGCCACAATATTGAAAACCTATTGGCTTAGTTTGCGTATGATTAACCTGTTTATTAAATCTATTTTCTTAACTCATAGCAGTAACAAATATTTCATTTACTAAATTTCTCCAATATTGCTTGAAAAATGTAGAACAAATTTTGTTTGTATTTTGTGTCTTATTAATGTGGAATTTGAATTTCAGTCAGCTCACTACCTTTAGTTTATTTAAGTAACAGCAGTGATTTTACTATACATAGAAGATGGTTCCATCCAATGTTAAATATTGAGGCACAGAATATGGGAGCGACCGTGCTGCAACCTGTCGTCAATTAAGTTAAAGAGGTCGAAATTGCCTCCAGTTTCGACTGTTCGGTTGCTCAACCTGTGAGCATTAAAGGAAACTTATCACTCCCTCTCATTTCCCCATTCTTTCTCTCTTTCTCTTGAGACGAGCGTCTGGAAGTACTTGTCTAATGTCGCCCCTCCACCTGTCTACTGTCGCCGATTGGCCTTGATAGTGGGTCAAAGTGGGATATTATTCCGTGCTGTGGTTTGTCTTGCACGGAAAGGAATCACAATCTTTTATTTAGGTCTTAGGGGTTTGTGAATATGAAAAATGTTAGGGGACATATTTTTGTTATTTTGTCAATCTAAATAACAGTGTGTTACAGATGTTTAGTTAAAACATTATGCATTATCTAAAATGATGTAAATACTGCGTATTGTAAGTTTATTTAGTTATTTCTTATGTTATTGCTGGTCACGCTACTTGTGAAGTGTTACCAGTGTAATTCCAGAGTGTCTTTACCAGAGGAATTGAAAGTATAAATAAATTGCAGTTTATCTATACTTTCACATCTAGTAAAATAATAGAAACGTGTATGAAAAACAGATGTGTTTACTTTAATTATATTCGCCTTAGACATACTTTTTACAATGGTCTGATTCAATCAATGTTATAGAACGGAATTTTTGAAAGGGGGACATAAACAAAATTTACAATACTTTCAACCTGATTAAAATAATGAAAATTGAATCTAAATAATCTGTAGGCTAGTTATATTCTATCACGACCATTCACCAAACAATGAAATATTTGACAAACAATCATGCAATTACTTGGAACCAAATAATATGTTAATGTTACAGACAGTAATAATAAAACAGACGTTTATAATACCATATAATGTTATTTTAAATTAAATGTCTGAATCAGGCCATAAGATGAAAGCTATTTTTATCTTGTATAGAAGTAAATTTGTGGTTTTGTTATGATTTTTTCTAACCCTATCATGAAATTTGAATCTCAACTGGGTTTTATATTTTGCCCAGTATTATTCTACATAAATATCATAGGCTTATTTCAATATCTATTTTTTCAAAGAAATAAATAATGTCACATTTTTTTAATATTTCACTATATTATATATTCCTGGAATATTTACAGATTAATTTCATAATTGAAATGGGAGTCATTGATTGGATTTGAAAACAACTTATTTTTTAATCAATTACCGAATATGAAAAAAATTAATGATTTAATACAACAGTCGATTTAATCACCTAATCGATGGTTAAAATGCAATAAATAAAGATTTTTCAGATGGGCTATATAATATGAAAATGTTTACTTAAATCAGCAGTAATTATCGCCAGCATTGCTGATAAGTTAGCGGTCTATTCAAGTGTGTCTATTTACAAATACAAGGTGTGTTAATCATATAAATCAATATGGTGTTTTAATTTATTCAGTTATAAATATTTCTTTATTCAATATGAATGTCACACTAAGTTTTACTGTAATAGTATCAACACAGTATTCTTTATTATTCGAAAGAGATGCAAGCAAATATAAAAACAGAGAACCCGGATAAACGTTGGCAATATGGAATAACGGAAACAATTATCTAAGCAGGACATTGTTTGTGTGTGGGACCTGAGGAAGGAGAGGGCGGGGCGGCTGTCTGGAGAATGGGTTAAGAGGAGGGAAGTGAGAGAGACAGAAGAGCGTGCGAGAGAGAGAGAGAGAGAGAGAGAGAGAGAGAGAGAGAGAGAGAGAGAGAGGAAATAGGGCTATGCGCAGCGCAGCGTGGGGCCTCAAAACAGTTTTGGGGCCTCGCCACAACTCTCCCATATGGATGGAGTATCTCTTTATATAGCAAAATCAATGGTAATAGCAACCTCAAAACAGTTTTTACTCTGGGGTGCTTATTTATTTTACCAAAAGTTGTAACTTTCATGTAGATGTTTGTTTCATTATTTATTTTTGATAGATAAGACATTTTATAAACAATGAAATGATACTGTTCCAGTTGTTTTTGAACAATTTCTATATGTACAAAAAAATGGTAAAATAAATTATTTTTTGATTTTATTTAAATAATTGAATGTCTCCGCCGAACAACCTTGCAAGTGACATTTTTTATGAAACTGAGATTTTAACAATTTTTAAATTTTTGTTAATAAATTTTCCTTACGTTTTGGGAGTCTCAGGCCAAACTGCAGATAGGCCATACAAAAATTGATTGTTAAATTTTGGTATTTGTGGAGTTTGTTGTTTCTGTAGTTTATGTGTTGTATCTTGTTATTTTAGTGTTTATGGTTATTGATTTAAGTGCTAATTTATATTGGGGCCTTCTGCCCGTTAACATTGTGGCCTTCTGCCGTTTTGGTTTAATTATTATTTGCCTTGAGAATAAAATTAGTTTTGCTCAGCTGCCGAGTGTTATTTTGACCCTCCAACTGCCACCCGTGATCCCATCGCTCGACTTGTTTTGAGCCATCCCCCGGTTGGCACGCTTACCAGCTTTGGTGGGGGGATGGGTCTCAATTGGATTTCAACAGCATTGAAAGTGACATTCTACATCACGTGGGCTATTCCGTTTTGAAAAATATTGAGTTTGGCAGCAATGAGAGCCTGTCAAATGAGCGCGAAACTTGGTGGCAGAGCATAGCCAGTGATGTCAGTCACGTTGGGTGTTATTCTTTCGCCGGGCGTTAAGAAAAGGATGAGATTCGTGGCAGGAAAAGAAAATTAAGTGTCCAACTGAAAATACAAATCTTGTAAGTGGACAAGAGATGATAAAAATTTGTACATATAAAAATGAAAGTGACCTATTCCAGGAAAACTAAAGTACAAAATTAAAACATTTTTAGTCTTTCTGCAAGTTAATATAAATTAAACTGAATATTTATAAAAAATTTACTGCAGGCCTTCATTTTTACATTAATATTTTTCTGTAAAAATTTTCATATTTAAAAAATTAAGTACCGTACATTATTGTATTAGCCCCTTTTGAGTCATTGTCATATTTGTAGAACAACGTTGCAAGCACCATCACTTGCAAGATTGTACCTGCAAATAGTCTGCCTAAAACTTCAAAATCGCAGTTTATATTAGCATAACAAATGTTCTATTTACACATAATAAAACTTTGATATAAATGAACAGTTTAAGAAGAAAAAAAAGAAAACACAAATTTAGAGTAGACATATTCAAAATAACAGTTTTTATAGTTTCTGAAAAATTTTGTTTTTGTCACTTGCAACGTTGTTCAGCGGAGTCATTCAATTATAGACATACGATTAACAGTCTTTTCTAGTGAATAATTTTATCACACTCGAGCCTCTGACACTCTACCTGGTATTGACTTTGGAACTACTTGCAACTCTGTCACCTATTAGTAGACCGATTGTCGTCTGTTCGTCCATACCCAAACCATTGTAGTATATGAACAGTCATGGCAATTGACTCTCCTTCTCGCTTTGCAGTTGAACATTACTTCTCTTGAAAATGTTTACATTTTTTTCATATGTTTTCCAAATTTTAATATGCTTTATAGTAAAAGTGTAACTAAAAAAAAAAGTAGTAGTGTTTGTTTAGAAAAAATATTAAATTTGAACAAGATTCGGTATATAAAAAAATCAACAAAAATAGTTAGAAGAAGCCTGTCTCAGGGGAATTAGATAATTGTGTTCTCTTTAAGAAAAGATAAGTATAAAAATGTATATTCATAAATAATCTTTCAAATTTTATTTCAAACCACATTTTGAAATTAACATCGGCCTAATGGAGAATCAAATCAAATATGGCAGTAGGTGTAGCACTCTTCTGTTGTATTGTGTATAAAGTTGTTGCTTGTCTATTTTAATAATAATTTTAAAAAAAGTAACTCAGGCCTGTGTCAAATATTTATGTATTAAATAAAGAATTGTTCTATTAATTTGATGTAGTATTTAGGTTATTAAATCAGAGGAGATCGCTTTTTGTCAAATATATTTGTTAGGTGGAATATAAATAGACTACCACAGAATATTTATAGAAAGTACTTGTATATTTAATTTATGCTGTTAAATAGTAGGTTATCTTTAACCAAGTAATTTTTTAACCTTGCTAAGGAAATGTGCCACTTCCTAAAGAGTCCTTAGATGCTTGGGTAGACACTAAGGTGCTGGGAACTTTCCTTTATATATCCTTATACCATTGCTAGGAGATGCGACTGCTCTCCAAGAAGTTGTATTATTTTATATTGCTGCAGCCCATCTCATATAGGCTTTTGATGTACAGTTGGTGGAAATACTGTCTAATATTTATTTTTTCAACAACACCCATTCATAAAGTAATAGACAATTCATTTTTAAATAACACCACATAAAATGATACAAAATTAAACACATTTTAGGTTACTTTAAAATCTGAATGTCTAAAATTTGGCTTCAATGTTAGTATTGTTGGATTCAACATAATACAACTTGAACTAGTCACGACCTATACTACTTACATATCAGTCCACCCTACATGTAAACGGAACTTCTAATTCTAGAATCTTAATCTTGTATCTGCTTGTCAGAGATACCACCTGAATTACATGTTTGAATTTAAAGTGAATAATTATACATAATATGTGAAGCCAGTTTTTTCTGACTCAATTCCTTCCTTATTTCTTGATCAATTTTAACTAATGAGGTGTCAAAACATTTTCACATATTCATAGTTCTACAATAAGGTCTTCTTCAATGTTCAATATTTTATACTGAAGGGCACGGGCAGTCTTCAAAGTAAGTTTTTCAGCCATAAGAATACCATGGAGAGATATTTAAATTAGTGAAAAAGTAAATAATGTTCAAAATGGAAATAATCATATTTATGAAATTTAACAGCCTTTGAAAGGAAAAAATGATGTTTATAATATTGAGAATGTTGTAGATCTTTTTTAAATTAGAGTAAGTTTGATTGATTATTCAGAGGACGTTTTGTTTGATCTATAAATATAAAAAAGTGAACGAATGTCTGTCTGTGTCTCTAGCTGTTTCCATTATATATTACTACACCAATAATTCAATATCGCGAGACTATAAGAAGTTATATTTTTTTTTTTTCTCATGGGGGTTTTTTAAGTATGGGTTTTGAACACATGCAAATGTAGAGCACTTCTCCACTGACCTGTAAAGTTTTAATAGTTATATTACATATTTATCGGCTGCTCAGTAAAATAAATGAAACGAAAACTTTTGAAATAAGCATAGTAATAACATTGACTGTTTATATTTAAAATAGGTTGAAACTCAAATGCAATTAGTGAGCCACTGTAAATAAATTTACAAATTATGATTTTGCTAATACAGTAAAATCATTAACACTTTGAAGCCTAAGCCCGATGATAGATCGGGCGACGCAAACTGGCGTACTCGCCAACGCCCGAGAATAGCTCGGGCGCCCATATCTAATTCATTATATCTTTATTATCGGCATATAATCGGGTTTAGGTCATCTGAATATGTCTTTTAGTTATCTGTTATTATATTTTATCGGTCTATTAATTTTTTTTATCTACATCTAGTCTTGGATAAATAATTATCGTAACAGCTGACGTTACGATAAACAGCTGATATAACGATAAACAGCTGATATAACGATTGTTTATGTTGTTATATTTTGCTATTATATTTATTATATTTAGCTTATATTATTATATTATTTATATTTAGCTTATATTATATTTAGCTTATGTTATTATATTTTATATTATTATATGTTATTATATGTAGCTATTTTTTGTTTTACATATTTTTGTACTTATTTGTAGCTTCTGTAAAAAATAAAAAAATGTACAACACCTAAAGTTTTGTCCATCATTGAAAAGAGAATTTTCTCCCCTTTACAAAGATATATAACATAACCTTTTTATGAAATTTATAAGGCATTTACAATTTTTTTAATGTGAACATAAAACCCCCAGGATTCCATGCCAAACGGAGTATTAAGGGCCCAGGCTTCAAAGTGTTAATATTCGTAGTCAAAAGTATATACCAAGGCCAAAGGCTGAGGTGGTACGCTAAGCGTGCAGGGGTGCTCCCTAATTTACATTAAATTCTTGTTCAACCATCTAGTTAACTAAGATAAGGTGGTTTGCAGAGCTAGTCAGTGATTATGTTTACATATGCTGAAAGGATCTGTCGTGAGTTATTGTATGTTGGGATTTGTCCATAAATAACTAAAATAAATTAGTATTCAGAATAGATTTTAAAATAAGTATAATTTTTACAACTATGTTAAATTACTAATATATAAATTATAATTTACAGGTAAAACAGAGATTCTAGGTCTACTATAATCATAAAGAACCATCTTTGGAAAAATAAAGCAAATCACATTCAGCGTGGAAGGTAACTACAAGCTTAAGTTTGCTTCTTCTTGTAATACAACCATATGAATTACCAGAAACAAACATACACCATATCTTATCACAATTATTAGTTGTACAAAACAATTTTCACATCTAATATCAATACGGTACAAAAATATTTGGATTTTAAAATCAGTTATTACTTTCCACTAGTTACAACTTTACTTTGAAGGCCACTTCATAACTGAGCATTATGTATGGTGAAAACCCTACTTTAATTCAAAATAAGCACATTTTTGCAAGGCCTATTCCACATACAACATCTATTACTAGATCACAGCAATACTCTGTTTAGGAGTTGTTTAATAGTCAGAGTGGCTGCTGTTTTAAAATGCTGTCAGAGAAAAAAATATAAGACATAAATGTTGCCGTCATCAACAGCGGTAAAACTGTGTAAGATTATGTTCTGATCCTGTAGGTACTGGACAGACCACACATGGAGATAAACTGTGCTTATCCCCATAGTCATTGCAGGTTACAACATTATTAATTTCATAATATGTACATTGGACTTTCTAAATTAAATCATTAAGTTAACCAACTAAAATATGTTTTAGAAATCTTCATCAATTTACTTATTACGTAGTTCCCTAATTAATAAATGGTTCTAAAGAATTGGCCCAAACTTTCCCTATATTAAACACTACAAAATCAAAATTTTGAAAATTACCAGTTTGATTCCCTAATATGTTTTTTTCCATAACTCAAAAACTAGTCAAGTTAGACATGCGGTTTTTACTAAAATATTTAAAATTGTAATTTACATCTTTCCTAAAAATTGAATCAATATCGTTACAGACGTTTTTGAGAAAATTCCATTTTTATGTTTTTTGCCCATAAAAATTAAAAAAGCTAAAATTTCAAAAAAGTGAAAAAATAGTCTTGGGATATTGGCTAAATACACCTACATACCAAATTTCATAAAAATTGATATATCTGGTCTCCAGTGAACTGCACAAACACATAGTCACTAAAAAAAATTTTTTTTAACTTATTTTTTTTTCAGGGGTCCCTAAAATGGATTTTTAGACCCAACTTTATAAAAAAGTTTTTTTAAACGATCACAATACTTTCTCTATGCTAACGCATATGGGAGAAAGTAAAAAATTAATCCATTTACATTTAATGTTAAATTTGTAATGAATTCTTTTAAGTCAATTTGGAATCTAAGATTATACTTGAGCTTTGTTCCCATAAAACATTTTTTTCTGAAATTCCAAGTTATGTGATTCAATCTGTTTATTTAATCAAGTGTATGACTGATCTGAACAATTTCTAATGTAGATAATGTTTTCAAAATTCTTGATGCCATATTAATAACATTGTTAATATTTTAAAATCTAGAAAAGGGTGTTTGGTTGTGTCCTCTCTCTAACTTGTATACAGTTATTAATGCATTTATTTGTTAATTTAGGACTCCATCAAAGTTCTTTTTCCGTTGCTCAACATGACCTAATACAGATAAAAATTTGTTTAACTGTGTCATTTAAAACATTTTTTACTAGTTTGCTGGGTGGTCTATAAAAGCCATACGATATATACAGGGTGAGTTTTATGACCTGGCACAACTGGATATAATTTAAAAGGGTTGAGATATCAATGTGAGACCTTGACCATACCTATAATAACATATTTTTATTTAATTTTTCAAGTTGTTTATTTAATTTTTCAAGTTGTTAAAGGGTAGCAACTTAAAATTTTAAAATGCAAACCCATATCATATGACCCCTTAATTTAAAGGGAATAGAAAAATTATCCAATGATGCAAATAGAGGCCTATACGTTTAATTTAACAGAGTAAAAGACGAATTTACAATAATTATTTACTTTCTTGTCCTGTTTTTCGTTACATGAGTCAACATGCTTTGGAATTTTCTCTGTTCTTATCTTACCAGTTTCAACAATCTACTTTTCATTTTCTCTTTTGTCCTACTCACTTGCATTTTATCAGTTTATAGCTTAGCTTGTTAATAATTTTAGTGCAAGTTTACTTTTACAAGTTTATAATTTTAACAAGTTTACTATTACAAGTTTATAGTTTTAGTTCGTTTACTATTTTTACACATCGCTATCACATGTCAAACAGCCGAAGGTGAACAGTGTGAACACCTGCTACATTAAAACAAAGTACGTGTTTTAAGAATTTGGGTTAGTGCTGTCTAAGAGATGAGCGAAAATTCACTTTTATCAATTTACTACATCAGTTCTCATAACCTGAAACTTACAGACTATTATGGGTAATTCTTTTAATTTTGTTGAAAGTTTTTGCTGAAGCATAAAAGATGCATCAATCCACACTCAGATTTATTAATACTTACTAATCATCAGATAGATTTTCTAATCAAATTGAAAAGGAGTTTCTTATACTGCCATCATTTAAATAGAACTAGTGACCAGTAAGGATACTTAAGTCTTGAGATTTTCATCTAGGAAAGATTGATAACATGTATTAATAAATATATGTAACTTCATTATTTACAATCAACAACATAAAAAAGAAATAATCCAAACATTTAAAAACAAGAGTACATTTTTATCCTACATATATTAAAACAAACATATACAAAAACTTATTGTTTTGATAGTTAATTTGTTAAAGACAAGTTAAAAATAGTAGATACCGATTAATTTCATTTAATTTGGACTCTAATTGGTTGATATGTACTTGTTTAATTATATATTTTCTTTACTTTACAACATACTTCTCCAAAACATATTTTATTTGATCTAATACATACTACTACTTGAAAATAAAACTTCACATTCCACAAGTTCACATTAAATGTATAAAAATTCATTTCCATATGTATTTTTATAAAAATGAATAAAAGGGTGCTTCATTATATTTATCATTCAATTTGTTAAATTTAATTTATTATCATTTGATTTTTAAACTTTTTATTAACAGCTTAAAACTGTTATTTTTGAGGAATTTTAATTCATCGTCCACTGTTCAGGAGATTTGTTGGAATTCAGTTAAAGTTTGTCTCAGAGGCAAACTTAACCCTTCGCAAGCTAATTTATATTTTTAAAGTAAGCATGTATGAAACTTGGTTGGGTCACTACTAAATTTTTTACCAATATACAATATTATACTTCAAAATTAACTATTAATAATATGCAAAATGAACTAATATTTGGCCGAAATAATTTTTTTTACATTTTTAAAAATAATACTTGCGTATATACACGTCAGTAGCTATAATGGACACTATTTTGTACGTTTTTATCTGTCATTAGCTTGTTTTACTAAAATCAGTTGTTAGGTAAGTTTGAAATAAAATACTAATTAGTTTAATTTCATTTGATTGTATAATCCAATGACTAAACATGATATTACAAGTGTATTCAAGCATATTTCTCTTTAGTAATCATACTACAGAGAAATATGCCTAATAGAAATTTCTGGATTAGGCTTATACAGGCAGGTTTTGTAAAAGTAAACAGAACTAAACCACATAAATAAAATAAACAGAACAAATCAAATTTATAAGCCAGTAAACAAAGTGTGCGGCGCGGAATGCAGCAGACAAAGCACTGGACAACTATTAAGTAACAACGACAAGTTTTAGAGATAGAGGAGGGTCGGAGAGGGTAGGGAAGGGATAGGAAGGGGGAATTCAGCATAAGTATTGGGTGGAGGGTGTAGTATGACTAATAACAAAATGTGTGTGACCTTGGGTGGCAGGGTGTGGATCAAACACTCAAATTTCATATGACGGGTATTCCCGGCAAACCCTCGTAGAGCTAAAAATAGCGGTGTATATATACGCACACTGCTCGCTCGGAGAAAAATGTTTGCGTAAATAATCGGCATTCGCTCACGAAGGGTTAAGTAACCTGAGGGACAGGTTAATTACAATTTTGTAAAAAGAGAAAAACAGATATATCTACCACAATTGACTAAAACTACATGTTTTGAAACAAACAGTAACAATACTTATAATTAAAATAAAATCCATTTCTACTACAATGTATATAGCACAAATATATGGTAATTAATCAATATACTTTACAGTTGCAAATGCATATACATATAATACAGCAGGAATGCAGAAAATGCAGTTCTTGATAATTTTCCAAATATAAATCAAGATAATCAACAGATTTAGCATAATATTGTTACAACCACAACCTTATGTTTATCAAAGGAATAATACAAACAGGTTGGTTATCATTTTACCGAAGTAAACCCAGTATAGATTGTCACCAAAAAGGTTTCCTGCGCATTTTCATACTCTATGTGTGATTCTAAGCTAAAAACGAAGAATAATATTTTTTCAATTTCCACTTTGTTTAGCAGCTAGACGCAGTTTTGTTTTTTTTTTTTTTTTTTCATAAAACAATTTAAATCTTTGTTGTTATCTTTACGATCGTAACAAAACTCAGTAAGCGGGTTCATGTTAAAAGAATTTTTGAAAAATTTTAAATAGGAAGAATAGTATTTGTTGTTTGTTTTTTGTTGTTTGTATCCTTACAAACAAAAAAAAGTCATTTTCAAATATTTTGGACTAAATTATACATAAAAAAAATATATAATTCTAAAACCGAATTTTTTTGAAAAACAACACTTTTAACAAAAAAATTATTTTCACTGCAACTAGTAAACAATTACTCCACAAATTTTATTTTATTGCTTAGCAACAGTCAAAAGGTACATAATTTAGACCAAATTTGTAAGTAAAGCTTTTTTCAATAATTCAAAACATGTTATCAGCTAAAAATATAAACAGACAAAATCTAATAGCCTACTTGCAACGCTCTTTCATTTTCGTAAAAATAAAAATATTATGACTAAACAGTAAAACAACAACGATAACCTAGCAACAACAATGCGTTTTATAAGCTCATTACGAACGATAACATATGACGGAACAAAGTGAGTGCAGATAGCTATTGCAGTCAGCATGTAGAATTTAACAGAAAAATATTTCAAAATTATATTTATTACTTTTTTTTTATTTATTCATAAGACGCCGATCGTCAAGATATGGGCGAATATGGATTTCGAATGAGTGTGATGAGCGAATGTAGTCATTGTTACAAACTAAGGCCGACTATTCCTTAGAAAGTGTCATTAATTAATAGCCCAATGACAAATGAACAGCGGGAGATTATCAGCTGATCCTTCTCAAAATGTATTGACTCTGATTGGGATCGAACTGAGAACCATTAGCACATGAAGCTGGGATTGAATAATTGAGCTGGGGGTAAATTGAGGTTACTTAATAAAATAGTTATTTATTCAGTGATTTTTACAAATGAGGTATCATTGGAAAGGGAAGGTTGTTTTAAAAACTTTTTGTATCTTACATTTTTATAAATCTAGTGGTTTTTTAAAAATATTTGTTAAAATGGCCGCCATTTTGGAAATATATATATATATATATACTTTTTCCGCCATAAAAATAATTTTGAAATATTTTTTAAAATCAATTTAAAATAGCTTTAAATTGATTTAAATCATTATAAAATCACTGCACTTACTTACACGCATTAAAATAATTTATCGTAACTATACATGCAATAAGAATTACAAGACAAATAATTAATTTTACAACCACTAGAAACCAAGAAAACAATGTTTCAGCTGATTGATAAATCTTTTTTCATGACTAGATAAAGTTGTAAAACTTATAAAACTTCTATTAACCACGTATTAAAATATAAATGCGCTAGATGAACGGGTTATCAGTAATAACTGTGTAAATATAATGTAAAGTAAAATCCAGTTAAAATTCTGTTATTTTTTTGTTCTGACTAGGAAAAAAAAGTATCGTAGGTCATCTATGGCAATGACCCCAAGCGCCGCATATATGTGGCGGCAATATGTGAATAGACCCTCATGCGCCGCAAATTAGTGGTGGTGGGTTACAGATATAGACTTTTTTTGCATGGTGGTAGCAGCACTTACTTATATTAAAATGTATAAGTTTTCCACTCATAACGGTGATTCATAGCAATTATAATCTCCTTATAATGCCAAAACTTAACTAAACTATGTTTGGACTGTTTGTCATCTTCTGCACCCTGTACATTTATACTTAAGCATCATAAAACTATATGGCTTACATCAAATTATATACATCATTACAATATAATAGAAGTATAATAAAAACAAAATCTAACATATGATATGTAACTATTATATTACATTTGTACAAAATATTTGCTTTAAGAGGTGTCATAATTAATGATTTACATAATAATGAGTGTGTATCAGAATTTTCTTGATAAGCTATAATTAAGAATGAAAAACGAAGCTAAACCTGGCTTTCCATGTTTATCAATAACATAACAATACATTGACATAGTACATGAACACAACTATCTTGCTGTCACATGCATTTTTGTACTAAAATTTAATTTCTAAATCAAAACTTGCTTTTAGGAGATCCCTTATCAAATGCATGATAAACATAAATTAGATCAGTGAAATTTTGTGTCACAACTATGCAAAATGTTAGTTTAAGTAATGTTATATATGAAAGAACAATTTAATCAACATTGTTAATCTGTTAAAATATGTACTATCAACAGTACAAAGCTTGCCAATTATTATTAATTCATGTTCCTTAAACTTATAGCTTTTAATTTTGTCATTCCTTTGATATCAAAAATAACATGAAAGTCTGATTCTTTTTGTTAGTCATTTTAATATATACATGAAATCAAGCTTTTGACTATAGCAACAAGTGAAATGCGTAGCTACTAAACTATGCAATAGTTTAATATCTGAGAATATTTTTAGATAGTAAATTAAATATAGAAATAAGCAATATCTATGAAAGTTGTAAGAAGTGCTATAAAATCTCTTTTTGAATATTCAAATTTTAAAGATCAGACTTTTATTAAAAACTTTCAATATTTTTATCATTAATATGACAAAGTAGGTCGAGTATCCAGGTTGATGTTATTGGAGCGGATATGTTCTCGAAACTCTCTTAATTCTGAAGGTGAAATGCCTTCCCAACTCTCCAGCTCAGAAAGCGTACGAAGCTGATCACAGTGATTCATTAACAAACGTACACTCTGCATGCTAAGATCACTGCTGTACAATATTTTTAATTCTTCCAACGATTTCATTGGGTTTTGTCTTAATACACTACTTATGGTGGCATCGTTAATACCTGTTGAAGATCCTAACTGAATATACTTAACATTTTTAGAATGTTGCATCAAAAACTCAAGATGATACAAAGAACAATCTGAAACACACACAAGCTTTTCAAGGCAAGCAAATGGCGTAACAGCTAGACTCTTTAAGTCATACTTTACGAACCTATGTTCTGAAAATTCACAATTATAAAAGCTTAGAGTTTTTAATTTAGGACAAAATTGGCTAATGTACATTAACGCATTTAAATCAATTTCCTCCACATGTTCCAGATGTAGCTTATCTAAATTCTTTCCTCTACATTCTAAAAGCTGTTTCACATAATCTGTAAAAAAATCACAATTTAAAAGCTTTAGATCTCTAAGATTCTGCAGTTCCTTTAAAATAGTAATATCTGCAATACGCTCATCATGAAATATTGAAAGACTTGTTAAACTCGGGCAATACTTAATAAGAAGTGTCAACTGTTCAAAAGACATATCTTTGCACTGCAGTACTGCCAGAGAAAGAGGATTTGATTTCTGTTCATCTAGTCTTTCAAGAACATTTCCAAACTCATCACATCTTCCAATATTTTGGATATTTGGGAGCCCTGAGAGAAGGTCTCTGAATCCTGCACTCGTCACTGATGTTCTGTACAGATTAACTTCTTTCAGTCTTTTACAGTTGAAGAGGGAAGGAAGACTACGGTCGGTAACTGATTTGGAAGCTGTGACGTCAAGTCTTTCCAAGGCAAGACAGTTGTGTCCAAGAACATTAATTATGGTATTAGTACAATCAAAGCAGAGGCAGAAACTTGTTAAGTAAGTCATGGATTTCACACCAGACAAAATATACTTCTCAGTTTCCGTAGTATCCCACCCGGCAGAACCAGATCCTAAATTCAAATGTTCCAAGCGTTCTAATTTACACAGGTTCTGATTTAAAACATGTCGCATAATTTTGGGCCACGTTGATACATTGATTTGCTTCAAATTGCGATGCATTGCAACTTCAGTTAAAGTTACCACAACTTTCATTTTGTTGAGGAAAACTGCCATAGGACTGTAACTGTCATAGCTGGATTTGGTCTCATTGATCAATTCATTTACAGATACTAAGATTTGTTCTGCCATTTTGTCAAACAAATACCAAGGAGTAGACGCAAAAAGAGTCTCTCGAATCAAGTCCAACAGGTTTTGTAAGAACAAATGTCCTTGGGTAGGATCTCGTTGGGTAGCAATATAGACTGGTTCAATCATTCCACGTCCCACAAACTTGACCCACTCACCAACAGCTTTCAGAGCAAAATGCTCCAGTTTCTCAGGCTTGTGTTTTTGTGGCATGATTACAGAAATCTTCACCTTTTGTTATGACCGATTTAGGGGCTCATAACTGAAAATAAAAAGATCAGTTAAACATGTGATGTTAAAAACTGAATAAAAATACAAGTTCACTTAATCATTCATTGAACAATTTGTCATAAACTTAACCAAAATTGCTATCGTTCACATTGCATAGCTTATAGACTAAACACCAGTGTATCCAGTAAGTTTATATGTGTTTATTCAATTTTATTCATTGCAATGAGTTTGTAGCATGATAAATGAATTCTCTTATTTAAATTTTGATCTACATAGCCATAACTAAAAAATTATACACATAACAATAAACACAAAATCATGTCCAAAACAGATATGGACATTATTACATAAGCCATTTTTAGTTGACTAATTTATTTCTGTCCTCATGCCACAAATTCATTTAAATTTGTAAATGTCTTATCTACAAATACTTTGTATGGTCTCATAGAGGAAGGTACTTTTACACACCTAAAATTCCTTCACATTTTTAAATTTATTTAAAAACTGATGTTCTTTGTTTTTTTAAACCTGCACAAACAACTATATAAACAGTGTATTTACAAAAAAATCATAAAACTCTTAAAGGTTTGTAATAAACACATTTCACATAAAACTTACAATTATAATCAATACATCAAATAAAAGAGCAATTAATAAAAGTTTTGTTTGAGCACAATTTACAAGTGTTTTATATCAGACAACATCACGTTGATAAGTCAGTTATTCCCAAATTTTGACCAATGTGTCTGGGGTGATCGTTGTAACAGCTGTTTCAATCCTTAAATACCTGTTTTTAAAGTTGGGTTGGTCAGTGGTGGCGTAGAGAAACACACATGCACAATCCTTTATGAAGCTCCAAAAACAGAAAGCACATATTAGGTGAACGAGGGGGCCATGCGAACACGCTCTGTCATTAGGTACTTTGTGATCAATCCAGTGGTTGGGTACAGTGACAACAATTGGTATACAGTGTTATGCCAGTGAAATGATGCTTCTTGCTACCAAATGAAGTTATCTTCTTCCAATTGCCACGACTAGCCTTCCGAACTGTTTCTTTGGGCTATCCTGAGAGTCTCTTACTCACTTAACACTCCTACACTCTAATCCTTGGTCCTACTCTAGCGAAGGCAGCCGATATGTTCAAACTTGTGATTATATCTATAAATGTTATTATCACTTAGAGGATCAAAACCAAACTTAATACAGAAAGTTTGTTGTATTTTTGCTACAAATTTGGTAATTGCAAACTACAGAACACAAAAAAACTTTCTGTTTAAGAATCACATTTATTCTACTAGCCCTTTCTGGAATGGCGGGAGAAACCTGAATGTGCACGCTTACAGGCATCAGTAAACAAAACTGTTTGAGTTACTCTTTCATTTTATGTACTGATTATAATTGTGTTTTATATGAAAAATACTATAAAGCATTGAAGTCCAAAATTCTATTGTAAACACCCTGTATATACGCAAATTTTTCGTCTTTGAACGTTTTGTTTTCTCCTGCTTGGAGAATTTCAGCAATATTACACGATTTGGTGCTGTTTCATCTAAATTATACTTGGTTAAAATCCAGCTTAATTGGATTAATTCCAACATGATACAAAATCAATGATTAAAATGAATTATCGAGTCAAACTTTGTTCACTTGCTCTTGAACACAAAGAGGATGAAGGGCACAAACTCATAACTATTAAAGATGAAAGTAGAACATGTACGTTGTTGGTATGTAAATGTAATACTAGGGCTTAGTCAAAATATAAAAGTACTATACAAATTTGCCAAATTTTGCAACAAGATAAAAAAAAAAGTTTTTTCAAACAAAATGTGGCAAGCGGTTAGGCCTTACTGTGGGATGAATCAAACACAAAATTGCAAGCGTTCACACTTGTATTCCTCTTTCACATTTACTTTAGGCAATACTAGACAAACAACTGTTACAAACATACAAACTACTATTCAACTGTAAAAATTAGAGAAACTCCGACTAGGATTAAAATCTAGTATTCATAAGTCCATAATTCATAGGCTTTAGATGGGAGTTTCAGAGTTAAGCAGAACTAAATAGCTCAAGTCCTTAATGCATTTAGAAAAGTTACATACTAATCTGTACAAGTGTTAACCCCTTAAGTGCTACAGTGTCTACATAGTAGACGTTGTATTTATGTCTAAAAGTGTGAGCGTCTATATAGTAGACGCTACGTATTTTATTTATATACGACAGGCTATTTTATTTTACTGGCCACTATCAATGTCATTTTATTCCAAAGGTATCAGAGAACCATGGCCATTCGGTTGCCGACAAGACTTTTTATATTTATTTCCCGCGAAAGAAAATCGAGGTTATGTTCGTCTGTTTGTTTTGTGAAGTATGCGAGTGCGTTTTGTTGTTTACGTGTATAATGTTTTATTCAACAGAATTCCATTATACATATAAATAGTTTGTTTTATTAGCAATAAAAAACATTTATTTTGAACTTTAGCGTTCTGTAATTATAGAATATTAATTGTTTTTAGCATGGCAAATAATAACTTTGCCGGAAATGATTCCTTGCTACGCAATGTTATTGACAAAGAGCTAAACAATGAAAGCAGTGCAAATATTACTGGTGCTTCATTTATGAGTGAACCATTCTCATATTATGAAAATAATGACTTAGAAAATGAAATAATTCCAACATCTGATGAAGAAGAGCAGTACGACTTTTCATCAAGTGAGGTTGATGACACGGACGAAGATAAAGACTACGAACCATTACAGTCATCTGATTCAAACTTTTCAAGTGATGGTGAAATTGTATCCTCAACCCCCAATAAACAAAAAAATCGGTGAAAATAGAAAGTGTTTGCCTGTACATTTCATTGGACAGGCCAACTGAGCAAGTTTCAAGAAACAATACAAGTGTTAGGCCTACTACAAGTGACTCTGTTGTCCATTCCACTCTTCAACCACAAGATCATTATGTGAATAGCCCTCCCTATGTAGATAATAGCCCTCCCCATGTAGATAATGTGTTTTATAATAATGTAAATAAAACATTGCAGTGCCATATATATGATTGAATAGTTATTGTATGTTTGTTTGAAACAGATGTTTCAAATGTGAAGTATTCAACTAATTTTTGCGAGGACAATATTTTTTATATTTCCTCTAAACTCATTATTTTTTATAAAAATGAACTGAAAATATATGAAATTTGTTCTTCATTAGATGCTCTTTACAGTGAAATAGGTAAAAAAAAGCATAAAAAATATTTAGGCACTCTTATTTTATTCAAAAGTACAAAAATAAAAAGAATTTTTTAATATTAATTTTTTATAAATAAAAAAAGATTTTATTTTATCATTTTGCCATACAGTTGTTATCTGTTTATTTCTGTGCAATACAAAACAAAAATTATAAATATATGACCACAAATAACGAATCTATGAGCGTTTTACCAAAACTCAACATTTTCACCCAAAACAGCTTAGCACTTTTGGGTATATCCATTGGCCAGGCGGCATAGCACTAAAAGGGTTAATACATTTTACTAAGAGGCTATTATCTCCAACATGAGAGGAATCTACTTAGGAGCATTGAGGGAAGACTCCTTAACTCTTTGGTGACTTGTTGACTAACTTAACATTTTGTCTCAATGATGATCATGGATACTCCCTTTTCTGAAATTTGGTAATCGATCTTTTATTTTACACTTATGATTGGTCGTAGTTTTTTTCGAGGGCTACTGATTGATCATATTCCCAATTTTCACAATGGAGGGTATGAGAAGTCCTCAAAGTAAGTTTTTCAGCCATAAGAATAACATGAAGAGATATTTAAATGAATCGAAAAGTAACAGCTGTTCAAATGTAAATAATGATTTCCAAAAAGTTTTAACAGCTGCTGAAATGTAAACAGTGGTGTAGGTAATGGTGAGAAGTTTAGATCTTTTACAATGTTAAACTAGGGAATGGGTTTTTTTACAATTGATTGTATGGCTCCTCTCTACTGAGCTTGAACGATTCATTGGTAATATAATGCAGTTATTTTATTTATTTAATTATCTTTAAGCTGTTAAATTAAAACAAATTAAATGAACACAAGCATTTAATCGATCTTAATTAGTAGTTATTCTGAAGCCTGGCAAATGTTTGAAATATGTTAAGTAATATAATTGAGTGTTTGTACTAATAAACAGGTAGCAAAACAAGTAATGTGAGTGAGATACTGTAAATAAATTGAATATTGTTATTTCACATTACACAGTTAACCCACTATTATTTGTAGTCAAGTCACAGGCCAAGGTGGAATGCAGCGAGTGGTGGGGTTGGCACGCAAAGGATGCAGGGATGTCCCCTAGTATACCAAGAACTGCACATATGAGGTGGAGTAACCCTATAGGTGATTTTCATTTTCCGAATTTGGATGAAAATTTTTTCAACTGGATGTTTTTCTCCCAAATTCATGCAATCTTTCTCACTCGTTTACGTTACTTATAACCATGTACGATTGATCGATTCGGTCAAAAAAGTAAATTAAAATGGTCTAAAACTTTACGGCTACATGATAAAAAATAGTGATAACCATTTTGTTAGTTATTTCTATCCTCTAGGTGTTAGTTATTCTAAAACAGTTGATACTGTTTCGCTTTGCTAGTGGTGACTTGTAACTTTACAAACAGGGATTTTTACCAGAGTACATAATTTGGTTTTTGTAGTTTATGGCTTATTTATTGAAAAAACCAGTTTAAAACTTTATATTTTCTTTTCCATACTAAATTTTAAGCAAAATGTATATCTTATTTTTTATATAATGTACACAACTTTTTTCTATATGCTTGGTGATGAAAAACAGAACAATTTTTCAACTTCTTTACTAAAACGTATTGTAACACTCAGGCACATAAGGTAAGACAATTGTACTATACACATTTAGATAGCAAATTTAATTTACTTTGAGAAAATGTATTACATGTTACCTATACGTAAATTTTTATACAAAACTCAGCAGTAAAACCCAAAATCGTGTGACATCAAGACTGTTTAAGTGGGACATCTAGAGAGTAAGTGCTTTTATTTTGTAGAGTAATAATGTAAACTGATTACAATTTCAAGAATTGATCTTTTATGAAACATATATTTTATTTCTGAATGAGGAGTGTTATTTAATGTCGAAATTAATTTAGTTAAAATTCGATACAAACCAAAGCGTCCACTGGAGAACTTGGACTGCGTGCCTTCTAGTCCCAGTGACTGGTAAGTCTCCTTAAGTAAATTTAATACCAGGTGACCTGACGGAGTAACAGCTGCACAATCATCGGTATCAATATGAGTTCCCAAACTAAGAGCTGATAATTTACCTGTAAAAACATTTAAATATTTATCAAATAAATGCTTTACATCAAGCAACGTCACCAAATATGCATTTAGAGTGTAAGTTTTTTTTCCTTTTTCAAGAATATGAATAAGCATTTTAATTTCTTTATAAAATAGTACTGTATGTAGCATTAAAAAATATAGGCCTGAATATAGCATTAACAATTCTGAGGCCTGTATTGTTAGTGGGGTGCCTCAAGGCTCAATTCTCGGGCCAATACTTTTTCTTTTATTTATTAATCAGATTCCATCTATTATAACAAACTCAAATATTTGCCTCTTTGCGGATGACACCTCCCTCTCATTGTCTAGTCCTAATAGGCTTGAATTGGAGAAACAAGCATTTCTGGAGTCAAATATCCTACTCCAATGGTTTGATAACAATAACCTTAAGGTCAACGCTTCAAAAACCCAATTACTTAACTTCAAAACAAAAAATTCATTAGCAAACTCAGTTTTTGGCCTCTGAATTCACTTAGATGATTCAGTTTTAGAAGAAACTGAATCAGTAAAACTATGGGTGTAATTCTTGATGACAGATTAAATTTCCACGCTCATATTGAGATGGTTTGCCATCGAGTGAGCATATGCCTTTTCCTTTTACGCAGTCTTGTAAAGACAGTTAACACCGATGTCCTTCTCACAGCATACTACGGTTTGCTTTATCCACTCCTAATGTATGCCGTACCAGTGTGGGGCAGTGAGAACCAACGGACACTCCATTTATTTAGACTTCAAAAAAAGGCTGTTCGAATAATCTACTCACTGCATCGAAATCATCCCTGTAAAAATGTTTTTAAATCATCAAAATTGTTTAACATTTCCTTCCATTTACATCTTGGAAACACAAAGTTTTGTCAAAGAAAACCTCTCACTTTTTTTGACTAAACAAAATTCACGTTTTCAATTTCGAAACAGTAGTGATATGAAAATTCCGGCTCACTCTTCCTCTTTTTTCAAAAAACACCTATTTTACAACGGAACCATTTTGTACAATAAACTGCCTAATGACCTTAAGCTGGAAACAAACTATAATAAAACTATATAGAAAAAGACAAACTTATGCTACAGGAAGGAAGCTACTACAGCCTCCAAGAGTTTCTGGCTAGTGGAGAATCCTAGTTTTATTTCTTTAATTTAGGCAGTTATACATTTTATTTGTTTTAGCAACCATGCTATTTAAGTTTTAGATATAAGTTTTAAAATACTTAAATGTCTCTAGTTTTACCTAGACTTAGCCAATGCAATGTACATATTTGTTAATAATCTTGGCTGAATAAATGACTTATGACTTAAATAATTAAATATTCTTAAACTGCTTATGATCTAAGCTGACTGCACTATTATCATTATTTGAAGCGGAGCTATTATTCATTTTAAAATTCTTCTTCGGCCTTTTGTTCATTAATTGTAAAAAGGTTATAGACAATGAATGACTACTGAAATATATGCAATAAGATCATATAAATCATGGGAAAGAATCAATTTTTGTCCCAATTATTTGCTAGGAAGAACAAAAAATAAAAACTGTACAAGCAGACATTTCAGCAAAATAACTGTCACTATTTTTGGTCATGTAGTATGACCGTTATATTTTTTCAACGATACACACAGCATTGTTGAATATTCTTGAAGAGGAGTGTATAGATGTACTACAAAGAAGTATATATTTAGGAATAGCCAGTAGCTGAGCGGGCTACTGGCTACCACTGTACGTGTATGGGGTGGGTGGGTGGGTCATTACCACTGTACGTGTATGGGTCGGCGGGTGGGTTATTACCACTGTATGGGTGGGAGGGTGGGTAATTACTACTGTACCTGGAGAAATGACTCCAGGTGATTTTTATCAGGCTGGAGATGATAAGGAGGGGTCACTGATAAGAAAGTATGGGGATCAGCGGAAAACAAAAACTGAACAAAATATACTCACTCTATAAGTGAGTGAAAGCAGATCTATTCATACTATTTTCGATAAGCAATTACGTTTATTAGATGTTTAAGAATTGGCCGTTCTGAGTGCATGTTTTATTCTTACTGAAGTGAGTTAATTAAACACGTTATAAGCACGTCCCTCTTTATCTCTTACTGCAGGTACGTACTGTATACTTCACCATTCAGTAATATGATGATGTTATTACTTCATTACTGACATTAAAGTATGTTGTAATGTCCAATATGCTATCGTTTCAACGACTCCACATGATACGGAGTCGCATGTAAAGTGCGTGAGCTCAGGACTTTGTACTTGAGTTAAGGTTCGGATCCTGGCCTTGACTGTTAGTTTTTATTAGTCATATTCTGTTTGCACTGGTACAAATTTGTTGGTAGCGTAGTTGGTTAAAGCCCAGCTTCATAAGCGAAAGGTTCTCAGTTTGATCCCAATCAAAGTTATTGCAAATTTTGAAAGTGATCAGTTGATAACCACCGGCTGGCTATTCATTTGTTATTAGGCTATTGATTAATGACACTTTCTAAGTAACAATTGCCTTGGTTTATAAAAAAGACTATATTCACTCACCTACACTCATTTGAAATACATATTAGCCCATATCTTGATGATTGGCGTCTTAAGAATAAATAACAAAAATAAATAACTTCCCCTTACTTTTTCTGATAAGTTGTCTGTACATACCAATAATCTACAGTATGAGGAATGGGTAGAGTAAGGTTAATAAGGAGATCGGCCTCTCCTTTTTGAAAAAAAAAAAGAGTAGGAGCAAAACCTCAAAGATGCTAAATTATAACATTTATTAAGATCACAGTTTTTCTCTTCTTGAAGGCAGCTGTATGAGAAAGGTATTAGGTGATTACTAATAACTAAAGCTTTCAGTAATGACCGGGTCAAAGTGTTATTTACAATATTTATTATATGACCAAAGCATGGGCGAAACATTTGGTGATATGAGCAACGTTTGGTAATATAAATATTGTAAATAACACCTTGATGCAGTTGTTGCCGGAAATTTTAGTTATTAGTAATAACACAAGCCGCTTAAGCCTACGAAATAGGTATTAGGTGATAATGGGATGGTTTTTCTCAACTTAACATTACATTCGGAATGTTTATCAGCCTGAAAGGTCTGAATTTGTGATCTTCACTAGCTGTGAGCAGGATTAAAAACATACTGTGCATTTTAGGGAACTAGTTACTGACAACTTCCCTAATACTGAAGTACTTTCAACAAACCTTTTTTTAAAAATAGTGTTCAATAACAAAATTCTTTTAGTAAGAGTGATAATGGAACAAAAATTTATTGATTTTAAAATGACAACTTAACAGCTTTTAGAGAACTGGTTTAATTTTAAGCTAACTGACCATCCTGACCAAGCTATACATCAATGTTTTGCCCTAGACAGCATACAAATCCTACTAGACTTCTCTAGTAGTGTCCATGCTCATGGCATCCATACATATATTTCATTTATCATATAAATAATATTCAATTTTGACAAAAATTCAACTTCTACCAGTAGTAATTTAGATAAAAACCTTCATTTATGCATATAATAACACAATAGAAAAAAGTTATAAGTAGCTACAATCATTCAAAATATATAAGAAAAATAATTAACTCACCTGATTTAACAAAATGATCAATAAATCGTTTGTCAAGGAATCTTCTAACTGGTAGCTGATCCACTTTGTAATAAGTATTATCTTTTGTAAGAGCCGTGCTTAAATCTTCAGGTAGTGACACAGCATCCGGGAAAATAAGTGTCACCTACAAAAAGATTAAGTTAGCAAGTCATTAATTAACTATCTTCCTTAAGGACTAGGCAATAGAGCATTATTACAGAGCATAATAAAATATGTCATTTAAAAAATATTAATGAATAAATAGACAATTTTAATTGGACTAAATAAAATTTTGTTTGTATGGCAAACTTTAATTCAAATAAACGTATATAAATATATTATTTTTGATCTTATTATCTTTTAGTGTAGATTCTAATTATGTCATGTTTCATATAACCATGACAATCTGTACTTCTACCTTCGCAAATGCATCTCCCCAGCACAGCATGGATTCCTACGGTCCCGCTCTACCATAACCAACTTACTCGAATTTCAAGAGTGTGTCATGTCAGCATTCACCGATCAATGCCAGCTGGACTGCATCTATTTAGACATCTCAAAAGCCTTCGATAAGGTCAATCACTCCTTGTTGATTGCCATGCTTGAGGGTTACGGTGTGAGGGGCTCTCTTCTTCGATGGATGGATGGATGGACCTGAGACACAGAACTCTTGTTGTGAAATGCAAAGGTTCTCACGACCTTTCAGTGTATTGTCGAGTCCCTCAGGGCTCTCACCTTGGCCCGCTTCTATTTATCCTCTTCATGAACGATATTGACAGCATAATTACCTCCCAGTACTTTATCTATGCAGATGACATGAAGATATTCGGAAGAGTACGTTCGTCCGATGACTTAACGAACCTGCAAAGCTCCCTTGTTGCCATTAGTGGCTGGTGCAGAGAGAATGCAATGGAACTCAATGTCCTAAAGTGTGAGGTGCTCTCCTTCAGGCGTGGACCTAACATCTATTTACATGACTACCTTCTTGATAACACCATTCTCAAGAGGATCTATAGGGTGAAGGACTTGGGTATAGTTATGACTCCATCCCTCAGCCCGTTAAGAGCATATTATCCAAGTTACAGCAAGGGCCAACTCCTTATTGGGATTTTTATTCAGAACCTCCAGGGATTTCACTTCACCTTCTACCCTTGTATGCCTATAAATCTTTGGTGCGCCCTATCCTTGAATATGGCTCGGTCATCTGGTCACCATGCTTAACTACATCGAACAGCTTCAGAGTATAAAGAACCCATTCATCAGGCTGTTAGGCCCCCGGCTTGGATACACATACCGCACCACCCCTGTGAGTGAGGTTGGCGCCCGTCTTCGACTTCCTCCACTTCACTTGAGGCGTCAACACTCTGACTTGGTGACTCTCTACAAGCTTGCCAATGGTCTCCTGGATTGCCCCTATCTACTCTCCAACACTGATTCCTGCACCCCACGTGGTACTCGCTCTAAGACATTATTCCGCAGACGTTTCCAGGCGACTAACTACGTGTACCACAATGGCCTATCCAGACTACTGAGGCTTGGGAGTATGGTTGCCTCTGACGTTGACTCCTTCAAGAGGAAAGTCACTGTTATATTGGACTAAGCCATTTAATATTTTATATTGGACTAAGACTTACTTAATATTTCTAGCATTACTCATGCCAACTTGCCGATTACTTTAGTTTGCATTGTAATTTCTTTGTTAAATTGGTATTAACCCTTGATCCAAATAAATAAATGATTCTTTTGTGAATCCCTCTGGTCTGAGGAAGGTGAGCGTAGTTCACCGAAATCGATCACCATAATATTTGTGCATTTTGTGCTTGTATTGTAATATATTTGTGCATTTTGTGCTTATATTGTAATAAATTTGTGTTGTGACGTTTACTTGTACTGTATAAATAAATAAATAAGAATTGGAAACAAACCTTACTTTAATATCGCTCAGTTCCAGTTTTCTGATTGTAGATATGTTTTTTTTTAATTTTCACAGGAAAACGGGAGAACGGTACTGTTTTGGAATTAAATTTTTCCTCCATTATACATTAGTATAAAAACACTTAAGCTATATGCATCTTTCGAATTCGCGTTTAGGCTCTGCCCACCAAATCTATATAAGTTACTCTATTCTAAGGGGCATAGGTATTTTTGTTATAACTTTTAACATCAGCTATTATGACAATTTTGCATCTTAACAGGTAATTATATAGGACAGGGGGCATGTCTATTTTTGGCTGACATTTTTTTATAGTAGATTACTGTATCAATCATTACTAAGAAACAAGAATATGAAGGTTGTTTTTTTAGCAGAAAAGCCAGGCATATTACGAATATGAGGAAAACCTAACTAAGTTTGTAAACTTTGCCTGAAATGGCTCAAGAATTGGCTATATATTTCCACAAGATATGCTTTTTATTCTGCAATAAGCATATATATTACCTTCAAAAACCCAATATCACAACTTTTAGTATTTTTCACATATTTCCATTAATTCTAATCATCCATTTTTAAAATATAATACATTTTTTTTCTTTGAATACAAATTTGCAAACTATTTAGGTCCATAACAATTAATATATATCTGACGGAAAAACCAATTTTGCGGTGAATACCAATTAGCGGCCATTACGCAATTATATACACTAACTATTAACCACTTAAACTGAATTCACCTATATTCAGCGCACCTATATTCACCAGAGGCCAGACACCCAAATTTAACGCACATTATAATTTTTTGATGAGTAAATAGAAAATTAGGATAAGTTAGATAATGTTTGGAAATAAATAAAGTGTATTTTTCGGGGCGAAATAATAATTTTGTTGAAAAACCAATTATATAATTGTGTTCAGTATAAAAAACAAGTAGAACAAAAAACGTTTGAAAAATAAATTTTTTTTAAAAAGCTTTCATTTCATTCTTAGATAGGCCTAAAACCTACTTTTTTATTTCTCGGTAAAAACCAAGTTTTTTACAGATAAAATCAACTTCAGTTTCATGAGACATAAACTAATATTTCACCACTTTTTATATAAAAAATCGTGTTTTCAGACAGGACTGAATGTGCATAGGCCTAGTTACCAATATCCTGTTCCTATTTTCATTTACTGTTTTTATTACTTATTTTAGCTTAGATAATTTCTATTATATACATATGTTCAAACTAAACTTTATTTATTTTGTAATGTTGTATAGATTAAGCTTATTTTTGTAAACTTATTTCTTGAGCTTTCCAATATTTATATTTGTAATATAGAATAAACTTTCATTCATTCAAATTTACAAATATATGGCTATAAAATTTTTATAACTTGTCAAAAGAATGTTGTCACGATAGTCAAAGTATTGTCTAGAGATATATGACATAATTTTCATGCCTACCAAAACAGTTTCCCCTCAAAAAAATCTATAAAGTAGTATGTAGAGCTATAATTTTTAAACATGTTTCAAGTTTGTATGCACAGGCAACACATACAAGTATTTTTAAGTAAAAAATTCATTATTTTTATCATAAACTAAGATTTTGCATTGACGTCAGTCTCATTGACATTGACAGAGCTGTCTTCTGACGTGTATTTACGATTGGATAGTTGGTTGTCAATAAAATAACTGTCATTATCTTCTTTCATTGCAACAAAACTCTACATTCTCATCCGAAACTAACAATTCAAAAATTTTTGAATTTTCGATTAATTTTTGTCATCAAATCTTATTTCCGCAGAATAAAAAGGGTATTTATGCAATCTCTTGCCACCAATCAAAATTGGAAAATTTTACTCGTGGAAAAATGGGTCTAGAATTGGCTGCATTTTCACGATATATACTTTCTATTCCGCAGAAATGACATAATTTACCGAAAAATTCAAAAAACCAATATTACAACTTTTAGTATTTTTGTCATATTTTTGTTAATATGATATTTTAATCATCTTTTTTTATTTTGATGTATTTTTTTTGCGCTGAATACAAATTTCAAAAACTATTTTGGTCTATTACAATATTTCCCTAGTTATAATGGAAAAACTACTTTCGCAGCAAATCGCGTTAAACGGCCATTATGTGATCATTATATACAACAACTATTATTCACCAGAATTTAATTCACCTATATTCCCGCCGAAGAGACAGTCGGCAGGCCGTCACGGAGGCCAAACACTCAAATTTAACACTAATTATGAATTCTTGTTGAGTAAATAGACATCTAGGATAAGTTAGGTTATGTATGTTTAGGTCAGTAAAACATGCATTTTTCGGGATGAAAAAATTATTTTACTGCACAACCAACTGTATATCTGTGTTCAGCATACAAAAGTACATGAAATGAAAAAACGTTTTGTTGCAAAATTATGATTTTTAAAAATTAGATTTTTTTACTAGGCCTACTAGATAAATATTAGTTTTTCGATTTTTCGGTAAAAACGGGTTTTCCGCGGATGAAAACAACCTCCTCGAGAGATATAAACTCATATTTCTCAAAAAGAAATCGTATTTTCAGAGGTGGCAAGAAAGTGCATAATTGCCATGAAAAGTGTATTCTCATATAATATAGAACTGATTTTACCCACTGGTGATACTCAAGATTGTGCATAAATACCCAATGGGTAACAAATAAGACTGAGACAACTTTAGAAGCCTGCCACTGTTTACTGTACGCTAGTTGCTTGGGGGTGTTTAAAGCCTTCCGCAGTAAAGGTGTTAAACATATTTTTACAAAAATGTGTCAGAAGACAATTTGGAATGTTAAACCTTTGATACTAAACACTTAATTAGTTCTTTGTGCTCAATAAAACTGTTAATGTCAGTTTACAAATATGCCTGAAATCTTATATTATACATAGACTAGACTACTCATATATCATAGTGTGATAAAGAAGATTAAATAGACACCTTAAGTTAGTAATGTAGAGGATCACCTAGGTCTCTTCTTACTAATAATATCCATTATTCATGCGATTTTCCCCAGGTACATATATCATAGTTACTTACACTGTGATTGAAGAAATGATTACTAATTTCTCCTCGAGTCTGTTTGTTCTCACTTGAGTCTGTGTGGGCGGAAAATGTATGAGGGGGCGATTTAAAGTGCCAAACCTTGGGACTTATCATAGCCTATCTTGGTAGAACAATTAATTCTAAAGCATGTAGACCATTTAAAATGTATGTAAATCCTACAAGAGTTGATCATTCACTTTCGATGGCAATATAGTGTGAACTTAAACTGACAAGTACGTTAAAAATTATAAACAGCACAAAAATGGAAGTACGATAAAATCACATTTAAGTTCTAGACGTTTTCAATTATAATATCTACGACCTATAGCTAACTTTGCTTGGCCTCTCGAAATAAGTCTCAATTCCTCAATTAAAAGAAAAATAAACTTGACAAGATCACTGATCATATCAGTGGGGGGATTGAGGTTTCCAAAATTCTGGACAATATGACTTTTTACTTAAAAATTAAAAGCAGTTATAAATCAGCTGTTGTTGTGCAAACAGACATAGAGTAACCACTTGCTAATATCTATGGTAACAAGCCTCAATGTAAAAAATATCATAGTTGGGTCTAATTATTTTCAGACAAATTTCATTTAATATATAATTTTCAGACAAATTTAAAAAATAATTCAAACGACCAGTATGTATATACCATAACAAAATCACGTTGGGCATTAATAGAAATCAAACTAATACAAATTGTGAATATGAACGATCCAATAAACGAGTAAAAAAAACTATGCCTTTGTAATTTAGTTGTGGAAACACTTTTATACTAAACTTTACAGCAAAGTAATTTGAACATCTTTTTTTTAGTTTCTTGAGATAATTTGTACCAAATGTAACTTAATTGTGTAACTTTTCATTTACAAATAAAATGTATTCCTAGAAGGGTCATTAATGTGTAATATAAAAATTAGGGGTCCTAAATATTGAACCTTGTGGGACATCAATCTTTCAACCGGTCCAATCTGAAGCCTTCTTACTATTTTGTAGAGCAATTTAGTCTGTTGTTGACTACCTTGTAGACAGGATTCGAATCAAACCAAATCAGGTTACTACTAGTAATTTTATATTAAATTTCGTTAAGAGAATGTCAAGTCTAACGCAATCAAAGGCCTCGGTATGGATGCACATCAACCAAAGCCCCAGTACAAGGTTCATTATTTCAAATAGTGCATTAGTTGTGCAATGTTTTTTCTTAAACAGTACTGGCTTTTTGATTGTATCTCATTTTCTTCTGAATTTACAAACATCTGTATTTGTACCGCTGATTAATAAAATTTTTGAAAATAAGCATAATGGTCTGAAGCTAGAAGCTTCATAAATCCCTTCCTTTAAATACTGGTGAGTGGTTTACTTGTTGTTTGCATGATTCTATCCCAACCATCACATTACGAAGGTATTTCATTCCAACCACATGATTTTTTTCGCTTTTTCATCAATAATTTTGTCCTCTTTCATCTTTGTAAAATATTCATTAAGTTTATTCCTAACGTCAGCAGAATTACCGTACTTGACAGTTGACACCTCTTTACATTGCTTGTTCATTTACCATTTTTGTGTTTAATGCCAATGCCCACTGCTGACTTTATTACTTCCCAGCTTACTTTTATCTTTAGATATTTTTACATCATTTTCATTTGCCATTCTTTTAGCTCTATTAAACACTTTACTGTATTTTTTATAATATTAAACTTTTGAAGGACTGTAATTTTCTCTTCTGTGTAAAGTTCTCTATTACAATTTCTTGATATAATTCAAGGTTTCTATAAGAACCTTGGATATAAGTGATCCACTAGGTATTCATTGAATTTCTTTATACTTAACTCTGTCCTTATTTGATTTCAAAGGAAGTGCCTCTTTAAATGCCCCAAAAAATCTCCTTAGACATTCGTCATAGTTCTAGCCAACGCTTCCAGAATTTTGAAACTGCCACAGATATTTCTTAAAATCAAGGAAAGATAATTTGGAAGAATCTTTTTATATATTTATGACTTTTAAATTTTTTAAGTATGCAAACTTATATTATCTCATTTAATTTATGGACTAGTTTCTATTATCATCATCTGCAGATTAAGGGAGGATTTTGACTGAATTTTAGTTGGTACACTTATAAATATATAAATCGTCTATTGTTACAAAATATTTAAAAGCTGAAATACTAGCAAGAATATTTATAACACCGAGAATGTATATTGGTGGAGGGTATAGTGTTAAACATTGTTGACTATGAAGTTAGCGTTCATATAGCTGTCATTTAAATTAAAAAATATTTGTAAACATTAAGTTACCTGAAGAGAGTAGATTTTCTGTTCTGATTTATGTTCGATAATGAATCTAAATATCTGCGCTTTGAGATTACTCGACAAACTAAAAAAATGTATGGGACCTATACGTTTAGAATATTATAGTAATTTTGTTAAAACACATAATATATTTATTGACAAATATAAATAAGGGAAAGAAATAGTGGATGTTATTACAATTTACAAAAATATACTTTTTGTTCATTGTGTAGTAACTTTTTGTTAATTTATAGTAATAAATGCCTTATAGAAAAAAATGTAATTCACCAGAATATCACCATTACTATACTTAGTTATTTGATGAAGTTTTATGTCTAACCACTTCCGAGCACGTAGAATGTCTCTGTTTCCCCTGTTCCATTCATCGTTCCGTGTCAAAAGAAGAGGAATGATGGAGATTATTAGGGCATTAAATCACTTTAGAAATTAAATATCATAATAATTTTAATTTATTAAAATTAACTGTGCCTTTTAAATGATGCGATAGTTTATAAAAACTTTTTTTATTGGGAATGACAGTTAAAATACTTATAAGTCTTAAACCATAATCAAGCTTTTCATTTGATAGGTTCCTAACGCATACTAAAGAGATAGTTAAATAACGGGGAATATTATGAAGATCACAAATCAGGGTTTTTGGCGGAACACCCCCAACGTGTCAAGCATACATATTCTTAATAACATTTACAGAGGAGCTCTCAACGGTTATTTTGAGGAATAATTATGTCATTTGCTATTACTGTATTTAATATTTTGAATGTTTTATTAAAATATATTACATTAAATAAAATATATGGATTTTACTGAGTAAATAGTAAAAAAAAAAAATATTACAACACCACTGAAGTGTCGACGCAAACGGTCTTTGTCACCGATATAGTGGCATGAAAACGTGATATGCTATTTATTTAATCCAAAGGTGCAAACAATTTATAGAGAAAGAATTAGGATAGTAATAGAATTATAATAATAATCTAAAGTTGGAAACAATATCTAACATTATCTTAATAAGTGTAATATTATATATATAAGTATTATAACAAATTATACATTAATTAAGTTACAGGATATAACATTTGCACAGTCAACAATAATTAATAAACATAATGAATACCGGCATAAACATTTTTTAGTTATAATACATAACTATACATAATAATTAACAATAAAAAAATTACTACTAGAGAGATCTGGAGAGTCCATGATGGACGGTAGTTAATGTTCAGATGTTGTGTGGGGATGAGAACTGAGTGCCAGGCGTGTCAGTTAGCTGAAAATCAGACCAATATTACGTGGTTCGGATTCATCGTAAAAGCTGTAAGTCCCTTAGTCTATTGGGCTAATGAGCTATTAATAAATAGCTCTTTCTGAGGAACAGTCGATTTTAGTTAGTAATAATGACGACACTAGTTCAGTAGTTCATATACACTCATATTCGCCCATATCTTGATGATCATTCATACTTAATGATGAATCATGGGTAACAAATAAATCAGTGAATAAGCAATAAAATTGAGAATAAAGACTTTATCTTGGGGATAACAGACATGTATGAATCTTCCTGATGCAGAAGAGTTTGTGTGGCCTGCTTCACTTTCAATATGAGTTATAGCATTGATTTTACTATACCTACTGAGATCTCTGTATACTGAAGTAAACTCAATGGTTATAGATATCCCAGTCGTTAATACGATAGATGATCATCCACAGACAAAGCGCATGACTCAACTAACTTAAGGTGTACAAATTTGTATTGTAGGCTTAATAATAATATTGTTTTTAAAATTATTTTACTTTATTCTTTACTCTGTGAGTTGGTCCAATGAATGAAGATGAACATGGGTATGGATCAAGATTCCTATACAATAGGATGTCTCATTCTCATATGATCTATATAAGCCGAGTTGTGACATCAGAGGGAGACCTCTGACCACAGAGTAAGTATTACTTACTCTGTGCCTCCACCAACACAGCATGCTAAAAATTAAAACTAAATACTAAAAGCCAATTACTGTATTATTTTTAAGAATATTTTGGAATTATTTAAATTTCTGATTTTAACATTATACGGGTACTATTACAAACTGCAACGGCAAGCCTCATTTCAGGCATTTCACAATCATAGTCATATGAATTCACAATTATTCAAAACAAAGCCACAGTATAAAACACCATTCTCAAAATTAATCAACAACGCAGATGGAAGTCAAGAATCAAGAACTCTTTATTGCCATAAAACATTTACATGCATAGCAAAATGTCACATAGTTATGTACAACAAAATTAACTAAGTAGGTTCTGGCTTTAATAGTATAAGTTAATGTTAATACAACATATCACTTAAATTAAAATACATACTTATGGTCAAGAAAATCATGGACACTGTAGAAGGTATTATCAACTAAAAAATTCTTTAACTTCCTACGAAAACAGTTAAGAGGTAGTTTTGACTTAAGAAAACTTGGGAAGGCATTAAAAAATCTAATACAATTATGTCACTTTTTTGAAAAAAATAAGTTTTGTGTTGTGGAATTTGAATATTTGAACGTGTACGGAGTGAGTAAGATAAGGAAGTGTGAGTGGGGTTGAAGAGTGTCAAATTATTTTTTAAAAAGATCAACGATTCATATATAAAAATACACGGAAAGGTTAAGATATAGTTTTCTTTAAAAACACGTTCATAAGTCTGATACCTTTTCAATCCAAATATAGCTTGCAATGCTTTTTTCTGCAGTTTAAAGACATGGCTTGTTCTGAAGTTTTCATTTCACTAAATGGGAATGGCGTAAATGAGATGCGGGTAAAACAACTATAATATAGAGTTAAAAGTACCTGAGGATTGGTAAGAGATAATTTCCTAATTGCAAACAAACATGAGCTTAGTTTAGAAATTATTTTGTTGATATGAATATCAAATTTTAAATTGCTATCAAGATTTAAACCCAAAAAACTTATTGATTCTGTACAAGAAAGGAGAGATTCTCCTAACATAATTTGCATGTGATCATCAGGATTCTGTCGAATTGTAAAGTACAAAAGTCGTGTTTTGTCTGTATTAACAATCATAAACCACTGGAGCAGGGAATTTGATTCAATGAAGCATTTAATCTCCAGTTCCAACTTTTTAGATGCAGTTACTATAAGGGAAGTATCGTCAGCAAAGACACATAAATCATACTCAGAAACACAATTTTGAATGTCATTTATAAATGATAAAAAAAGAATAGGACCCAAAACAGATCTTTGAGGACTCCTGTTTTAATTAGCAAGTCATTTGAATACAGTTTTCTTAGGCAGCCATAACCATCATCAAAACCCATATCTACCTATTAGTTCGACCTATCAAATAGGATGAAAACCAGTTTAGAGCACTACCTCTGACCCCCAGATTCTGTAGTTTGTTTAATAGTAAAGAAGGGTCAACAAGATCAAAAGCTTTCTTCAAGTCAACGAAAAGCCCCAAAGCAGACATTTTCTTATCAATGGCAGAGACTATTTTATCAATAAAACAAAACATTGCACTAAGTGTACTCTTTTGTTTTTGAAACCCGAACTGATTTTTATAAAGAACTTTGTGTTTGTTGAAAAAGGATAAAAGTCTGATTGAAACAATTTTTTCGAAGACTTTAGAAAACGAAGAAAGAATTGATATTGGCCTGTAATTGTCTCACACCTCCTCATTGCCCTTCTTATGTAGAGGCTTTACGACAGCCACTTTTAAAAGAGAAGGAAATAAACCACTAACAAAAGAAAAGTTAACTAAATGTACCAACGGTTCAATAATCTCCTCAACACATTGCTTTAGTAGTCTAGATGATACTTCATCTGTCCCTCATGATTTACTACTTTTTAAAGACAATACAATTCGTTTAACTTCTTCCGAGTCAGTAGGATACAAAAAAAGAGAACGGGTTATAGAAAAACTCATGGAATTAATTACAAGGTCACTATTTGGTTTGGCATTTAGATTTTCTCCCAGACTGACAAAAATATATCATTTATTAAAATATGTTCGTTTAGTTGTCATCATCATCATCATCATCTGATCAGCATCTCCAGTCTCCCGGGTGTGCTAACAAGCCTCTTCCATCTGTCTCTGTCTAAGAATAATTGTCTCTCCTCCGCCTGTTGAATGCTTGTCCCTTTCAGGAATAGGTCTTCTTTTACCAAATCCATCCATCTCGTCCGTGGTCTTCCGACTTTTCTCTTCCCTACTATTTCATTTTCGAGCCAGGTTTTGCCACTCTTCCTTCTTCCAATCTCTTCACATGACCAAACCATCCTAGCCTTAAGCTTCTTATTTTCTCTTTTACCGTTTTTCGCATCCAAACTGGGTTCTTATAGTTGTGTTTCTTATTCTGTCGCGTCCAGTTCTCTGCACTGCCGTTCTCATGAATTTAATTTCTGCTGCTTGTATTCTACTATCGTCTTTTTTATTTAATGTACATGTTTCTAGGCTGTAAGTTAGGATTGGTAAGAAGTATGTTTTGTACAATATTGTTTTAGTTTTTAGGGGTATATTCACATCCCACAGTAGGTTGTTTATTTGATGATAAAAAGCGGCTGCTTTACTAGTTCTATTTGAGACCTCAAGTGAGTTTGTACCATCTTTCGTAATGGTACTACCTAAGTACGAAAAATGTTCTACATTTCTAAGCACGCTGTTCCCTAACTTTAATGCTACTGTGTCACCTCTATTGTTTATCATCATTACTACAGTTTTCTCTTTGCTGACTGTTAAATTGAATTCATTGAATTTGTCGTTCCAGTTCAATTTAATTTATCTTGTAGTTCATCTTTGGAGTGGGCCCAAATTACTATGTCGTCTGCAAAGGCTAAAGCATTGAATTCAGTAGTTGCCAAATCCTCCTTAATTTGTTTCATTATTTCATCCATAACTAGGACGAACAGGTATGGAGATAGTGCACTCCCTTGCTGAACTCCCCTTTTCGTTTTAAACCAGGTTGAGGTATTTGTTACCACTTGCACACAACTTTGGCATTCCTCATACAACATTTTTACTATTCGTATCAAACTATCGGGGACTTTTCTATGTTTTAGGCACTCCCATATTCTATTTCTTGGGACACTATCATTTGCTTTTTCAATATCTAAGAATGCCATGAATACTGTTTTGCCTTTTTCTACGTGTTTTTCTATTATTCTTCTAATTGTAAATATTAAATCGGTAGTGGAACGGTTTTTTCTAAAGGCATACTGTTCTTCTTCTAACAGGTCCTCTGTTAGACATCTCAATCTTTTTTCGATAATCTTCTCCAATATTTTTAAACCTTGTGAAAGTAAGGTTATACCTCTGTAGTTCCCATATTGAGAGTTAGTTGTCCCATAGACTCTTCTGCTAGTTGTCATATTGAGAGTTAAAAAGTCATACATTGTTGGTCAATCCATAAAATTCACTGAGGCAGTAAAAGGGATGTTCCTGAAGCCAGAGCTTCAGTTGACGTCGAAACTGCGGTCGTTCTGTCTTCTCCAGCTCTTCTGGAAGGGCGTTCCACAGCTTTGCCCCTGCATATGTCGGCTTTTTCTCTGTAGAGGTGAGGTGGTTTATAGGGAGGCTATAGTTTGAGGCATGTCGAGTGTTGTAGTTGTGGTGTTGTGTACCAGTTGTCATTAGTTCAGGAGATTTGACGTGTATGTGAGTGACAGTCTCTAGGATGTATAGGTTGACTACAGTAAGAATTTTTAACTGTTTAAATGCTTGCCTGCAGGATTCTCTTGTGTGTAGATTAGCAAGGATTCGAATGGCTCTCTTTTGATGGATAAGGACCCGCTGCAGATTGCCAGCTGTAGTGCCTCCCCAGACAGCAATTCCATACGTTAGGTGTGACTCATAAAGGGCGTAGTAAGCAGTTTTGGCTGTTACTATGTCACTGATGTGTTTCATCCTGCGGTGAAAATAAACAGTGAACTTTTACTGTTTTATATCTAAAACAGTGAACTTAAGAGAGCTCTTCACCAGCAAACAGACACCACCCCTGATAATAATTGAACGATCATACGATGAGGCCATTTTAAACCCATTTAAGTTGATCATACAGACATCGTCACTGTTTAAAAGTGCTCCGTAAAACAAACAACATCAGGCAATTCAAGATCAAGCAAGATTTCAAGCAAGATGAGATTGCAGGGCAAACCTCTCACATTTTGATGCAACAATCGCAAAGTAGTGTTCTTATCAAAATTTGCTGATGTGGTAGAGTTATGGGGTGAATATGTTAAGGTTGCTTTATTGGATGTGATGCAACTTCTAAAAAAATACTCTCCTTAAGCTCACTTTCGAAAAGTTTTGCTGTGATAGATTTCAAAGCAGAAGAGTAAAAAGGATAAGAATCAACTCTTGATCTATGTACAGTACGTTCAGATATAATGACCGCCGAGATATTTGACGTCTCTTCGGCTAGGCAAGGGAAGATTAAGCTACTGATACATGAAATTATTTTCCGTTTGCCTGATGAATTCAAATGAAGTCCAAATCTAGTGTAATATTTATTGTTAGCTACAGTTTTAAGAGACAAGAATTTGCCGTGACTGAAATTCGAAACTATGCTTTTCAAGTCGTCATTTATAGTTTTGATAGTTCCATTAAGCGATGGCTTGTCATATCTGAGAGGCAGGGCTACAATTATTACTTGCGTGTTACAAGTGTTTGAAAGTAGACTTTCAAAACTGTTTAAAAGTAGACTTTTAAAACTGTTTAAAAGATTTTGTTTACAGTGTCCATTTACATCTATGTCATTAGTTCCTGCAAAAACTATCAAACTACCATTACAATAATTCATTGTTTTCACAGTAGATTCAAAATTTTCAATTACATTACTGAGGGACCATTAGGTTTGAAAACAACACTACAATCGTAATTTGGGGCAAAACATGAGTACATAAGCATACTAAGGCCCCTCCCATGACTATCAGCTAAAATCCTTATTTTATTTTTAGTCACTGTTTGTACATTAGCTTTATCTACAGAGTCAGAACTAGTGTTATTACATGAGATTTCTACTGTATATTGTGTTTTATCTGACATATAACATTTATTTTTAACCTTCGATACAGTGTTATTCTTAACATTATCATGGCGAAGTGTCTTTCTACACACTTTAGCAACCCCCAGGAAAGGACGGGTTTTCCTCTTTTTGTTATTGTTATTTTTTACAGAACTCTTTGTTTTATCTGTTTTATTAACATTCTTACTGTTTGAATCATACCTTCACAGTTTGTGAGCACACCATAGGGGTTTACACTTGTGAAGTCATGTTTATTATCTAATTTAGCAGTTACCACTATCAGCTGATGCATTATAAGTGTAATAGTTAACTATTTTTCGCGCTCGGTTTTTTAGAGTTTTAATTGTGTTAAAAGTTTATTTTTTTGTTATTAATTGCAATATTAGTGATATTGAATACCTATTTTGTGTTTTTGTGTTGATTTCACCCAGTTATTGTTAAAATAACGAAGGGGTCTTTGTTTAAACATTGCTTACCTAAGCATAACCAAAAAACAATAATGGCTAGGCCAGTGTTTATTTTTCCTTCCCAATCTTCTGTCAACAAGCCTAAATCATGTGATTTAACGCCCAACACTACGGAATCAAATGAAAACATTGATCAAGATTTCTTAAGACCACCAAAAAGAAAAACAGTCAACAACTGTGTAAATCTACAGCCTAAAAGGTATGTCTTAGATACTAATCAGCTGTGTGATCAAAACAAATTTAGTCCACTATCAGACCACAACTACTCTATTGCTAATAATGATGAAAATGAGATGGCTGATGTAACTGCTACAAGTGAATTGCATAAAATTGTTAAACCTCCACCTATTTTTGTCCACGATGTTAACAATCATCAGGAAATTGTCAAAGATATTAAAAGTGTAATTACTTGTGAGTTTACCACTGAAGTCAAAGGCTCATCTTTGAAAATTAATCTTCTGACCATAGATGATTTTAGAAAACTGACACAATTTTACGACGAATCAAATGTTAAATACCATACGTTTCAGACAAAAATAGACAGAAAATTAGAAGTCGTAATTAAAAACGTTCCCTGCTCTCTTTCTCCAGAGGAAATTCAGGATGAGTTAATCTCTCACAACTATCCGGTTCTCACTGTAAATAGATTATTTAACAAGGAAAAAATTCCATTCCCTATTTGTGCAGTCTCGTTAGAAAACAATGAATCTGGAAAAGCTATATTTGAATTAAATAGACTGTGCTACTCTGTTGTTCATGTTGAGCCTAAAAGGAAGCCTACAAATGTGCCCCAGTGTACTCGATGTCAACGTTATGGTCACACGAAAAATTTTTGCAAGCTCGATCCCAGATGTGTGAAGTGTACTGGCCAACATCTCTACTCTGCTTGTCCGAAGAAGAAGACCGACCCCCCTGTATGTGTAAACTGTGGGGAGAATCATTCGGCCAATTTCAAAGGCTGTAAATACTATAAAGATATACAGCAAAAGACTAAAAGCAATGTTACTGGACTCACCCATCACTCATTTACTAGGAGCACTGATGAAAATCGCAGTACTGAAAACACTGGAATTGGAATAAAACCCTCACAAGCCCGCCCTCAAGCAACTTCCAAGTCATACGCTCAAGCAACTAAGAAGACGTCAACAAATTTGCATCACCAAACTGATTTCAGTGTTTTTAATAACGACACTACTGAAACTGCAGCTAACGAGGTACTTGAGAGTGGCTCTAATATAGAACAACTAATATTAGATTTAGTTAAGTCAGCCATGCCTATCATTAAAAAGATTATATCTAATGTTATTACTTCACTGTTCAAAAATGCACCCTAGAACATGCATCATACAAAACTTAACAATCCTAAACTGGAATGCTGATGGCCTAAAGAGAAAGAAGAATATTTTTTCAGAGTTCATGGTTCGGCATAACGTCGATGTCGCCTGCATCACTGAGACGCACTTTGTAATAAATGAGCCCTTTAAAATCCCTGGATACTTTATTTATAGAGAAGACAGGAATGCACCCAATGCTTCTGGAGGAGTGGCAATTTTTATAAAAAGAAACCTTAATCATCACAATATACTGTTGCCAAATCTTATTTCAGCTGAAGCTGTTGGTATCAAAATTAATTTGCAAAATGACCAGTCTTGTAATGTTATTTCTGTGTACAAATCACCCAATCGACGTTTTCACCAACAAGATCTTTTAAATCTAAGTCATGGTGACACTCCAACTCTTATCTTAGGAGATTTAAATTGTAAACATCAATTCTGGGGTTGTAGGGTAACTAACCCGAATGGGGTTCGCTTGTTACGTGCTATGAATGAAACCAATATAAATATTTCAGCTCCGTCTGAACCCACTCATTACCCTTGGCAAAACAATTTTCATCCCGATATATTGGACATTACTCTTCATAAAAACTTTGGAGCTCCTATTCTACAACAAGTAATCAGCGAACTTGATTCTGACCATCTCCCTATTATTGTAAGTTTTTTCATACAACCAATATTTTCTCCGCAAATTCCCAGACTAATAAACGGTCCAGTCGATTGGGATACCTTCTGTGCAGAATTAGACAATCGCATGAAAGTTCCAACGGACTTATATTCAGTAAATGGCATTGACAGAGCAGTTCAAGACTTTACAGAGTGTTTACAAATATCAGTAAAAAATGCAACTATCCGGACTTTTCCCCCTACACGAAACACTTTTCTTCATCCTCCCATGAGAATTATGCAATTAATTAGATATAAAAATAGAGTGAGACGTCAGTGGCAGAGATACAGGTACCCTCACTTAAAGATGCAGCTAAATGAACTAATTCGTAAAGTACGTAGCGAACTTGATAACTATAGGATTAATTCTTACAAACTTTACGTTTCTGATATTGATCCTGGTGATTCTAATATGTGGAAAGCAACAAAGAGGCTTTTACAATCACCAACAATTGTGCCTCCACTAAAACAAAATAATTTTATTTTTGAAAGTGATTCCGAAAAGAGTAATGTGTTTGCTGATTTTTTTGAGAATGCATTCATTCCTAATGTTGTTCATGATTTTGAAACCAACAGAAATGTTGAGGATTTTTTGTCCACAACCCCTAGCAGTGCAGAGCAGCCTGTGAAATTTACCTCACCCTCGGAAATTAAAAATATTATTAAAAATCTCCCCAACAGAAAATCTCCAGGGTATGACTTGGTACCTAACATAGTTTTGAAGAATTTGTCTACCAAAGCACTTTCAATACTGGCATCTATTTTCAATGCTTGTATTTCTGTTGGTTACTTTCCCAAAAACTGGAAACTTGCTCAAATAATTGTTATACACAAGCCCAACAAACCTAAACATTTTCCTAGCAGTTACCGTCCGATTAGTCTCCTTTCATCAATATCAAAATTATTTGAAAAAATTATACAGAAGAGACTGCTAAAATACTTGGATTCTTCTAATATCATTCCCCCTTATCAGTTTGGATTTCGTACAAGGCATTCTACATCTCATCAACTTCTACGAATCAATGAAATCATATGTAAAGGATTTGAGAAGAAGCTTCATTCATCGGCAGCATTTTTGGACATAACAAGTGCATTTGATAAGGTTTGGCATAGTGGCCTGTTATATAAATTGTATCAGTTTGGACTTCCTTTGTATCTGAGAGCTTTGTTGCAATCGTTTCTGTCTGATAGGACTTTTTGTGTCAAACTCAACAGCACACTTTCCTCAGTTCGTCCAATAGGCGCAGGTGTTCCTCAAGGCTCAATACTGGGACCTCTTCTTTTTAATTTATACATGTCTGATATTCCTGAGCTTCCTCAGGCTACTATCGCTCTTTATGCTGATGACACGGTTCTTATTACCCAGCACATTGACATCAACCAGGCCGTAAATTCTTTACAATTCAGCGTTACATCTCTAACCAATTGGTTTAAAAGCTGGAGACTATCATTAAATCCATTGAAATGTGAAACAAAGGTTTTCTCTTTGAGGAAGTATATTTTGCCACCTGAAGTTACTATTGAAAATACTTCAATTCCTTGGAACCCTGATGATCAAGGCATAAAATACTTAGGTGTCTACCTCGATAAAAAATTAAACTGGAATCTTCACGTAAACAACAAACTCACTCAAGCATACGCACGTCTATCCATGTTATTTCCTATAATAAACAGAAAGTCGTCTTTAAAACCAGAATGTACATTTTTAATATATAAAACAATTCTTCGGCCATTAATTATGTATGCCTGTCCAGTTTGGGGAATGTGCATTTCTTCCGGCAAACTGAAAAAGATTCAAATTTTCCAAAACAAAGTTTTAAGAATTGCAGCTGATAGTCCATGGTACATACGTAACTCTCATCTGCATGTAGAATTTGGACTCGATACCATTGATGCTTTTATTAAAAGAAGTTGTCGTAAGTTCATGGCAAACTTAGAAAATGTTCCAGGAGCTATTAACTTTCACATTGGAGAACCTACTTTGCACAGGCGTTTGAAAGCCAGACTTCCTCAAGACATGATAGACTGATTTATAGCCTCTCTATGTAACACTTATTTGTTTTTTTTTTTTTAACTTACTTAAATATGTTATATATATATATTTTTTTGTTTACTGATTGTTATTCGTGTTACAGGGTGACTCATATATGAGCGAACCCGATAATGTTATTTTTCCACCTGTTAAATTTTCTGTGTATAATATGTAAAATATTGATCCAGAAATAAAAGTGTAAAAAAAAAAAAAAAGCAGTTACCACTCGGGAGAATTTTGTATTACCTTGGACAAGGCGCCAAGTGTCATCGAGAGTACGGATATCAAATGTTTTACATTGTTCCGGGTTGTTTTGTTTACAGCAGTGAAAGTAGAAAAACACAGCTGAGGCCTCCCTATGACGTATGTGCTACCTGCGCGATGTGGATGCGTATTTGTATGAGACAACCTATTATATAGGAGGAACCTTGGTTATGAATAACTTATGAATCGATAGTGAATGTATCGAGCAAAGACCTCATAACATCGAGTCTAATCGATACATTATACATTCTCTTCTCTTTTTACCGAATTTCGATGGCAACGGCAACCGTTCAACACAACACATTCTACTCTGTGAAGTATTGTCTACAATACAATAATAATAATTCAATCAAGTGTGTGTAGTTAATGATGGAGGGTAGCAGACTTTTTTGTGGTACTATATTTGCAATTTTTCTAATTTATACAGTTAAAGATGTATTTGTTGAAACCAGTTCCGAAAAGGAAATTCCTGTAACTAAAGTTGGTCTCAGTTCAAACGTTGGTCCTACCCTGAAATTTCTGTATTGGTAAGAATTTATTGTTTATTTTACTATCTTTAGAAATCAGTTCTTGAGAGTAGTCAATTGTTGAGCAAGATATTGGTTTTTAGAATAGATTATGTACATTTTTTTGCTAATTAACAATATCCAGACACTTAGGCAATACTAGGCCTATAATTTGCTTGGCCCAGTGATGAAACTATGGGTGATTGGACATTTTAGAGTCCTACTTTTCATATGGTTATTAGGGTTATATAATCCTATAAGTTGTAGGTTAAACTGTAACTTCATGATGAATTTTGTAGGCTTAGTGTTTATGCATTCTGTCCCACCAAATAAAATCTGGAGATTTTTTCCTTAAATGTGTAAAATATAAATTAGCTTATATTCAATAGATATTTTTTCTGCTGGAAGCTCATTTGTATAGAATAATTGTAAATACCTATATTATAAATGTATTTCCAATACATGTATTTGGGCGAGCCGGTGGCCGAGTGGTCTAAGGCGTCAGGACTTTGAGCTTGGGTTAGAGATAGCGCTGGTTCGAATCCGGCCTAGACTGGAAGATTTATCAGTAATATTCACCTTCTACTGTACTGGTTCGCCCCCTTACTCTGTCTAAATAAGTTCCTCGCACAGATCATTGGTCTATGGGGAATGGTCAGAGTAAGGTTAAGGAGGAGATCGGCCTCTCCTTAAAAAAAAAAAAAAAAAAAAATAAAAATAAAAATACATACTATTAAATATTTTTTTCAGTTTCTTACCATCTGAAAATATCCCAAGATTGTTAAAAATAAGGGTAATTAGGCTATGCGATTTCTTGTTGAAAAAGTGGGGAAATATGAGTTTATATCTCTTGAAGAGTTTGATTTCATCCGCGGAAAACTCGTTTTTTTACCGAAAAATCGAAAAACTAGTTTTTTATCTGATAGTGAAAAAACCAACTTTTTTAAAAATCGTTATTTTTCAACAATTTTCCATTTGTCATGTTTTTTTTATGCTGAACACAAATATTTAACTGGTTTTATATTAAATTAATTTTGTTAGCTCAAAATTCATATTTTACTGACATAACCTAACTTATCCTAACTGTCTATTTTCTCAACAAAAATTCGTAATTTGTGTTATTTTTTATTTATTTTATTTATTTATTTACATGTTTCATAACAGTAAAAACCAATTACACTGAAGCAGTTCATATTAATACATATATTTATGTTTGTGGGTTATATAACTTATTCACTAAATCACTTCACATTTTAAAAAATAATAAAAAATAAGATACCAAACTGAAATACTATAGATTCAAATTTAACTGAAATTTATATGAAACGGAACAATACATGCTTGATGAGGATGCAAAAAATATAATGACATGCAATTAAATAAAAATAATAACTAATATTAGTATAGATTAGCATTCAGTAACAATAGCAGTAATGAATATTTTAAACAATTAAGAACAATAACAACAATAAATAATAACAGTAATAAATATTTTAAACAATTGACAACCATAACGACAATAAATAATAACAGTAATAAATATATTTTGAACAGTTAACAATATAGAATTCGTAACAGAGTAATAAACAAAACAAAATTATGTAGAGCGTTGACTTAAACAAGACAGGCAATTAGCTTTAAATATTTTAAAAGAGTCAAAAAATAGATCTACATTACTATTATTGCAAAGGAGTAAATTATTGTAAGATGTCATGACGCGGTGAAGGGGGAAGAAGCATGTGCCGTCGTGCGGCAGTAGGGAACAGAGAACAGAAGTTTATTGCGACTATGAAATGTAGATACACGGAAAGAGAGGCCCGCCAAGCTAGCGGTATCGTCCACCCCGTCACGCACCAGTCTATACAGGAACACCAGGCCCATTAGTGTTCTCCTCGTGTCAAGACTCCAAAAACCAAACAACACCAACAGCTCATCATATGGAACCGTGTACGTGTAAACATTAAACCATTTGTAAAAGAGAAATCTTAAAAATCGCTTTTGAACTCTTTCAACCGCTTCTCGATATGTTGAATGAATTGGATTCCACATGACATCCCCACTCTCCAACCTCGACCTAACGAAAATATTGTAAAGCATAATGATGGTTACAGTATTTTGGAAACTTGCACTTTGTCTAAAAATTAAACTCATCATTTTACCGGCTGAGGCTATGCATAATTCGATATGAGGATTAAACAATAGTGAATCATTTAAGTATACGCCTAAATCTTTTGTTTTATTTACTCTAGCTATTAAAACACCGTTCAAAAAATAATCATTTTTGAAAAAATCTTGTGCCCTTGTGAATGTCATTAAGTAGCATTTTGAAACATTGAAAGTCATTTTATTTAAAACACTCCAAGTGAATACATTGTCTATATTACGCTGTAAACAGCGCGGCATCATCAAGATTCTTAATGTATTTAAACATTTTCAAATCATCAGCGAACAAAATGTTTCAGCAAAGGGTACGCAATCTATTAAATCATTAATTAAAATGGTGAACAGGCAAGGCCCCAGGTTCGAGCCCTGAGGTACGCCTGATTGAACGTTAAAAGTTGATGATGAAAAGCCACTGTAACGAACAAATTGTTTCCTATTAACTATGTAAGATTTAAAAAAATGTAAAAGATTTGATGAAACTCTGTAGAAATGTAATTTTTTTAATAAAATAGAATGATCGACCTTATCGAATGCTTTCGCCAGGTCGAGGAATAAAGCGTCAGTCCGAGTCCCAGAATCAAGACCCGAGGAAACATAGTTTGTAAAGTAAAGCAAAGTAGTATTGACAGATCTTCCTGGTACGAATCCGTGCTGCTTAACAGAAATATGCTTTTCAAAGTGACTGAATAAATATTTATGAATGACAATCTCAAAAATCTTCGCTGGGACTGACAACACTGCTACTGGTCTATAATTAGTAATTTGGGATTTTTTACCACTCTTAAAAATTGGAGTTATTTTAGTGGTTTTCCATTTATCAGGAAAAACATTTGTTCTTAAGCTCTGATTAAACAAAAATGTTAGGGGGTTAGTCAAATGTTCTGAACATCCTTTTAACAAATACTGCGGAAGTAAATCTGGACCTGTAGTTCATTTTGACTTTAATTTTTTAATAGCATCCTGTACATCCTGCGTGCTTAGGCGAGGCAGAGTGAGGCACGACACACCAGCCATACACGGACCCTCCTCCGCACACTCCACACTCTGCTCCGTCACATACCGCTCATACACGGAACCAAAATAATCTGCAAACGCACCTGCAATAGCCACTCCGCTAAGATCGTGTTTTACTCCATTGTATTCCATAACCAGCATTGTATTTTTTACATTCTTTTACTTTTAACAAAGCAGTACAAGTAAACGTCACACAACACAAATTTATTACAATATAAGCACAAAATGCACAAATATATTACAATACAAGCACAAAATGCACAAATATTATGGTGATCGATTTCGGTGAACCACGCTCACCTTCCTCAGACCAGAGGGATTCACAAAAGGCTTTCTTTTGTGAATCTCTGGTCTGAGGAAGGTGAGCATGGTTCACCGAAATCGATCACCATAATATTTGTGCATTTTGTGCTTGTATTGTAATATATTTGTGCATTTTGTGCTTATATTGTAATAAATTTGTGTTGTGTGACGTTTACTTGTACTGTATATGTACCAACACGTATTATGCTAATTAAAAAACTATTTTTAACAAAGCTCCAAAATTTACTACTGTCCGAACTAATGTCATTCTCAATGCTGATTGTATAATTACGATAAGCTAAAGAAATTTCATTTTTTACCGCGGTTCTTTGAGTTTTGAATATATTGTAATGTTCTAATAAATTTGATTTTTTCCACCGCCTTCGTAATTTTTCTTTGAGTTTCAGATTAGATATTATGGAAGGCGTAAACCAAAAAGGATATTTAGATTGTTTTCTTTTCTTTAATGGACAAGATTTATTTAGCACGTTATAAACTTGATTGTAAAAACAATCTAAAGCGTGATTGACGTTGGAAATTGAATACAAATGAGACCAGTCAACATTAGATAAATCTTGATATATTTGTAGGAAGTTAGCTCTATTGAAACAGCTGACTGTGTTGGCCCTGGCCTACAAGACAACGGAGCGGCGACAACAATACCTGCAAGCAGAGCCGGATGATAAGGATCTCCATTTACTAATTGTTCTTCACATCTTGTCACTACTACTTGATTAATATTTGTCAGTATTAAATCTAAGGTTTTATTTTGATAATTTCGAACATCATTTTTTAAACTTAAATTGTGTATGTTCATAAACATCCCAAGATCCTTACATAAGTTATCCCCTTCGTATAAACAAGAATCTTTACCATAAATAGACAAATTAAAATCACCCAGCACGAGAACGACTATTGAGTAAAGAATTAATTTGTAAAAAAGTGTCGAAAAAGTTTGATAAGCTCCCAGTGGTGATCTAGGCCTGAAATATACTACACAAATATATAACACGCATCCCTTGTTATATATCTTAACACATACACTTTCACAGCCATGTATCCTGTCATTAAAGTTGTCTACCCTACTACATAAAAGCTCATTTGACACAGCTAAAAGTACCCCCCCTCCACCTTGCCACCCGATTAATTCTAAGTTTCTATCACATCTAAATACATTATAACTGTCAGAAAAGAGCTCAGAGGAGCTAAACACTGGTATATTCGAGTGTTTGGCCTACGTGACGGCCTGCCGGCCGTCACTCCTGCGGGAATATAGGTAATTCGGTTTTTGTGATTAATAGTTGTTGTATATAATGGCCGCTAATCGCAATAGTAGTTTTTCAATTATATCTCGAGAAATAGACCAAAATAGTTTTCAAATTTGTATTCAGCATAAAAAAATGTCAAAATAAAAAATATGGTTAAAATACCATTTAAATTAACGGAAATATTACAAAATACTTAAAGCTGTGACATTGGTTTTTTTGAATTTTTCGTAAAATACGTTATATTGCGGAATAAAAAGCATATCTTGTGAAAATACAGCTAATGCTAGACCCATTTCAAGCAAAATGTTCCAAATTTTTTTGGTGGCAAGAAACTGCATAGATAAACAAAAATAAGTTTTATCAGGCAGCGTAATTGAAATGGTAACCAAAGAATATAGGTAATTTTAAATACTTTAAAAAAAATTGAAAACTACTCTATGCAGTTTTAACTCACGTAACGAAATGTGAAAACTTCGTTTGAAATAGACCAAGAATTATCTTAATTTTAACAACAGGGTATTTATGCAGTTTCTTGCCACCAAACAAAATTGGAAAATTTTGCTTGAAATAGGTCTAGAATTGGCTGTATATTCACGAGATAAGTTATGCTCTTTATTCTGTGGGAATCATGCTTATTACCGAAACATTCGAAAACACCAATGTCATAAATGGTAATTTTGACATTTCCATTAATTTAAATGGTATTTTAATCATTGTTAAAAACTGCACAATTACTTAGTTAACTTCAATTCTTTTCATATTTTTATATGATGATCTGGTAGTCCTCACTAAGTTAGAAAATTGAAAATCATGTCGGAAAATCATCGTTCATGTTGCAAACAAAGCGATAAGAAGGTTTAAAGTCCACACGCTATCACTGAAATTTCAGAGACATTGCGCCACGGTAGTTATGGTTAGGTTATTATATTGTAGAATGAACCTGTAATAACGTATTTTCACTGTCGCACATCGCTTTTCAATCAGCAAAATTTGTAAAACATTCCTCAATAAACCATGATAACCAAAATGTAACTGCACGGCGCGATGTATATAGGTGGACTCTGTGTATACTAATCATACTAACTCTATGTTTCTGACACCTAATTTTTACTAAATATTGGTTTTAGCATCCCAAAAATGTATTATCAAAGTATGAAAAGATCGACTAAGTAATACTGCAGAATTACAGCTTTTGGTTATAATAATCATGTATCTGGCTATTGTGTTTGATTCACCATAAAATAAGTTGTATTGTGTTTTCATGAAAGGTTCAATCCATATGAAGTGGTCCAAAAATAATTTAATTGCTTGCTGCAACATTTTTATTATTTTTAATATTTTTATACACAAAAGTACCACTCATTAGAAGTACAAAAAGTATGTTATTTAATTTTTAACATTTCTATTTTACCGATGGGCATTTTGGCTTCAGAAAAATGCCTCAAAGTGAATTTCGAACTTTGCGGATAAGCTTATATCTCCTCTTGTATTCATCCTAGAACATTCAAACAAAAACCACTCTCTTCAGAAGGGTCTGAACTTTAATTTAAGTCTGTACAGGTATGTCTTTAAATTTAAGTATAAGGGCCCAAATGTATCTCCAAAGTTTATCATGGATTTTTTTCAAAAATCAACTTTCACACATTTATTTTTTCAAGAAGGCAACAGGTAATTTATTTGTTATTTTTTTATGTGATAGGTATATCAATGTGCTTCAAACTTGCAAAGTTTCATATTGTGGACTAGCATAGTTTTAAATAAAAGTTTGAAATCATGAAATTTTCAAATATTTCAAAGTTCAAGGATTAATATCTTTTGTGGGCATGAAACTAAAAATTTGAAATTCATCCCTAGTTTTATTCCTAGAATAGAGGAACAACCTGCAAAATTTTAGTTTTGTGGACTTCATAATTTACAAAGATATAGAATATAGAAAAGTGCCAAAATAAAAAAATAAAAAATATCACTCCAGCTACTTATAATGCAAAACCTAGCTAAACATTATGTTTTATTATGCCTGAAAATATATAAAACAGTGACACACATTATTAATATACAAACCTTTATTTTCATGACCGGTGAGCATTGAGTAGATGCGAGATTTCATCACACAAGCATTGTAGAATAGGGGTGTGGTCCTTCTCAAGATATTACTTAAAGAAACCCATTTTTCATAATTTTTGCTGTATTTGAAGGATGTTCTTGGGTCAGCAAGTTCATAAAAGTGAACGAAACAGTCATTATGATTTCGATTGCCAGATGCAATTTTCCACTTCTCTGATAAGAGGCGTTTTGCCGAAGCCAAAATTGCCACCATCGGTAAAATAAAAATGCTAAAAATTAAATAACATACTTTTTGTACTTCTGATGAGTGGTACTTTTAGGTATAAAAATATTAAAAATGTTGCAGCAACCACTGCTGGACCACTACATATGGATTGACCCGAAAAAGAGATTTTCAATGATGAGTGGTTTCCATTCAAAGTGGTAAAATATGTATTATTGTTATTATTTTTTCGTTTACAAAGATGTAAATTAATTTAAGTTGTTCTTATTTTTCTTCATCGTTTTATTGGTTATGTACTATTTTGTTAATGGGGTTAGAGAAGACTTTACAGTCATAAATTTGGCCCTTTAATATAGGCATTTAATTTCAAACATTTTTGTAATTCATTCAAACATTTGTTTAATTTTGTAAAATAAATAGTGTTTATTTTGGTGTGGTAAAATAAATTGATTTTAAAACAAAATACAGCTTTTTATTAATCCCAATCTTGAGTGAGTTATTATATTTTAATATTCTTACATTCTTACATATGAGACGCCAACACAATGTTGTTGGTATTTTAAGGCGAAAATGAATGGTTATATGAGTGTAGGATGAGTGTGGATGAGTGTAGTCTGGTTACTATCTGAGTTTAACTGTTCCTCAGAAAGGGCAATTTATTAATAGCTCAATAGCCAGGGCAACTAAGGGACCTACAGCTTTACGTAGAATCCGAACCACGTAGTGCTGGTCTGATTTTCAGTTAATTGACAACATCCGCACAATGATTACCACCCAACCCCAGACTTCTCTAGTAGTGACCACACCAATAGCAACCATCAAGCGAATGCCATATCGGTATTAAGAGGACCGAGCATCTAACCTAAGGTGACCATATTTGTAATGACCTCAAAGCGGGACACACATTAGGAGGGTCAGGGGGTCCCCCCCAACCATTCAAATTCAATTCGTCTTTATTTAAATTGTACATAATATACAGTAAATAGTGTCAAATAAATTGTATACAAGTTAATACATTAAAATACTCCTTGTAAAGTATAATACATAGTTAAAATAAAATTACATCTTCATGTTACTCAAAGGATGCTGTAACCAACTAAACAGTACCTTGTACTATTTATAGTGTGATATTCATCTTGTTTACAAAAACAGTGTATGTACTACATGCAATTATTTAGATCATAAAGCTCTTCTAGTGAATAAAAAGCATTTTGAAATAAATATTCCTTTAACTTTAATTTAAATTTACTAACAGTCTGTATATTAGTAATATTTTTGGATAGAAATCTTAAAAACCAAGCACCTGCATAGGAAGATTTTTTCCTGAAAAGTTCAGAGTTATGTTGGGGCAAAACTATCTTGTTTTTGTTTCTAGTGTTGTATGTGTGGATGTCACTATGATGTATTAAATTTGCTTCATTATTTCTGGCAAACATAACACATTCCAAAATGTATAGGCTGTAAACTGTTAAGATTTTTAACTCCTTGAAGTATTGTCTGACTGAATCATCTTTTTTAATTTTTAGCATAGTTCTTAGTGATTTTTTTTGAGCAATTAATATTTTATTTAAATTTTTATTTGACGTTCCACCATAAACACAAATTCCATATGAAATGTGTGACTGAACATGGGCGTGAAAAACTATTTTTAGAACAGACAGGCTACATAAAAAAGAAAGTCGTTTCAAAGCATAAATTCCCGAGTTGATTTTACCCAAAATGTGGTCAACATGTTTATCCCAACTCAGATTTTTATCTATACATAGACCAAGAAAATTTGTTTCATCAATTTTTTCTATACTTTCGTCATCAATCCAAATTTGGAAATCTGATTCCTTTCGATTTTGTTTTGTACTAAATGATATATAATTTGTTTTTTGTTTATTTAAAATTAGATTATTTTGAATAAGGAAATCTTGAATTTTAGCCAATTCTATATATGCGCTAACTTCTAATTCAATATCGGGTTTTTGATGACAAAATAAGGTTTGAATCATCAGCAAATAAGCAAAGTTGCGTTTTTTGACTGGTCCCGATTACTAAGGCAGTTTGGCATATTTTTTATGTAGCATATAAACATCAAGGGTCCAAGTATAGATCCTTGAGGTACGCCATACTTAATTATTCCTTCCTTAGATTTGTATTTTATTAAATTATTGTGTTCAATTTTACTTATTTCTACGTATTGTTTTCTTTCAGATAGATAAGATTCAAACCAATTTATTTGCCTGTTTTTAATGCCCAAGTCATCTACTTTTTCTAATAATTTAGTGTGAGAAATGCTGTCAAACGCTTTAGATAAATCCATAAAAATACCAGCTACTTTGTTTTTTTATCTATTGATTCAATTATTGATTCTGTAAAACTACTTAATGCACTGGTAACAGATTTGTTTTTTCGAAAACCATGTTGTTCGTTATCAAAAAGGTTATATTTTTCCAGATGTTCTATTAATCTTAGATACATTGCCTTCTCAAAAATATTTGATATTGAGGGCAGGATGGACACAGGACGGTAATTTTGAATTTCAGTTTCATCTCCTTTTTTAAATATCGGTATAACTTTTGAAGTTTTCAACTGTTTAGGAAAAATGCCAGAAATAAATGATGAATTAACTAACTAAATGTAAAAGAGGTCTTATTAAAGGTGCTTTAGCAAATTTTAAAACTTTAATTGGAATTTCGTCAAAGCTACTTGACCACTTGTTTTTTAAAGAGTCAAAAATGCTATTCATTTCTTTTTCATTAATTGGTGGACATCTAAAACTAGGAATATTATTTGTTTGAATTACATTAACAATATCTGTATTTTGACAAGGTAAAATATCCTGCAACATATTTTCAATAACTGTTACAAAATAGTTATTAAAACCATCTGCCACACAATAACGATTTGATACTAACCTACCATTTAAATTCAAAGTACTGTACACTCTTTTTTAATTTTGAAATAATTTTTTTCGTTTCACTATTTATGATTTCCCATGTAGTTTTACTAATATTTTCAGAGTTTTTAATTTTATCATCATGTTAAAGGTATTTTTCAAAAATTGACAGAACTAAACGTCTTAAACTCATTCATTATTTTATCTATTTTTGCACTTAAATTCACAGAAATAAGCATAGGAAAAACTTGACTGTTCAGGTAGTAAAAGTAACACAATTACACTAATCGGAACATCAGTTAAATTAATTTATTAATAATGAAACAAACAAAAATACACATTTAACAATTGAAAATATTGTAAGTTACACAGAAAAATCAACTGAATGAAGTTTACTGTCCGAGAATAATTGGAATACTATGTAGACAAGTTTGTGAAACATCTTCTTTTACCAGACTTGTAAAAAGGTTAATTGGCAAATTGGTAAAGTTTAAATTTTCAATGCAATCTCAACACATTTCAATATAAAAACAAGAGTACAGTATGTCCACTAGCTTACACGTTCATTAGCTTACACTCATTGGCATACTTTTTTGATGAATGTAAGTCTTTAAGAAGAGCTGGTTCTCCTTTTATTTTGTCATGAAACTTATCACAAGTTAGTCCAACATTGTACTTCAGCATAAGCATTGCTCTTAAAGTTGGAACGTTCAATTGAGATTTATTTTCAGTCCATATATTGTTCATGTTAGTAAACACTCGTTCAACTGGAGCATTAGTTCCTGGCAGACACAGAAGCAACTCAGCGATGTAACGTAAGTTTTCGTATGGAATGTTCTTTTGTTCAAAATGGAGAAATACCTCTACCCATCTTTGGTCGATCGAAGTTTTCAGCTCACACCATTCTGACAACTTTTCATTTGTGACATATTTTTTTAGAGAGTTTATTTCATCAAACAGTCTGTTGTCATCAATAATGACTGATTTCAGCAAGTTTGATAACACTTCTACTCCTTTTATCACCGACTCCCATGCTGGTGTTTCTCTCAAACTAAACCAAGACAAGGTTTCCAAGGATCGAAAGTGGCAAGCCCATTCATTAAGATACGTAACAGATGTCTCATAAAACACCTGAATTGCATTTAAAATGGGAGTTTTATCAAGCACTTTCTCATTGTTCTTCAGACAAGATTTAACTGACATTGGAAGGAACGAACTGTTCTTCCTCTAAACATATTTCTCTCTCAAATCAGCTAAAATCAATGCAACTTCAACTGCACTGATATTTTGACCTTCTGCCTTCAGTACTGCATCATGAAAAATCGCTGACTGGCTATGAATAAAATTTAACGAAAGTTCTGCAGCTGGGTTCTCAAAAAAATCTTTTCGTTGGTCAAAAAGTACTCTTTGAGAGGCACAAAGAGCTGGAGCACCCGCTCCACAGCTGGCATCAAAGCAAGCCATCTTGTTTTGCTGTAGCCTAGGAGTTTGTGATATTGTACAGAGGCTTCCTCGCAAAATTCCTTAAACTTCTCTACCCGTACTGTATATAAATAAAAATGAGTGTATACTTTCACAATTATAGCTTCAATATGTGGATATTGAAGCTATAATTGTGAAAGTATACAGAAAGGGCAGTTCATCTGCAGTTGTTTGGATCACATTGTGAATTATATGGGCTGCACAACCAATGCCAATAATGTCTTTATTCAAAGAGTCTTTAAGTTTTAAATATACATTTTGAGTACCCTTTCGAGCAGACCCACCAAAGTTAGTGTTTGTGTTGTCTGAACAAAACCCCATAACTTTATCGGTAATGTTCTTATTTTGAAGAACCCTGATTAAATAATTTGTTATTATTTCTGACGTTTCTCCAGGTAAAGCTTCAAGTTCGAGTAGTTTCACTTGTACACCTGTGGATGGGTGAAAATATCGGACCAATATAGGAAACAATTTTATGTCTTTGTGATTTGATGCATCAACATATACTGAGACAAATCTAGTTGGTTCAAGCTCTGATTTAGTAGAATTGTCTACATATAGCGCGAGAACATTGACAACTATTGCTTCTGTTTTTGTGCGAGCACAAGTGAATTTTGGCTCAAAAATCTTCTGCACTAACCTTGAAGTACAGTCTGTTGATCTGAAGCTATGGTTGTGGGCAAACAGTATGGTAAGACATTGTCCCTTCAGCTGCCACAATTTCCGCTTCTTTCCCCTCCATATTTTTTCATTTTTTAAAAAAACATACTTATTGCCTTTGAAGAAGATGCAGATTGAAGAGCTCTCTTGTGGTCGGTCACTGTTTCTATGTTTCGTTATATCAGACCTTCCGCCGTGGGAAACACCTAAAACTCTCCATTGCATACTTCACATGGACATCAGAGTCACTTTTAGTTTTCTTTATAAACTTAAATTCCTTCTCTAAATCCGCGTTAAACTTACTCACACGCTTGGGCATATTAACACTTTGAAATAATTTTCTTACTGTTCCACAGACTAGATAACGACTGTCACACTGCTCGACTAAGACTGACTCGAACTAAAACAACAGAAGCCTTTTATATACTACAAGTCTTCTAGAAGTTTCTATTAGTAATTAATTAAACATTTGAATGTAAACAGAAACGGCTGATATGTCTACTTGGAATATACTAGATTACTAGAACATTCTAATATCAAATAGAAGGTCCTGGAACGTTCTCATTGTGTGCACAGAAGAAACTAGAATACACGCAAAGACGCACAATTGTTTACTTATTTCCGATAATGACTCCAACGATACAAACAAACAAAGCCATGGTGCCAAATTGTCTCAAACTCACTCTCTCTCTCTTTCTCTCTCTGGTCCGTAGGTCACTCCCGTAACAATACAAAGGTAAAAAGTAGCGAACTCACTCACTGAGATAACCTATGCTACGCGAAACTACAAACTATCCAAAACTACAAAATTCCCCGATGCAGTTATTGTTTACAAGGAACCAAATAAACAATAAGCTTAAATGTTTAAGTGTATGCAATGTCCTTGTTGCTTTTATATTGTGAAAGAGTCAGTCAAGAACATTTTATTTTGGGATATAATATTAGATAATATTTAAAGCGGAACGTTTATTCGTTTATCTTTATCCTGCCAAAGCGGGACATAATAGTGTCCCCCGAGTAAATCTGGGGACAGCGGGACACTAACCTAAAAAGCGGGACTGTCCCGCCGAAAGCGGGGATGGTCACCTTAATCTAACCTATCGCCTACAATCTCCCAAACACTTTGTCCCCATGTAGCTGGGTTACAGTACTGCGCCACCAGTCAATACCAAAGTAAGCCCTTGTGGGTTATAATTGCTAAGAAAAAATGTATTTATGGCAGTAAATATTCAATCCATTCCTAATTACAGAGTTTTAGAAAGAAATCCTTGAAATATGGTATGTGCATTGCAATACATTCCTTTTTATCACTTGTTAATTTATCTCACATTTTATTAGAGTTTAATTTACAATTATTGTTTTTCTTTTGTTTTAGTTACTCATGTGGATATAGGAAAGCATTTGATGAATATACAACTATACTCCACAAAAAATATCCAGAGATTAGTATTGAAGGAGGCAACTATGAGCCACCTGGGTATTCTATGTTCATAGCAAAATTTTTGGTAAGAAAGCTTCAAAATCGTAATTTGTGTCAGAAAACCTTGAACAAAAAGAAAGCATTCAAGTAAAGGCCAAGATATAGTGCATGTTTTTGTGTTTACACTTAAGTTGATTACTTTAATCAAACGATAAATTATTTCTTTATATGATTACTAGCCGAATGACTACCAGTGTTTCACCACAGGGTGGTTCTTTATGGTTTTGTAAACTATCATATCAATATGAAAGCTCGTCCTGCATCCATTTTCCTAGATAAGAAAGTTTTATAGTCTAGAAAACTCTAAGTCTACTTTAGGAGGGTGTAACACGAAGTAGCACAATTTTTTCAGAATTAGTAGAAGTGACCTTAAACATTTCATAATGAAAAACGCTTAAATGTCAAGTTTTTATTAACACAGCCTTGTTGCACATCTATATACCATAAGCAAATTCTCATTGCCAAATTTTAGCGCAATAGTCTAAGTCAATCTGTAAATAAAGTGATCAAGCAGTGAAGAAGTAAGCCATGAAGCAGGTTTTTACATAGGTTTTGCCTGCAATTTTAGAATTATTATTGACTTGCCAATGCATATTTGTATGAAATGTTACATTATGGTTAAAAGAAAATATTCTATTCATGTATATGAGCAGGTAATGGCTGTATTCAAATAAGTTTTGAAATTTATGATTGACATTAGTTTGTTCTTAAAGATAATAAAGTTTTATAATATTGAACACTTCATACAGTAAGTCTACTTTTAGTGGGTGCAAAGTAGGTCATCTGTGTTGGAATATGAAGTTTTTCAACATGTTTAGCCATGTTCCATGAGCAGGCCATTTCTGTATTCAAATGAATTTTCCAATTGGAACCAGTTTTTTATCCTAGGTAATAAAGTTTTATAATCTAGAAGAATCAGTGGGCTTAAGTCTACTTTTAGAGGGTGCAAAGTTGGGCAATTTTAAATATATTATGATAAATTTAGCCATATCCTTAAACTAGTGTTATTCAAATGAGTTTTGAAATATTCCTATTGAAATCAGTATGGTGTCCTAGATAACTAAAGTGTTATATTTTAGAAAAATCGGTAAGTCTACTTTAAGAGGTTGCAAAGCAGGGCAATTTTAAATAAAGGGTTTTCGCCTATTTAGCGATGTCCTTTGAACAGGCCACTGCTGTATTCAAATTAGTTAGGAAATATTCCTATTGAAATCATTTGGTGTCCTAGATAACGAAAGTGTTATAGTCTAGTAAAATCAGTAAGTCTATGCTTTTTGAGGCTGTAAAGTAGGGAAATTGTGCTTGAATCAGTCGTTTCTCACCATGTTTACATGTTTCTTACGAAATGAAGATTGTTAAATAATTCTAAGATTTTTCCTGCCAAAATTATATTTGTTATTTTAGATGAAGACCTAAGAGTATTTTTGTCAGATACAAATTGAAATTCTAGCTCTACGTAAGGTTAAGGAGTTAACGTATGCCTACATCAAAAAGTTATAGGAACAATGTTGTAGATTGTCTCAAATCTCATACTGAAAATGACTGTAATTTTTTAAAAAGGATCATTCATTTAGCCACTACAGGAAATACTGGAAAGCACTGTTTTTGAATTTTTCAAAATGATCATTTGTTTAGCCACTACAGGCAAAATTGGAAAGCACTGTTATTGAAATTTAAAAATTTTGAAATGTTCAAAACCCCTTCTCATTGCACAAATACACCATAAAACCAATCGTCCTAAAATATTTCAACCTCTGAGGATTTGTAGATTTTGGGATATAGTGATGAGTGAGTTAGTGGTTTTTGGATTTTATGTAGATATTAGTCTACATTCCTTGCTTAACTACGGGTTGGTTATCTATGCTTGCTCCCATTCCATCGTTCCATCCGTGTTCTTTCTAAATCAACACATCCAATATGAAAGCTCAGCCTGCTTCCTTTCTCCTTGATAACAAAATTGTATAGTCTTTATGTATACTCTAGGGGTGTGCAAATAAGTGCAGTCATGTCAAAGCTAGTATAAACGACCTTAAATATTTCACAATGAAAGTCAAATTATCCAAGCTTTTGTGTCATGTTTATGTTTTCTGTATTATTTTATGAAATAAATTATTGAATTAAATTAATGCTAATGTTTCTCTTATATAAAACAGGAAATGTGAAGGGGCTGTTTCTACCTCTGAGGAATAGAATTTGGAGAAGTCCTTTCTCAGTGGGTTTGAAAGATACAAAAGCTCACTTCTCTCAACATTTCATAAAAATATATTCAGTGGTTCCGGAGATTTTATTAGGAGTGATTAGTTTTTGGATTATATACATTAAGATATTTATTAAATATTAGAATGAACTGTAATAATTAATATGAAATTTTAAATGAGCATGTCAATCAGGTGTCAGGTTACACTAATAATATTGTTTATTCTTAAGATGCCGATCGTCAAGATAGGGGCAAATATGGATTTCGAATGAGTGTAGATGAGTGAATGTAGAGTGTGATGAATGTAGTCTTTGTTACAAACCAAGGCCAATAAATAGTCCAATGACTAATGAACAGGTGGTTATCAGCTGATCCCTTTCAAAATGTGTTTGATTCGCTGTAGGGCATTTTTTGTATCGGGAAACTTATTGTAAGTTGCAAGGATCATAAGAAGACTGATTGTGAAAAAGTCCAAATGTGTTTCTAAGTTGTTACAATTTTGTCTGCATTTAAGGCAATCAGAATAAAACAAACTCTTTATTTTATATACACTTGTTACACTTTAGTTATTTTACATATTATATACAAGGTAGAAAAAAATGTAAATATTTTCATAACTTTTGTATGACTTCGCTTGTAAAAGTGAAATCTTACACATTATCATGGTTACAAAGAACCTACTGCTTTGACTCAATGAGCAACATTTTATCTTTTTTTTAGGGGGATGGTCAGTGAGGGGTGAACGAAAATCTTAAATGTAAACCTAGGTCGTGTTTGGTATCCATGTAAGGTCTGTTCAAGAGAAATTAATTGCTTCAAACCGGACTTTGAAATGATTATCCTTTACAGAGTAGTGTCATTGATTTTAATGACAAACAAATTTAGTCTATTGTCTTGTGAAGTAACTAAATTGTATGGTTATTTTTTTCTATAGATAAGTTGGCAACTTAATTTTTTTGAATAATTGTGTTCCATAAAATGTAATTTTGGATCAGAATAATTTACTCAAAACTGTGAAATCGCGGAGAAATAATATTGGTAAAATTTTTTCAACTCCTCATGGGCCATCCCCCTGAAAAGTTGAAATGTCACTAGTCTAATTGTGTCAAAAAGTTGGTTCTTCGTAACTATGATTGCCTCTAGTGTTGTACCAGTAGGGAAAATTGCACTAAGACAATTCATCACAGCTTTATACCTATAACACTGCAAATACTGATACCCAGATAAGGGTTAAATGTAAATATGGCTCCTAAAAATGTAGGTTAAAACAAGACATTTTCACCATTTAGCTTCATATGCTTTACACATCAACGTTCTTTGACGATGTTAACACGTTTCTGGAGATCAATATAATCTCTCTCCATTTATAATTAAAATTTAGGTTACTTATATTCTGTTTCGGGATTTGTTATAGTATTGTTTTTATAGTTGTATTTCCTTGTCATGGCAAATCCTGTCAGTTTAGGCGTTGATTAATTACTGCATAGTACAACCTTGATAAATCGCCACTTCACAGTTCTTATACCTTGACACCGGCCATGGTGACATAATTTGGCAAAATTACTGTCTGTAGAAAGCTGTGCATGGTTTGGGCTGGTTGGATGAGATGGTGGCATCAGAACTTTGAGTCTGGGTAAGAGATAGCTCAGGTTCAAAGTATTTTTCAAAATATTAATCTTGCACTTTTGGTTCACCTCATAACTCAGTCCTCACACAGATCAATAGTCTATAGGGAATGGACAGAAAAGGCTTTTTAGTTCACTATCGTGGTCTTCTGTGGATTACATAGACTGTGGAGATTTTCAAGAAATATTAATGGGCCTTTTTGTTAAAATAGAAATCAACTAATAACAGTAGAGTTATATGACTGTATGAGGTTTTGATGTAGTGTGACTGCCAAAATGTAAATACAAATGTGTAATTGACGATTGCTATACATTGTTCAATGTTGCTGCAATAAAGATTGATTTGACATGATGCGTGATATCTACCGTCTGTTCTAGTTATCATATTACTGATGCATGGAAAGTGCCATTTTGTGAGTTCGTTAATCCCCTGTTCAATTCACTACAGTTTTTATTGACTGTATTTGTGTTAAGTGTTCAATACTTTAATTACCGTATTGTTTTTGGTACTTGATTTGTTATTTACGTAATTTCACTCTAATCTGGTGTTTGGTGTTTTTGTCTTGTATTGGAGGATGGTACAACAAGAGTTGATAAATTCATTATTTTATTTTGTAGTTTTACTGTACACTGTATGATAAACATGTTTTATAGTTTATTGTCTTCAATTTTTTATTCATTGTATTTCCAGTTTCCGTTGGCTCAGATTTGCCAAAAGTACGGATTGGCGGGGTTCGAGTTTGCAGATTTTTACTGTACTATTCTAACGTCAGTTTAAAATTATATTTAAAATCAAACTATTCCTTTTGTTAGTTTTATGAAGAGAAAATAATTATCATAACTGTGTAAGTGGTGAGTAACGTTTAAAACAATTAGCTGTAAAAAAGTGTAATATATAAGTAAATAATTAACCACACATTTTAGCACCAGCATCAAATAGAATCTTTAATGTCTTAACAAATAGCTCTATCAATAATAATTCAACATGTTTCTTGGGAGGGAACAGTAATGTAGAAGGTTCAGTTTTGTATAATAAATCAAATCAGTTCCACGTTCAAAATGTAATTATATTTTAATTTATGAAACTAACTTGAGTAATATGGCAAATATCATGGCCATGGAAAAAATAGAACCATATTACCAACTAATTTATTTTCAGGGTATTGGCAAAATGCTGGTCATTGTCTGCATTCTCTCGGGCTACACTCCTTTCCGAATTATTGGCGAAGGTCCACCCAGTTGGTGGGTTTGGTGTCTAGAAAACAAGCTGTACGCTTGCCTCATGATATTCTTCCTGTGCAACGCCCTTGAGGGTCACCTTGTCTCTACCGGAGCATTTGAAATATCACTAAATGGTGAGTGCATCCTTTAACCCTAGATCTATAGTTTGAAAACATCAGCGTCGTGTATGTATAGGTGGGTGGGAAGGCCAGTTGCAGTGTATGTGTGTGAGTGGGGGAGCTCTATTCCTGTTGGGAAACAGAATACATTGTTTTGTATTATATTCAAGATGATGTTGACGTGACAGTCCTCTCAACCATCTATTGAGAGTTAATTTTATTTATTTATTTATTTATTCGTAAGACGCCGATCGTCAAGATATGGGCGAATATGGATTTCGAATGAGTGTGATGAGTGTAGATGAGCGAATGTAGTCATTGTTACAAACTAAGGCCGACTATTCCTTAATTGACGCAACACTAATGCAATTACAGCCTTATAGTGAGTTACCTTAGTTATTATGATGCTTATTGCAAATAGTTTTATCATCAAAGTTGTTTTGTATTTTGATTTACGATTAAATTTAAATATAAAACAACCTGATTTGCATTTTTGAACGTCTTAGGACCACGTCTATGCCTTAAATCTTCGATTAAATCTCTAAGCAATGCTTTTAGCTTGCTTATCACCTCCTAGTAAACTTAAATTATTGCAGAGGAATAATTTCTGTATATTTACACTGAATATCAATATTTTTTCAATAATTTCACAGTACTTGTTATATTACTTTATTAATCTGTATCATTCTTCATGAAGAGGCTTTAAGTGTGTAAAATCCATCTTGGTAGAATTGATCTTATATCTTTCTATATTTAATTATTTGCATAAAGTTCTGTGTTTGTATAAAGGAAAAATGTTGGCCCAAAGGGTATTAACACTATGTTTGTAAAAAATATCAACTTCCATATGGTTGAAGATGAATGCATCTCCTCTTCCATTCACCAGATTCAAGAGCAGATGCTTCTAACTTGATCAGGTGTCTCCTTCATCAACCCCCCCCCCCCCCCGTGGCCAAATGAGGGCTACTTATTATTATTATTCTTGTTTAAAGCCATTCCAACTTGTAAAATTAGTCCAAGCAATTTAAAATAATACAAAAATTTTAACCAGTTTTTATTAGACATTTTTAAAACATACTACAAATATAGCCTTTTGGATATTCTACATTTTATATCACTACTAAAGATTAGTCTTTAATTTCGAAGCGGCCGCTGTAGTTTAACAGTTATGACCGTTTGATATTTCTAACGGTCATAACTGTTAAACTACAGCGGCCGCTTCGAAATTAAAGACTAATCTAGAATGGATTCTAATTTGTAGTTCCATATATTATATTCACTATTGAATTTATATCATTATTGCATATAATGAGTTTTGTTTATGATTCATGTTTATGGCTAAGTAGCGTAAAATACTTAATGTAAGTAGTTTTCATTTTTCTCTATGCATAATTTGGTAGTTATAATGTATTGAAATTGAAGATATTTTTAATCATAATAAAATTCTGTAAAAAGTGTACATCTCACTTATTTCACACCATCTAGTGTTTCTACATCAATTTTGGTATTATTGTTTTCTGTATCTCATTATATTTTTATATAACAAGTCATATTTGAGTTACTTGAAATATTTCTAATGACATTTTTAATATGGACATACAAATTCATTAAAATTACTCTGCTACTTGGAGGGCCCAACAAAATGAAAAATATAGGAAATATCTTCTACATATCCTGTTTACCCCTTTTTATGTGTAGATATGCCAGTATGGTCCAAACTGGAAACAGGAAGAATCCCTCAACCCCCCGAGCTGTTTCAAATCATCGACAACCACATGCAGTTTGATGACACAACAATTGAACTTAAACCAGGATTTCCCAAATGAGACTGACTGGAGTGTTTTGACAAATTTGTGATAAACAGCTAGTGCAGTGGACTCCTTTACCATTTTTAGTTCCACTTGTTTGTCCTGCTTTTTTTGTAAAGTAGGTGTACATATATATAAATGGTATATTACCTGTTGTGTTCTCTATTTATTTGCATTATTAGTATAGGCACATATGAAAACTTTACATTCTATTTTAAATTGTTTTAGATCATGAATAGCATATTTATTAGCTCTGTTTAACGAAACTAGAAATCGATTTTATTTATGTCAAGCTAGAGCTGACAAGTAATTTTATTTTGCACCAATATCATATGTATTTTAATGTATTTATTATATTACTGTACATTGTATATGTTATAAATAAAGGTTATTACTTTATTAATCAATGACTTTGTACACGTTTTATTTATAAAACAATTTTACAATCCTTAATAAATTATAAATTATTTTCTAATCACACATAATTATATATTACAGTGGCAGTGATTTGTCTCTTGTGGAATATCCACTGTATAACATCACAAAGAGTTTATGTACAAAAGCCTCATAAATAACTGTTATACAGCATATAGGAGAAACTTAATACAATAACAAACAATTATTTTTACAAAAAGTAATTTGCAGATATAAAAACTATCAATATATTTTAGTAGAAACAGATACAATATTTTAAATTATATCTTTAAATAATAAAATTCTAATTAAAGGGGTTTCAACTAATAAAAAACCACAGTTTAACCTAAATTTTAAAAATATTTAATATTATGAAGACTACTTATTATTTATTCCACTTTCAGGTTCTTGACTAGTCTTGAATAAGCAGAGGAATGAACATTGGTTTTAAATTCTATATCAGAAGCAAATCTACAGATAAGACTTTTTTACTTTTACTATTTTACTACAGTTTTTTATGACCGAAAGACTCAAAAGCAACATAGTTTTAAAATTAATACTGTTGTTTTTTTCATATTCGTAGCAGCTGATTCAATGTGTCTGGCATTTTGTCAACTTATATACAGTACTGTCGGATTCGAAAGGCACTTTGTACAGTAGTTTTTGTTTTAATACATAATATGTAACTGAGATTGTGGGTTTTAACTTGTGTTAAGATCAGTCCTGGAACATTTTCAATTTAATAAGCTGTAACAATGTCAAAGATTTGCCGTTTCCTAATTTTTTGTAACTGAGGTTTTAAGCAGTTTTACCACCAATGAAACATAATTTGCTATGTGGTTAAGTGTCCATGTGCGATTTATGTTTATTTTAATCTTTATTATTTCAAAAACTTACGGGAAAAATATTTTTAGCTGATGATAAATTATGTATTTTGATTCATTCATAAAATCGCAATAAGCAGCTGGATGGAACCCGCCCCTAAGATACAAATTTAATGTTATTACTCAGTCTAGTGGTCTTGCTATAGTAGAATCTAATGGTCTTTCAGTGTTATCAGTTTAAGGTTTCTGTATACATTAAATATTGTTGTCACAAAACACCAGAACTGCCCCCTGATCAGCCGTAGTGAAAATGTTTAGTTTTTAATATATAATGTTACTTGGAGTCCTCATCCATTTGACTGTGCTACTTCTTATTTTTTCCTTCTACCGCAAACAGGGTTTTATTACATGATACTGAAGGAAATAGTACTTAACATCACTTATATGTTCGGGCAGGATAAAAAATGTCGTATACTATTTTGAAAGTTCACATTAAAGTAAGCTGATTTAAATTTGTTAAAATAAGTCCTTTTTGTCCTACACTCCCTCACTCAATCTGAACAATATCTTTAAATTCTATCCTTACTGCGAAAATCAATGTTTATTCCTTATACGTCTCTCCAAGTATCTTTTATCTGTAAGTTTTTAATATCTATAAATGATAAATCTACTTTTAATTCAATTACTAGTAGTTTCTTCTAGGCCATGAGTACTGTGTTTTCCGCGAGTATTGTGCCTGAACATTGGGTGCCTTGATCTGCTTTTGCCGGACACAGACAGAGCACCGACTGATTCTGCTTTGCAGTGTGTTGCCCTTCAGCGTTTGCTGACGTGGTCTGCGGAACTGGTCTCGGTCCTCGATGGTTGCTAGCCAGTATGAGAATGCAGTGGTATAGTAGTTACAGCGGCCCAGGCCATGGCACTCGATGAATGGAGATGGGCGGAAATCCTGCAAGCAGGAACCAGGACTCACGAGAGACTGGCCACCACCTTCTGCTCCTGCATCTGTGTGCTGTGAAATAATATATTGATAAGAATTATTTCATGGCAAATTATGTGGTTAAGCAGGAAATTGTGGAGTGAAAAGCTAGGCTTAGTCAACTATATTATACTTTAGGTTAAGTATTTCTGAAAACGTTTCCTATAATGTCAGATTACACAAATTCAGGATAGCTAGTTCATAACATGGCTTAAAAATAGAAACATTTGTGTTATTTTGACAAAACGCCTAAAATTGCAAGTCTGCAAACATTGATTTCCAAAGTTATAAAAAGGAAATTAATAAAACATAAAAATGGGGATAAAAATAAGCTGTTGAATAAAATTCATCACGTATAGGATAGAAATTAAAGGAAATTAAATTGATAGTTTACTATTCTGATCAACTTATAAGGTCAACTTTTCTATAATCAAATTTAGTTTGTGTTTAGGCAAGGAGGTTTAATATACACTATTTGTACAAATATTGATTATTTATAAAGAACTTACTGTTATTTCAAACCTGTAAAATCTACAATTAAAATTATTTAATGTTCCAAGTTTATCAATTTTATATGGATCACAAGTGTTCAATTGGTTTTAATGACTTACTTATGACAATGAAGACATAAATTATAACACACTATCTGGTGGAACATCTTTTTAAAGAAATCAGTTATAGTATTTAAACAATGGTAACTTTATTTAACAAAAAAGTCACAACATGAACAAAGTGCGTTAGTTCCAAAGCGTGTCATAAGAAGTCACAACAAACTACCCTTTAAATTATTGAAAGGCAGAGTCAGGACTATAAAGTCCTCTCTTCCACTCAACATTATATATATCCATCATGATTCATATCCATCATGATTCATATCCTTCATGATTCATATCCTTCATGATTCATACTCATATAAATCCATACAATGTAAAATATAATTCTCAAATAAACTAAAACTTAAAAAAAATACAATTTACATAAACAAAGAGAGTATAAAAATGAATAATAAGTACAAATATGAAAATAATACAATTATAGTTAGGAGTATGTAACCCTAAATCAGGATTTACAAACTTGACATTTTAGACGATTATTTTTGTTCTCCAAATGAAAGTAACTCTAAGCTCAATTGGATGTATAAGGATTAACAGTAAATCTGTATTATTATATAAGCATCTGGGTTGCACTAAATGAGCAAACAGTGCCATCATCAAATCCTTATATTAAACTTATGTTACAACGACATAACTTGTTGACACCTCAGTGTAGGCCTAAGTGACAACATACCATTAGGAAACTGTAACCAATCCACAACTCCTCCCATCCAGAGGGGCAAGGGGGTATGGACATGGACTGGCTGTGGACTGCGATCACTCTGGTTGGGGCTTCACATACCGCACACCTGTAAACAGTCCCAATTGTCACATTTTTTCTTTCTAGTCTTGTGCCTAGCCTTTCTTTCTAGCTTGCTATTGTGTCGTCAGCACGCGGTCTATCACTCAGATTGCCATGACAACTTTTAAATGTGATTACATATATATTTTTTAATTGTAAAAATGTACTTTAAAAAACTTAATTTTTTCACTTTAACATCAAAAGTTATGTTAAAAAGAACAGTTAAAAATGAGTTACTGAATTGAGAACTAAAACTGTACACAATCACAAAGTGTTGTATAGTTTTCATTAAAATTAAAATTTTTTCAACGCTAAAAACAAAGTTAGCATTTATGGTTTGATAAGCATTGTGGATGCACACCATTAGACAATTTTTTACTTTGGAATGTAGACTTCTAAACTAACAAACTAAACATAACGTAACTAATGTTATGTAATTAAAACTCACTAACGAATATTATAACCTATAAAAAGTAAGCAAAGAACATAAGAAAACAAGTATGCACAGACAGATGACAGTGAGTGATCGTATGAAACGAAACAAACAGCTGACTTGTTAACACCTAAATAATTTTTTAACAAAGAAAAAACATAAATATATATTCGTAATCTATGTTTATTCGTGATTAATTTCATATTACATATGATGGGTATGGTTGTAAAATAAAAATTAAATTTAAAAAATTTAAGAGCGTCCTGATATCCAGACGTTGGTATTTCTCAACCATCCAGCCCACGTCGGGTTATAAAGACGTTAGTATTTCTTGACCGCCCAGCCCACGTCAGGTTATCAGGACATTAGTATGGAAAGGGTTAAGCCTACATTCTAAGTGTAAAGGAATGCATTATTATTATATGAATTTGTTAAGTAAGAAAACCTTATGATATATGTTCTACTTTTATATTTTTTATTTTGTAGCCCAACTTTAACTTATTATTTCTACAACTATTAAGTTTAATAATGCATATGAATATCAAAACTAATCTTTACATCTTTATAATTTAGGCTATATTTAAAGCATCTTGAATCTTGCATTAATATCTTAATTGATATTAAGCCAGTAGCAATTAATAACTTAATTGATATATAGGCTTAGTCACTAGGCTTTTCCTCCACCCCAGCCGTAACAAAGTGGGGAAGAATGCTATTTTGCTTGTATAATATTCCTTGATAAACACCTAAGAAAGTGCCATCCAACTCTTTAAGATGAATACATAATTTTTAAAAATTTGAAAAGGTATGATGTTTTTCTCACCACTGGAGTAACAGCGGGTTAATACCTCAAAGACCAGGATAGGCATAATAGTTTATTATTGTGGAGTTCAAACCCCGTCACTTGATATAAGTCTGTATTTGTAGACCATATTGAAATTTTAGATCTCGTTTCTCGCTCCAAGAGTGATCCAGAACTCACTGACAATACTATGAATCCAACCGGTAGCATTAATCATGTCATGAAATGATGGTCAAAGAGTGGACGCTCGATCAATGTGAGCTCATAACCCTCTACCTCCTACAAACCAAACACCTTGCTACTGCTGGACTTTTGGTAAGATCAGCTTTTTTAACAGGCGCACATGCCTGTGTTAGGATTAACTTTAAACTACTACTATACTGGAAATTAATGAATACATTGTATGTTACCTTGATATATACGGGAGCATCTCATTGGCAGATATAGGCATCATCATCATGGGCATCGGTTCTTCAGTAGAGAGCCAGTAGCTATAGTCATTGCGACTAGCATAGTTGCATACTTCATTAATGTCACAGAATAGGAACGGCATTGTTGAGAACTTCATCAAACAACTTCCTGGTAAACCTTAATGACAATTAATTACATAATTAATTATTTTAAAATATGAATGTTATCAATTGAGAGTAAAAAATTTTGCACAAAAAACTGTCTTTCTTCTGTCAATAGTTTTGAAGAACAAGTTTCAAAATAAATTAAATCTAGATTTGTTATAAAATGTGGTTTTTAGTTTTATTTCCTTTCTCGCTGCAGTTTGATAATTAAAATCAAAGTTAGCACGATATGTCAGTCTTTTTACATTGCCTTCAAAAACAACAACACAAAACACTTTCAGATAGTTTGTTTGCACAGGTTTGAATGGAACGCTTCATACTGCCCTGATAAGATGAAAAAACATCACCAGACATCTAAATGCATTTTAGTGAAAGTCCCCAACGTTTTGCACTAAACTTTATCTAAAAGCCGTTTGTCCATGTCCAAATTTCAGCCCATTAAATTAAGATTTGCTGATGATACTATTCTTTTTATTGTGATGATAATATCTTCAATCTCTCCTTATATTCCATTTTATTAATATTTTCTTCGCCTTATTGAAAAAATCTGTCCCCTGTTCCATATTCTATTTCATATTTATCCTTAAAATGTGCTTAGTTTTCACCCTTGTAAATAATTAACTCTCTACTTTTCCCAAAACTTCCACAAACATATTTTGGATTGTTTCCTCTACTCTTCCCACCATTAATCGTATTCATTAGTAAGACACCGATTTTCAAGGTACAAGCGAATTTGAGAGGTGAACGATTGTGATGAGAGTAGACAAACAAAATGATGTCATTGTTACTAACCAAGGTCGACCGTTACTCAGAAAGGGCTATTTATTAATATCGAAATATCAGGGCAACTAAGTGACCTTATAGCTCTAGGTGGAATCCCAACCATGTAGTGTTGGTCTGATTTTCAGATAACTGTTGTCCGACACTCACTTCTCTTCCCCATACAACGTCTGAACCTTGACTGCCATCCAACATATAACCCAGACTTCTCTAGTAGTGTCCACATAACTATACATTCATCTCTAATCCATATTCCTGCCCATTTATTTCATTCTCTTCCTAGATCCTTCCTTCTATTCCCAAAACCTTACACTTCATTATAGTGATAAACACTATAATTTAGCAAAGTTTGATAAAAATCCATGAAATTTTATGAATAATAATAACAATAATTGTATATTATACATACTGTATTTAAAATTATTTATTTATTGTTCACATCTGGAAATGTCTTCTTAAAAATCAAATGATTAAATTAAATTTCAATAAATATATAAGCAAATTTTAGAATAAATCTTCCTTGTAGTTAATGTAGATTGGCACAAAAAAAGAGGATAAAGATGAAGTTCTTCAAACACGTGCTCCTTACCTAGATCCTGTCCTTGAGCTTTTCCATTGCCCATGAAATGCAACAGGGAATATCCAGTCCACATCAATTGGGTGTTCTTGGGACAAGTTGGCACGACTTCTGATTGGGAGTGGTATGTAAAGAAGAAGCCTCGTGATGGTGGGCCCCTCTTTCTTTGTGCTGGAATACCTTGTGTTCCAGGATTGCCTAGCAAATAACACATTATTTAGTACAAGTAAATAATTTTGGATGTACCATAATGAATGAAATACATGTTACGTATAGTATATTCTTTTATTTATGTTAAGCTAATTATTCAATGATTTTATTGTTGGTATGACAAGCTAGAAGTAATGTTTTGTTTTGAATTTATTTAAAAATATTGCATATTTAAAAGTTATTAAATTTGGATTTATTTTAAAATTGTTTAAACAAGGAAGGATCTGTCATGTTTTGTATACACAATTAATTGTACTGCAGGAACCAATCAGGAAATGGAGTGTCACCACAGAGAAGAAACAGAGGTCACATCCAATAGTGTGCTAAATGTTTGTTGAGTTATTTATTTAGTTTGCCATGTAATGGCAGAGGCAGCGACTAGTCAGTCTCCCCTTCATTCACCCCAAATTGTAAAGAATAAATGTAGTAATTATTACTACAGATGTAAAAAGATTTACATTAATAATAATCAATTTATAACAGCCACTGAGGAGCTCATTGCGGCCATAAGAAAGCGACCTTCTCTGTGTCTTTCTTCTCTGAGCTGTCACTTATATCAATGGCAGGCCTGTGTTTTATTTTTTCAAGTTTTTTAGAACTAGATCGGTTTGAATTTTAACCAACCATTATCTACATTAAACTGACATAACACAATTTTTTATTGGTACGTCTGTAGAAATACATCTTTGCTGTTATGTCGACTATGTAATCCGAGAAATGGTTTAAAACACTTGGCATGAAATTGATTACAGATTAGACGTCTGTAGATCAATAAATTTAACTGCTAAGGCACAATGTCTAATAAAACAATGAAATTGCTAAGGCACAAAAAAGTGTTTCCTTTAACTTTGTTATTGTAAAATCATTAAACTCTCTTTACAAGTTTTTAAGTTGCACTTGGTTGGAATTCTGTCATTCTATTTTTTTTATGACACCTTTAACAGATAATTCCTCTAACAGAGTATGGACCATAAACAACTGATGATTGATTTCTTTGTAAAACAAGTTACAGATAAATCTTTTTGTGTACCTCTACTTACTTTGGCCCTTGATTACCAATATTTAAAAGTTAACATATTCAATGAAAATATGGAAATGAAGAAGGTTTTTATGTAAGAACCACCTTTGCAAAGCGGACCAAGAATGATTTGGCCAAGGCAAATTGATCAAGACTATGCAATATGCAAGAATAGAAATATTACAACAAGAATCCAACCATTGATTTGTATTTCCTGAAACATTTTGTGCTGAATTATTAAAATGTGATACATTTAATTTTCTCTAAGGTAATAATTTCTTAGGTAAATTACCTGGTAATCCCGGGCGTCCTTGCTGACCAGGAAGTCCAGGAAGGCCTCTTCCTCCCTTAGGCCCAAAAGTACCTTGATTACCCGGGAATCCTGGAAAGCCTGATTCCCCTTTTATACCTTTAAATCCATCCAATCCTGGTAAACCTGGAATACCTGGTGCTCCTGGAAGACCTGGAATAGGGGCATTATATTTTAATAATTTGTTAATTGTTTTATTAATTATATTACTAATATGATTATTACTAAACAACTAGATTAATAGTGAAACTTGTATATTGGATCTAACTAAAGACACAAGTCTAGAAATCGGTCTAAAGTGGCTACTTTCTAAATACAAACCTCCTACCAAGGTATCTCTGAACAGTGAGTAAATGGCATGTAATATGTCACATGTAAATAACTATGTATGCAATCGCAGCCGTTATGTCTCTTAATAATAAAAGCTTTATTATTATGGATAAAAATTACTTACCAGGCAATCCGTTATCTCCTATGTCTCCAGGCAAGCCTCTGACAGAGTCTTCCAAGTAAAATGGTGTGTCGCCCAGCTCTCCTTTCATGCCCTATCATTGAAAAGCATTGAAGAATTAATATTCATATGATTTATTTAAAACAATTTAAAAAAATGATGAAGCTTACCGTTACATTGAAAATATTATGTGACATACATTTGATATGCTCAATTTCAAACCTAACGATTATAGGTATTTCTTGCAATGATATGAGAAATAAGAATGATCTCTGAAAAAAATTGTATATACCACTCATATATATACAGATTTAGTACAGTCAACTCCACTAACCCGAACAATATGAAAGAGAAAAAAACTTCTCAGACCACGGCACCGACCTAAGCACACAGTGAGCTGAAGATGTGAGGTAATTCATTATGTTTTTTGAAAAGTTGTTTTTTTCAGTTGTAGATTTCTTTGTAAACTGATAGTGTCTTTGTTAAGTAGTAATGATATAAACAACCATGCACTTTTTCATCTTTTTACTTCATTCCTAATAACCCAAATATTTCAAAATCTGAACACCGCTTGGTCCACATAAGTTTGTGTTTGTGGATCTCTACTGTATGCTCAATCATACAAGGAAGATCTGCAGTTGGAGCCAGATCAATCATAAAGTATTTCGGTAAACAAGACTTATTTTTGTCCTTTTGTTCGTGGTATAATACCTGTTGGTTACTTTTTCTTTGGACTTAATTTAATATAAGAATGAATCACTTTTCTGAATATCAAGTTATTAATAAGTAACACATATAAACAACATGTGTACAAAAATGAATGAACCCAAAGCAGCTTTGTTTATGCAAAGTAGGATCTACAAGACATATCTGTCATGCTTTGTATACGAGGTTGTTTTGCAGGAACTGATCAGGATATGGCGTGTCACGTTTGTTGATGACAGACCAGTGTTTTAACTCTGTCAAGCTTCTTCAGAACTATATGTTAGATTTTTCACCAACCATTATCCAACAATGGAAAAACAATACAGAAGTCAGATAATAGCGTAAGCTGTAAAATGTTACGTCAGACAACAGAGAAAACTGTAGCTAACAAAGATCTTTTTCCGTTCATCAGCAGATTCATACCACGAAAAAAGTATATATTTCTTTATACTGATTATAAACTCGCCTGTAATAACTTTAAAGTCTCAATAAAGTATTTAAATTTGAAGTGGCATTTGGATTCTTTTAAAATGTATAAAAACAATACTAATTATACTAAAATTATGTTGTTTTTCAATAAAGTAGTAAACATTATTAGAAGAGGACGTTAAAAGATAATTATATTTTTAAAACCTTAATAAAAAGAAAACATATTCAATATCTGTCCACCATACCAGTAACTAATTTTCTTGTCCTTAGCTTGGACATAAAGACAGTATTTATGTGGTCAGAGTACAAAATCTTTAATAATAACTGAACACTTTAAGTTTAGTAATATAAATAATAATAATCTTTAATTGCCAAATAAACTATTATAGCTAACCATAATTAATTACAAAAGAGTTATGACAAATGAGTTAATGAAGATAGAAAAATCAAGATTTCCTTGTTAAACAGTTTGTTTCAACTTAAATTCGTATTTGATTAATTCGTTTCATAATCAATCTATTTTTTTGTAACACTTTTTATTAAAGAATAATTTCAATAATCTACTGTCATCGCAGATGTTATATATACTTCAGTTTGAAGGCTGTTTACTAAGGAAATAAGGAGCCTACGAAAAATCCAATCACACCATTGTTTTCTTTGTTTTATTGTACATTAAATGAAGAATATGCAATGCAATTTTTAATTTTATTATAAGTTTAAATAATTTTAATCCTATTTGGAAAAGTACCAGAATTATTTTTATATACGTAAGTAAATGCAGTGATATTAAATTGATTTAAATCAATTTACGTTACTTACACACATCTAAGTAATGTATTGTAACTATACATTTCATAAGAATTAAAATGTTTCTGTAAATAATTGTACGACCTTCAGAAGCCAAGAAAACGTTGTTTTAGGAAAGTGATGAGAATTTTTTTTCTTAAAAAGTTAAAGTTCTAATATTTATAAAACTTATAGAAAATATTCCTGTCATTTATATTCAAATATAAATGTTATACATTAACATATTTTTAATGATTAAAGAGTACAGTTAATGCACAGTGAAAACTAGTTAAAGTTCCAGTAGAGTAATTGCATACAAAACCAACCAAAGGTATGGAATTCAATGCTTTAGAGTTCAAATTTTTTTGTATTTTACTATATTTTTTTTTGGTAGTACTATATTTAAATTTGATAAATCCAAATTTTTGGTTTTTTTAAGATGTTTAGTTTTTTTAATTTTCAAAATTATTAAAACGAGACGTGTTTTAAATTGTAATAATAAAAATTATTATTAATATTTTTGACGTGTTTTCAAACTTAAAAAACACCGTACCTCCTAAACTATTAAACTTAGAAAGGTGAAACTTGTGTCATTCTCTTTGTACTTTAATTATCTTTAATATTATATGCTACTTGCCTATACTTGAAAGCAAATTTATTTTTCAAAGTTTTTATAAATTTGTTTTGTTTTAATAATTCAAAAATGAAAATTTTAATTTCTTTGAAAATTGTATACTATATTTTTGCACTTCTACTTAAAATATTTACCAATTTTCAAGATGGGATCTTAATGGAATCATACTTAAATTATTTTTTATAAAAATTGTGCATGGTAAATATTGGTTTTTAATTTGATGGGGTTCCTAAATTTAAATGAATTTATAATACATCTTACTGTGAATTTAATCCAATCAGAATGCTTTCAAAACTGGTGTTAATTAATGACATTCCAAAGTAAATACTATTACTATTAATTATGTACTCAGTCGATAAATTGAATCTTTTATAAATTCAATATTTGTAAGAAATAATTTAAAGCAAAATTTATAGAAAATTTACTACTTTAGTGATTTTTTCTACTTTAGCGGTTATTATTACCTGCACAGTACAAAAACCAAAAACATTTTTCAAATCTGCGTTATCATGAAGAGGACTTTGATGGAGTTAAAGCAGAGTGGCATTTTAATGCAAAATCACATGGAAAGGGCGCTTGTGATGGGGTTGGGGGCACCATAAAACGGCTTGCAGCTAAAGCAAGCCTTCAAAATCCAATAAACAACCAAATCTTGACTCCATTTTATCTATTTGAATGGGGAACAGAATATTCCTTCTGTGAAGTTTTTTATGCACCTAATCAGGACTATGTGAATGAGGAGAAAATCCTAAAGAAAAGATTTAGTGACGCAATAACTGGATCATGTACACAAAAATATCATTCTTTCATACGTCAAGGTAAGGTGAAAGTACGAACTAAAATAATCTCTGACTGTGAAACATATGAAATTCATAATATTCAAGTTGGACATGATGCAGAAGACATGCCTTTTCGTCATATAACAGCAAATGTAGCTTGTGCCTACGACTTTGGTGGGTGGCAAGTGTTTTGTCCAAAGATGAAATAGAAGAAGAAATCTGTGTATCGTTTCTCCACCGCTGTGGACCAGCTAAGTCTTTTACTTATCCAAGAAAAAAGGATTTATCAACAGTACCTAAAAACTGCATCTTGTGTAATCTAAATCCATCAACTGCAACAGGGAGAACTTACAATGTGACTGATGAAGAAATGAGGAAAGCAACTGAAATGTTATTACAAAAGGAATATCGTTTATATCAATAACTGATGGTTTATTTTATATGGCTGTTTTGAATTATTATCAAACATCATAATGGACATTGAATAATCTGATGTTTATCAACCAACTATTACATATTCAGACTCCTAAACTAAAGTAAGTATCATGAACATAAAACATTATAACCATATACTGTACTTTTATAATTAAAATGACCATATTTTATTTAAAATATTAAATATTGACAATGGCCAGTACAGCTGGCCATTGGAGCAACGAGGACAAACTACAAATATTGCTTTCGGGTCCATAGGGTTAAGAAGAACTAAGGAAAATACATATATAAATTACAATTACAGTTTTTTTTCTTTTGCCTTTGGGTTTAAGGGGTTTAGTAGCTTGTTATATTTCGTTACCCAGCGAACAAGCATTTTAAAATGATTTTTCAAAAGTGTGAATCCATTGAGTCCCATCATAAATTTTGTAAAACTTATTATTAACAACCTAACCAACAATATTGAATATTAAAAAAATTGTTAATTGTTTCGATTTTGAGAAATTCAAATTTGAAATTTTTATTCAAATGTAGAAAAAAACTTTTCTACATTTCATGTAAAACTTTTCAACCTCTATGTAGCCATATATCATTTGAAATATCATAAAATTAGCTGTAAAATGACACTAATTTCAGCTCTCTATCTTGCCTAGAAGAGCTGCAATTTCACTTTAAAAATTACGTGGGCAGCAAAGATTTCACGTTTTTTTTTAAATTTACATAGCTGTATTTTGGAAACCAAATGAGATATTGAGCTGAAATTCTGTATTTTTCTTAATCTATATCATCACAACTTATGTACAAATTTTCGTCAAAATATTAAATGGTGATGAAAAATATCTCTTAAAAATTGGTTGATTTTATATGGACCGACCCGGTATAATTATTTTGTTCCAACTAGGATAACAATTATTAAAACTTATAATAAAATATTAAAATGCATATTTCACAATGTACAATTGAACTAGAAGAACAATGGTGTGATTGGATTTTTAATTAGACTCTTACCTTTTTAGTAAACAACCTCAGACTCAGGTGCACATAATTGTTGTGCCGACAGTAGTAAATAATACATAATAAATATTTATATATATCACATTAATTCACCTTAAGTCCACCAATGCCTGGAATACCAGGAAGTCCATCTTTCCCTTTTGGTCCTGGGTAACCTTCTATTCCTGGGAAGCCCAATCTACCAGGATTTCCTGCATCTCCCTTCTCTCCCTTAGGTCCGATATCCCCCATCAATCCTGTCAGACCAACATCTCCGGTCTGTCCTTTAGGACTGACACAGAGGTAAGAAAGTAAAGTTATTATTTCAGAAGTAAACAGAGATCTTTTATAACTAATTTGCTATGATACTTATTTTATTTTTATTCTTAAGATGCCGATCGTCAATAAATGGGCGAATGTGGATTTTGAATGACTGTGATGAGTGTAGATGAGCGAATGTAGTCATTGTTACTAACAAAGGCTGACTATTCCTTAGAAAGTGTATAATTAATTAATAGCCCAAAGACAAATGAACAGCGGGTGATTATCAGCTGATCCCTTTTAAAATCTGTTATGACTTTGATTGTGATCGAACTAAGAACATTATTTACATGAATCCTAAAATGTTAGATTAGGAAAGTAATTTGAAAAATTTCATTCTTATGATCTCTAATAATCTATGAATGTGATTACTTATATTAACAACTAAATCCTGATTACAACTGTACAGACGATTACAAACTATTGGATGGATTGTTATCATGTATTATTGATTGATTAAAAAAACCTAATATCAAAATGGTTTATTTTTTTATTTTTCAGACCAACAATAAATTATCAATATCACATAACATAGAAAAATTATCATAAAAACTTATCGAACAATTATTTTTACCATTCAAGTTGAGGGCTATAGTAACACAAACACACAATTGGCAAGTCTTGTGTGGATTGTAGGAGCATACGGTGGTCGGTGGAGTCAGGTGAAGACGGATGTGGAGAGAGCTGGAGTCACAGAAGGGAGGCAAAAGATCAATCCAGATGAAGGGAATATGTTGGTACAGCCAAATATCAACAACTTAGATGGCCTCGGGAGTAAGAGTAAGTAAAATTCTAGTATTAATAGTTTAAACATTGAGTGTAACTGTGTTTTTTTCTCAAACCATAGAATTCTCTTCTCTGGAACAAAACTGTTCTATTTTTTTTTTTTTTAACTTCACTTGCCAGTTCAATGGGCCTAAAGGCAAGAACTTTATTTAACGATTGAAGTACCAACCGTTAGCTCAGTTAGGGATTTGAACTTTGGAACTTGCTCTCAGAAGTCCTTAGTCAATGAGCCACCATGCCGGCACTCTATTTCCCAAAGTAATTAGTTAACATTTCCTTAAACACGTTGATAAGGATTTTTCCTAAGTTTAATTTTGATAAAACCTATTTAGTAGCTTTATATTGTTGAAACAAAACATACAGATGTAAATAGTATATTTTCCATAATTTTTCTTATTCTGACCTTTAATTTCTTTAATAAGATGTAAATAAACATTTGTAATATTGTTATCCACTTAAACAATACAGTCGAGCAGAAATATGAGATTAAAAATAGTTTTTACCTGAGAAGAGCGTATCCAGGTTCCCCTGGTAATCCTTTGTTACCAGGAAGTCCCGGTAATCCCTCCAGTCCAGGCCTGCCAGGCATACCTGGACTTCCGGGAATAACTGGTCCTGATAACAACATAATTCATCAGTGTCTGTATGATGGATTTTTAGAAATCAATTAAGCTAGTTTAAGAAACTTTCACAATCACCTAAATTTCACCATCAACCTATTTAAAAAGGTGGGTTCGACCATAAATCAAATTCTTACTTAGAAAAATAACATGTTGTTTTACAATTTTAGCTTACTGTCAGTGCAGAAATGATGTGTACCCGAGTTAAACTTTACATGTTTATCTCGCAATAACCTGTCAATGTATCGCATTGATATTTTAGTGGATAATTAACAGGAATGTTTTCTTTAAGTTTTATAAATTAAAAAATTTTAACTTTTCAAGAATAAAAGGTCTTACAAATTTCATAAAACGTTTTCTTGACTTCTAGAGATTGTTGGTTATGTTTTAAGTTAGGTTTAAGGGCACTAGGCCAGGTATGAGTATATTAGAAGAGATAGGACATCAGAAAACATACCTTAGAGCACAAGTCCACTAACAATGTGGACTACTACTGTGGTGTTAGTGGACTTGTCTTCTAAGGTACATTTGCCTATGTCATATCTCTACTAATACTTGGTCATGTTGAATTCCTAATGAAATGTATCAGTACAATACATTACTTTCATATGCGTAAGTAAACACAGTGATTACAAATTGGTCGAAACTTACGTTTATCAAAGTAATGCACTGTACCTATACATTTCAGAAGGTTTATAACGTGACCAAGTAATTAGTTTTACAACCTTTAGAAGCCAAGTCGATTTTGTTTCCGGAAATTACTAAGAATTTTTTTTGAAATGATAACATTCTAACATTTATCCAACTTATAGAAAAATGGTCTGCCAATAAAATATTAAAATATAAATGCAACACAATAACAAGTTTATTAGCAATAAAAGTGAAAATTTGATGCACAGAGAAAACTATAGTTAAAATTCTGGTACTTTTTTATTCTAACTAGAATAAAAATTATTAAAACCTCTAATAAAATTTAAAAATGCATACTGGTATATAAGAATTTACAATGAAACGAGAAAAACAATCGTATGATTGAATTTTTCATATCCTTAGTTTCTTAGTAAACAACCATAAAACTTGGGTACACATAATCTCTGTGCCGACAGTAATTTTTGCCGTGCTCATTTGCCAGCATTTTTTTCCATACAAATCAAGGGATTTATGTGAAGCAATAAACACCATACAACATTTAGATATTTTAAGAAAATTCCTTCTAAAACTAATTATGACTAGTAAACTCTAAATTTCAGTTAGCATAGTCACAAATATTGTAAAATAAAAACTATCATTTCAAATTAAACACATTTCTTATTTACCTGGTGGCCCTGTCATGCCTTTAGGTCCTTTAGGACTGTATCCTGGGCGTCCTGGGATTCCATCCGGTCCATCTCGTCCATAGTCACCTGGAGCTCCTTTCTGACCTGGCCATCCTGGACGTCCTGGTATCCCATCTATTCCTGGTTCTCCAGGTTCACCTCTATCCGCAAGCAGTGTTAGAGGAGAGGGATCTGGTGACAATAAGCTATAAATGAGTTCTATTGGATTAAACATAGGATAATTGTTCTAATCATTCAATAATTAAAGAGCCACAGAAATTAATAATAAACAAGAGAGATGAACTTAATCAATTTTTAAAAGTTCAAGGACCTAAAAGTTAGATTTTAGGATTTTTCTGTTTGTGCCATCACCTGTGACCTCATCAGGTTCATCAGTCCTAAGGTCAAGCTGTGAGATCAGAGTGCTGTGAGAATTACTCGGTTTTCAATGAAGGGAGACTACAACAGCTAGTTTTAGGAAAGTACAAGAAGAAGATCCTTCTATCACCAAATAAACAAAATGTTTTAAAAAACCTAGCACCTAAGTCTTGATCTCAAACTTTTATGTGATAGATTTGACGCATTGAGATAATAGAATAAAAAACTTAGTTGAGTTATTTACAGTTCAAGGATAAAGGTAAAAGGCATAGAATTACGTTCAGAAATAACGTAGGATTAACTATTTGAATCATATATAGCCAGTGGCCAAGTTTGGCAAGTTGATAGCCGAGCAGTCTAAGAAGTCAGGACTTAAAATATTTTGAACCAGGACCTGATAAAGGTTCAAACCTGGTTTAATTAACAGGGCGGCTTTTTTAAATGGGCCACCATTTTAATCTTGGAAACCATAAATCTGACAAAAAACTTTAAATGGGGTACCTAACTTTGATTTTAGAAACAATTAAAAATGTATATTTCAAATTTTGAAAAATGGCTGCCATTTTCCAATGTGGCGGGCATCTTTGTTTTTCTTATAGAACACCCTATATTTTATGATACTTTTAGGTAGAAATAGTAATGTTAAGATTTTCTTTAATCATGTAAGTTTTTAAATATTTTGCTTAATAATGCAGATAAGAGTTCAAAATATTCAGATTCCTTGTGGTACTTACCATTGAGATGACTCTTTTTAATATACATTAAAAAAATATATAACTGCAAATATTACAGCAAACATTTGGAAAATGTAAGCCTAGCTATTTTATTTTTCAGGATTTGACAGAATAGTGTTTAAAATTATAATATACAGAAATTTAAAAAAGCATAATACAAATAAGTACAGCTGTATTAGGAGTTGACTTAAACAGTTCATAATGGTAACAATGCTGCTAACATCAATTTATCTGTTACAAAACAGTAACAAGTTTTTTTTTTAATTTCTGTGTATTATATAATTTAATACACTATTCTGTCAAGTTGTGAAGAAAGAATAGCTAGTCATACATTTTCCAAATGTTTCTTGTAATATTTACAGATTAGATCATTTAAAAAAAACGTAAATTAAAAAAAAATGTTGTTTCTTAATGGTAAGCTCCATAAGGAATCTGAACATCTTGAGCTCATATCTACGATATTAAGCAACATATTGAAAAACTGACATGAATAAAAAAAGTCTTAAAATTACTATTTCTATATAAAACTATAATAAAATATAGGGTGTTCCATAAGAAAAAATAAAGTTGCCCGCAGTATAGGAAAATGGTGGCCATTTTAAAAATTTTGAATTATATATTTTTAATTGTCTCCAAAAACAAGATAAGGATCCCCATTTGAAGTTTTTTGTCAGACTTAAGGTTTCCAGGATCACAGTGGTGGCCCATTTAAAAATGACACCATGTATATTATTTATCAGTAATCTATCACTGTACTGGTCTGCTCCTTACTATGTCTGATTAAGCTCCCTGCAAGGATCAATAGTTTATGGGGAATGGGCAGGGTAAGCCTACGAAGGAGATCGGTCTCTCCTTTAAAAAAAAGAGTAGTGGTATGAGGCAGTGTTTTATTTTAAAATTTCCAGTGAGAAATCTCTTGCACTTTTGCTAAAAATAGCAAGGTCTAGGCATGGACTCTGTAGGATTACTATTGTAACAATTACTGTACATTATTACATTTAATTCATGACTGTATATTGAACAATGCCATAGCATAATGCTGATGTCATTTTGATTTAATTCATAAATAAATAGTTTTTTAACTAGCATAATACGTGTCGGTACATATACAGTACAAGTAAACGTCACACAACAAAAATTTATTATAATATAAGCACAAAATGTACAAATATATTGTATTACAAGTACAAAATGCACAAATATTATGCTGATCGATTTCGGTGAACTACGCTCACCTTTCTCAGATGAGAGGGATTCACAAAAGACCAAGGATTCACAATTCATAAACATAAAATGTAGATTATTATGAACAAATGGGTTCTTATGAAGAAGAAAACCTAAATTGTCTTGACACATATGTAACACACTTAATCAATATAAAAATTATTTCAAAAACGAACCAGGATTTTCCCATTGTTCTCCTTTCTTAAATTAATGGGGAATTTTATATCAGCTGATTTATTTTATACTATTATTTTATTTAATATTTAGAAATTATTTTTTAGTTACTTGATGATTTTAACAATAAAAATCTTATTTTCGAAAGGCCTCAAGCATACTTTATAACTTTATATTGGGTTATGTGAGTTTTATTTCTAGAAATGAGTACTTATTTACATTTAGAATCATTCATATTATGTTTGAGGCTTTATTAAGGCTTCATCATATTCAAACTTTATTAAGGCTTTATTTAAATTCATCATAGTGCACACAGTGGTGTCATATATATCTTGGCGATGAATACAAAACACCTCAACATTCCAATCACACTATTTGAAGTAGATGACTATCACTTAGTTCATATAGTTACCTCCTGGTAGACCCCTATCTCCAGGGAGTCCAGGCCTTCCAGGAGGTCCATCCACTCCTGGGGGTCCTTGTAACCCAATATCTCCAATATCACCCTGGAACAAAATTTTGAAACATTATCTTCTATGACTTACAGTTTATTAAGAATAATATAGCATGAAAAGCTATAATAATTAATTAATTCTGACAGTTGACAGTATGCTGTTTACACTGTGTTGCAAATTAAAATTTTTTACAATTTGCATATAAGCAATGACTATGCAATCTATATGTCAATGAAACAGTTGAAAGATGGTGAATTTAATGGTAATATTGTTTTGTCTGGCTCAATCACTGATGATCTGATGATGTGATTGAAGGCTTCTTCTTGCTTTGTTATGCACGTATAGTGGTCGCCAAGTGTTGTTGTTCACTGAGATGTTTCTATAGGCCCCTAATGTATTATTAAATGATTATTTATGCCATTTTAAAAAGAAATTATACGGAAATATAAAAGGTATTTTTAACCACACCAATCATTATCCATGTACAAACATTATCTTTCATGACATTAAACATTTTTGGTAGTCATTTGATGTCCAAGATGTGTAGGTCAACTTCACAATTCTTAATTTTAAGCTGATCATGCGATATATCATTTAATATTTTATATTCTTCCTGAAAACAATGGTGCAAATTATTTGATAACTTTTAGGTTTTCCAAATAAAATGGAATTGCTTTTCTTTTGTAAATTGGTTTTTAAATTACTCACTTAAATGTTAAAAGAATATTTGATTTATCTTTTCACCCATGTTCACATTTCAACTCATATGATATATATATACACTAAGTGAGCGAGTTCATATGTAAATAAATAGTTTACAAAGTTCCATTTTTTACACTAAAAATTATTTTTGGGCAAATAAAGTGTGACTGAAATTTTAAATCTGAATTAAGCGGATACATCAGAAACAGAAGTAGTTTCAGGTATATAATTTAAGATTGCCATTTCCCAAACTGCCAAACTACCGCTGGAAAGTCTTCAGCCCTTTATTAGACGTCCAATCTACAGTAATATAGCTGCTAGCAGGCTAAAACATGCCTACGTTCTATTTCGACTGTATGAATCTTTCATTATTATAAGTTAAAGTGAACAATGTATGTTTATTAAAGGTCCAATATAGTGAACAATAAGTTGACATTATGAGTTTTTTGTTACTTAAACTCATCAAGAACGCCATGTAAAGTTTCACCTATTTATATATACAAAATTACAAAAAAACTCATTGTTTTATAAAAACCATCTAATGATCTACTAGAACAGTTCTAAAATAACACTTCAAGTGTTGTGATAGGATCATTAATTCAAACTGCTCCTTTAAATTAGAAACCCATGTTTTTGATGATTTTCGTGAAGCAAAACGGCCACATTAGCTAGATTTTTTACTAACACTATCACTTGTATAAACTCACCTTTGGACCAAAGAATCCAGGAGTTCCAACATCTCCTACAGGTCCTTTTCTTCCAGTAAGTCCTACAAGTCCGGATTCTCCGTAGTCACCCTTGGGCGCTATTGTGTAGATTGGTCCACCAGGCTCTCCAACATATCCCTTGGGACCTTGAGGTCCAGGCAATCCTGGGAGACCTCTGTCTCCAACAACACCAGGCAGTCCTATATGACAAGTTTATGAGTTTTAGATATTTATGATTTAGAAAAGTTTCAATCTTGCTATATTTTTAGGTTAGGTTAAAGGGCACTAGGCCAGGAATTAGTATATTAGAGAGATAGGACATCAGCAAACTTACCTTAAAAGACAAGTTCACTAACATCAGAGTAGTAGTCACAAACACAAAGTAGACATAATCTCACAAATTTTCAACACCACAGGCATTTTCTTCAGGTGAGTAGAGGGAAAGAGAAAGAGAGAGAGAGAGAGACACAGTTTTGTTTTGTGTCTCTCTCTCTATTTCTCTCCCTCTACTCACCTGAAGAAAATGCCTGTGGTGTTGAAAATTTGTGAGATTATGTCTACTTTGTGTTTGTGACTACTACTCTGATGTTAGTGAACTTGTCTTTTAAGGTAAGTTTGCTGATGTCCTATCTCTCTAATATACTAATCTTGCTATATTAAAATATTTGTTTATAAAGGCCTTGCCAAATATTCTGATCAGGATACTTTTATATAAATGGGTTTTCAACACATTCTATGCTAGATTATATTTATTTCTTATTTTTGAATAAAATTTAAGTAAATTTGTTATAATATGCTGTTATAATATGTATACATCTCTTTTCAACGTACTTGTGCGAGTGAGATGCAAAGAGTGGTGCAAGTGAGACAGTGGTATTGACTTGAACACTACTAGAGAAGTCTGAGTTGTCCATGTTGGATGGTAGTTAGTATTCAGATGTTGTGCATGGGAAAGAACTAGTGTATCAGACTTGTCAATTAGCCTTGAAAATCAGACCAACACGACGTGGTTCAGATTCTAAGTAAAGCTATGAAATCCTTAGTTGCCCTGGCTATTGGGCTATTTTAAAGGCCCTTTCTGAGCATAAGTCGAACTCAGTTAGTAACTAGACTATGCAGGTCATCCACGCTTATCCTACTTTGTATTCGCCTTAATATATGCACAAAGATGTGTTGGTGTCTCATATTTGAGACAACAACATATCTGAGAATAATTTGAGAATAAAGCTTTGGTGTGACAATGTATGTCATACTAAATTGGTATAGAGTAAAGTATGGTACTTAAAGAAACCAAGTTATTAAAGATGGACAGTACATTACCTAAAGGGTAAAAAAAATCAACACAATAAAAATGTAATGCTTTAACTTCTATTCATTTTGAAACTGTTATTTTGTTGAATTGAACCGGGCTAAACTAAGCACAGCCTGTCACAGACAATTATGTTGATGCATCACTTTACCATAGCTGGTGTCAAAGTATGAGGACTGTTGAAGTGTCAAGTTTCCAAATACTGAGGGTCTACTGTATTTTATTGCCTTTATAAATATTATGATAAAAACACACAGTATTAAGTTAATTTGCAAATTGTTCCATTGAGTTTTTTATATATTGGAATTTCTTTTACCTGGTAAACCCATTTCACCAGGATCTCCTTCCATGCCTTGCTCTCCCTTAAATCCATCTACACCTGGCCTACCAAAAGGACCTCGTTCACCCTTGAATCCAGGTAAGCCATTTCTGCCACTTGGTCCTGGGAAACCGGGAGAGCCCTGGTCTCCTCTAAAACCCTTTGGCCCTTTGAGTCCATAATCACCTCTAGTTCCCTGTAAATAAAACATGTCAGTAAACTTGTATGATTCTAAGAACAAATCATATTCTTAAGTATTAATCTTTTAGTATGTTTTATTTTTATTGAACAATTATTGTTTGAATAACTTACAAGTGCATATTTAAATTTTTAACTTTTGTACAGTAATAAGTACTAAGAATGCTCCTGAAACTAAAACACTTTTTAGTATAATTTTTATTAAAAAAATTATTGGTTAAATTGAAGGGCTTTAGACCAGGAATTAGCATATAAAGAGATATAGCACATCAGCAAACTTACCTAAGAATACGAGTTCACTAAAACACCTTGCAATAGTGAACAAATGGAGACACATCGCTCTCCTAAGGTCAGCCCCCTCACCTTATTCACCTGAAGAAAGTGTCAGTGGCACTGAAAATTTGTGACATGTCTCTTTTTTTAAACTTTACTCGCCAATTCACATGGGCTACAAGCCTGTGCTTGAACTTTATTCAACAGGTAAAGTTGGCTCAGTGGGGATTTGAACCTTGGATCTTGCCCTCTCCAGTTCGAAGTCTTAGCCACTGAGCCACCACGCCGGCTCACTACCACACTATTTGTTCACTACCGCAAAGTGCTAATGGACTTGTCTTCTTAGGTAAGTTTGCTGATGCCCTATCTCTCCTAATATACTAGTTGTAAAAATATGAATAATCTGAATTTTTGTTTAGAACTTCATTAAAAAGCTAAGGCTCAAAAATAAATTATGCACACAATGATTACATTATTTGATATAATTTAGTTTTGTATTTATATAATGTTTACATAAACTATTTCAGGGGTCCTGCTGGTTAAAAGATGGTAGATGTGACTTGATAAAAATTGTATTGAGAAATAAATTATCATACACTTGATATTTTTTGTAAATTTTTTTGAGAATTTTAGTGAGAGTGGGTTGAGAATTTGTATCATGAAAATGAAGAATGCTTATACTTCAAGCTTTGAATAGTTAATAATAAACATTTTTATTGGTTGATCGATTGCAGGATCCACAAGGATATACTTAATCCTTAAAGGTTTGAATGTTTGGTTGAATGTTGGTTGAATGTCCTTAAAGGTTTGGTCTTAAAGGTTTGAATGTTTAGTGAACTAAACAATACTTGATCAATGTTAGACTTGTCATTTAATATATAGTAGGATTAAATTTACTAAAATACTTGTTTGAAGAATATGCTTCATTTAAAAATTTTCTAAATTAAGATATAAAATTTAAGATAAACTTATGAGAATTATGAAAATTACTACTCCAATTCTAAGATAGTTTTATTTTAATGTTTCATTAAATTTAAAAATTTTACAGTTTAAAAAAGAGTCCATATTTAATTACAATTTTAATCTGTTAAAAAATGTAATCTTAAAAGTGTGATAATCAAACAAATTCCAATATATGTTGCTTACTAACATTAAATCCATTTGTTCCAGGGATTCCATCAAATCCTGGCTCTCCCTTTAGTCCCTTTACACCTTTTGAGCCCTCATAAATGATACCATCGTCTCCTCGTTCTCCAGGCATTCCATCCATTCCAGGTGAACCAGGGGCACCCACAGGTCCAGGGTAACCTGAAACAGGGACATCAATCTTTCACAAGATTTTATTAATTCTGACTAGTAAATATCCCTCTTAACCATTCATAATTGTAAGTTGATAACTATGGTCTTTAGTTTCAGATTTTGAATTCCGAGGCTTAGGGTTACAATGAGCTAACAGTATGTTTTACATTTAAGGCACACTAGGTGATGCTGCAACAATATGCAACTAGGAGAAACCCCTGTACGCTTCATGTGCCAACCCCGTAAGAGCGCTAGTGACGCCTTGGCCTTCAGCCTCGGCATGTAACTTTTGACTTCAAATATTAATAATTAAACTGTATAAGTAAAATCATATTATTTAAATTCATTTACAGTAGCTCACTCACTGCACTTGTTTTGAACTCTATTTATAGTATAACAATTATAAACAACCAATGTTATTACGAAGACTATTTCAAATGTTTTCATTTTATTTAACAGCTGATGGTAACATACATTCAGAAAAACATTTATTCCCTCTTTTATAATTAACTTGTTATTTTACTGTGCTGCTCTCTATGTTTAACCTAACAAATAATTTGAACCATTTAACATTTGTTTATGCCGCCAGCTGATCAATTAAAATTAATCTCCATAAGAATAACATTGCTTCAAAGACACTGTGTAGGGCAAAAACCTTTAGGAATTTTGAAAATCTAGCTCTGTTACAACTTAAAAATCAAAATTAGCTTTTGAATAAAAAAATTCATCAAAATCGGTCAAATAATAAGTTCAGAAAGTGAGTGAACTAAATGACCCGATTGTTTTAATATCTAGGATGACATCGATTTGCTATTTCAGGCTTGCCAACAAAAAACTGTGATTTTTTTCACATATAGTCAGATATTGCAATGGTGAGACAGTTCCTAATGAAGAATTGTTCCACGGTTAGAAGGTGCCTGCAGTAGTGACAATAACGAAGCGTTATTTACGTGTGTTCTGCTTCAAGAAATAAAATTAAATGTTAAATTTCAATAAACATCACTTCAGATTAATTTCAGTCTCACAAGTAATTAAATAAATTCAGCTTAATTTCAATAAACATACTTATCAGATATTAAAAAGTTTTAAGTTTATTTGTTTTTATTTAAAAGCTGATGATTAATTATTAAATAAATAAAATAACTCCACTAGAATATCATTGAAACTTTAAATGGCAATGAGGCAGAGTACTGGAGTGGGATGTGAATAAAACCACGCCAGAAATCTTCCCAGGAGTATAATTAACAATCTTAAAATGTCATGGCGATTGAATGAATGGCAAACAGACATAAACTCATTTTTATATTGGGTGTTCAAAAAGTCTGGAACCCCCTTAATATATATTTTATCAATCAACACAGAACAATGAAACTCTAGAATTACATCTTCACTGTAGTTACTGAATTTTTGGTTGTTTTAACTGTACCTTTTCGCTTTGGGGAGACGTCCTGTGGAGGAAATCAGAAAAATCTTAAATGTAAGCGTAGGTCAAGTTATACCTCATTTTAAAGGTCATTGTTAGAGGAACACATTGTCACAACCCCGACTGAAAAAGGCATATTCGTTTGGAAATAACAGCCTCTAAAAGTTTGGCCTCATTGGAACTTTGAGAGGCTGCTATTTCCAAACGAATAGTCCTTTTTCAGTCGGGGTTGCGGCAACGTGTTCCTCTAACAATGACCTTTAAAATGAGGCATAACTCAACCTATGCTTATATTTAAGATTTTTTAGACTTTATCCACACGATATACCCCAAAGCGAAAAAGGACAGTTAAGATGGCCAAAAAGTCATTTGCTACAGTGAGGACGTAATCCTAGGGTTGTTCTGTGTTTATTAATATTATATGGTAAAGTATTAAGGGGGTTCCAGACTTTTTGAACACTCGGTATAATAGATTTGGTTATAATATAAGCTAACAAGAAACAAGAATTTATTTTGTATGTTAATAATAATAATAATAATAAATGTATTTATTGTTTTCACAGGTACAGATTAGTTTTACAGGCAAAATTATTGATCACAATAAAAAGGCACATTTGATGAAAAATAAAAAAAATAAAACTTAAATAACTAAAGAAACACAATTATAACTTATGCGCCTAAATAAAGTACTCCAAATTATATAATACATTCTCGGTTACAATACAATAATATAAATACAGTTTAAATACAACCAGACATAAGCTAAATTATTAAACATAAGATTAATTTGTAATGAAACAGATATATTCAAAAACCAAAACAAACAAAAGAAAACAGAAATACTGAAACCTGCGAAAAACAACTGCGACCCCAACAGACCAAGGGCCCAATTATGGGGGCCGCATGAAAAAAAATATTAATAATTAAGACCTCCATGCCTGTACAAAAATAACAATACTTAATTTTTAAAATTTAAGGATTAAAAACTCTTTACTCTTCCAAACAATGCTTATTTGAATACATTAATAAAAATAAAAAATAAGTAGGCCCTATAAACAAAAAATAAAACAATCCAAGAAATGAATTTGAATAACTAAATTAATTTAGGTTGAGAAACCTAGTTGTTCCAGCAATCCTTCAAAGTATTAAGTCTTTACATGTTGCTCTGAATACTGCCCGTGACATGTCTACATCTACACCACCAGCTATGGAATTAAACAATATGATTGTAAAATTTAGAAAGGAGTTAGCATGAGCGGCAGTACGAGCCCCACCAGGGTATAACATATAGCCAGCGCGCCTACCATAAGCTGGCACACACCAGTTTATCTTACTTAAGGTCGCTGGGTCATCCACAATACCTCTCATAACACCATGCAGGTAAAAAAGTAGCGCTAATTTTCGTCTCTTAGACAACCTTTCGAAATCAAATAAATTTAACATTTCTTCATATCTAATATGCCAAATTGGATAATTTAACTGACCAAAATACTTAAAATACAACAATCGCAAAAATTTCTTCTGAATTCTCTCAATCATTTCACAATATAGTTGAGCTGATGGGGACCAAACTATAGATGCAAACTCCAATCTGGAGCGAACTAAAGATCTGAATAAAATTTTAAGTGTTTCAATGTCTCTAAATTCTTTTCCAATCCTTGAAATAAAACCCAATGAACAGTAAGCTTTCTTCACCACATTTAACATATGGTTTGAGAAACTCAAGTCATCTGTTATAAGGACCCCCAGATCATTAAACTGGTTCACTCTACGTAAGAGACAATCATTTATTTTGTAAGGAAATAAATATGGTGTTTTCTTTCTATGTATTGACATAACACAACATTTATCAATATTTAAAGTTAAAAGATTATCTTGACACCATTGTGTAATAGTATCTAAATCATGCTGAATGTCATTGTGGTCAAATGCATGTCTAATAATTTTAAAAACTTTTAGGTCATCAGCATACATTAAAGCATTTGATGTAATATGTTGGGCTAAATCATTTATAAATAAAATGAAAAACAGAGGGCCCAAATTACTGCCCTGAGGAACTCCAGACCCAGCTGAAAATAAATCAGACTTATAACCCCGATAAGACACATACTGCCGCCGGTCCTCCAAGTATGAACAGAAAAAATGAATAAAGTTGTCAGAAAAACCATAATAGTTAAGTTTTGATAACAGTACTTGATGGTTTACACTATCAAATGCCTTTGTGAAATCAGTGTAAATTACATCAACTTGATCTCTTGAATCAAGGGCACGAGAAGTGAAATCAACGAAATTAACTAGATTAGTTGAAATGGAGCGAGAAGGCATGAACCCATGTTGGCTCTCAGAAATATAAAGTTTAATGTGAGGGAATATGGTGTCATACAGAATGATTTCAAAAACCTTCGCAGGTGTACTTAAAATGGAGACAGGTCGATAGTTTCTAATGTCTGATTCATTTCCTTTCTTAAAGATAGGCGTTATTTTAGTTTCCTTCCATAATTTTGGAAAGGTAGATTTTTGCAAACAAAGATTAAAAATATGGCAAAATGGTACAAGAAGTAATTCAGAGCAACCTTTAACAATATAATTTGGTATATGATCAGGACCAAAAGACTGTTTTGACGGAAGCTTTCGTATCGCCATCTCAACATGACGGTTGGTGATGGTGGGTATGCTAAGACACTGTATGCCTAGCATAACCGGGGAGCGCAAGGCAGCAGCGGCATCGAGCCGACCTGTCCTCTCATATACCGACCCAAAATAGTCAGAAAAAGCCGAAGCAATCGATCGCCCATCACTGAATTTTTGTCCATTAAAAGTAAATTCTGAAACTGTACTTGATTTATTACATTTCCTAGACTTAACGAAATTCCAAAACTTCTTAGGTTCTCTTTTTAGCAAGTCTTCGGTATTTATAACGTAGTTATTATAAGCCCTTCTAATTAACCTCTTAACATTCGCCCTACACTCTTTAAATCTAATAAATAACCCCTGGTTTTTAGTATTATTATATCTCTTTCGTAATTTTTCTTTCTCCTTAATTTTATGTATAATTTCATGAGAATACCAGATAGGATATTTAGGTTTAATTAGTCTTCTCTTGGGAACATTTTCGTTAAATATACTATACAAATTGTCATAAAATGCATTTAATGCCTCGTCAACATTATCTGACGACAAGACAGCGGCCCACGAAGTGTTTGATAATGAACGGTACAGATTTAAAAAGTCAGCTCTCTGAAAATTAAAGGATTCCTCATTTTTGTTGACGACTTTAAATTTAGTACGTTCCACATAAAACATGACAGACAATACAGGGTGATGGTTATCAACCATAACTAGTGCTTCAGTTTCGCCTTCAACTTTCACCTCAGGAATATTAGTGAGAACTAAGTCTAGTGTACGCATGTTAATATTACGAACATCATTACATGATATGAATGCATTATACGTTAAAAAATACTGGAGCTCTCTATATACAGATCCGACCTGAACTAAATCAAATTTACTATCACATATCAGTGGCAGATTAAAATCACCAACAATACAAACTTTATTCTTATTAAATTCAGGATGAACATCAAATAATTGAAAGAAATTTAAATAAACCTCAATTTTAGTTCTTGGTGAAAAATAGACAGTAAATAGATAAAAATTAAAACCATTAGCGTTAGTCAGTTTGATGCCGATCATATCTAGGTCACATTCCGTGAGAGATAAGAGTTCAGCCCGCCAGTCGGAATTCCTGACGGCCACCAGAACCCCCGCTCCACGACACCTGCCTACACCGTCCCGTCGATAAACAGTGAAATTATCACAAAACAGTTCTGAGGAATGAACAGTGTCATCCAGCCAAGTTTCGGTAAGGCACACAATATCATAATCTGTCACTAAACTGTTTTCATACATCATGTTTGTTTTAGTTTTCAAACCGCTCACATTCTGATAAAGAATCAATTTATTTTGACAATATCCTTTATGCGCATTACTATTCATACTTCAACGAATTTAGTACTGTATTATAAATTTCTGAATTAACCACTAATCAAAAATAACAACAAACATCCCCACCATTAATGTATAACTAGGCAAATTAATTATTATGAAACAAAGTGACAAACGAAATATGAATAATGAATAAACATGCATGAATGCAGCAATAGACATACAATACTAGATCAGCTGACTTAGGCCTATCTATCAGAGGTTTAATTTCTTTGAGTGAACATAGATTAATATAGAGCTGAACAACAGTAGAGTGCAAATAAATAAATCTGAATAAATACTGAAAAAAATACACATACATGAAAATATAAACAAACAATACTACTAACATACGTTTCAGTGGTTGCATTATTTTAAGTAGAAGACTGCTGAGGATGTAACTTCTTATTGAGCTGAACCAGGTCCATAGTGTCCGAGATGAGAACAGCCGCCCGGCCCTCCTCCTTCCGCAAGAAGATCTTCCCTGCAGACGTTATCCAGGCGTATTTGTAGTCGTTGGCATCCTTAAACTTCCTCACCTCAGCCCACAGCTGACGGGTTTCTCTCGACAAGGATAGATTGACGAAGATTCTATTCTCACTGCGGTACCCTAGCTCTGCAGCATTGATCAACTTCTTCACTCTGACTCGACGTCGCAACTCCTCCATGTCAGTCCGACGGCAAAACTTAGCAATAATGCCGCGCGGAGCTTCCTGATTGTTCTGTTTCTGAGAGAGTCTGTGGGCAGTGTCCAGCATAGCATCCTCAAGCTTGAAGTTGACAGCATTCGCCACACGTTTCAGGATTTCGGTTATGTTCTCAGATTTCGATTCTGGTACACCACTAATCTCCAAACAGTTGCTTCTTGAGTACTGTTCACTAGTAGCAACTCTCTTCTTCAACTCAACAATCGAACTTTTTAGGGCAATGTTCTCTCTCCTCAAGTTATCAACAACATTTTCACATTCAGTAATTTTGCTGAAGTTAGTTTTTACTGATTCTTCACAATCTTTTATTTTGTCAAAACACATGTCTTGCGCCTTGCTCATGTCATCCTTGAAGTTTGCAATATCTTCTTTAATTTTAGTTATTTCACTTAAACATTCTTTGTTTCCCTCTTTAATTTGACGCACTTCATCAATCAAATAAATAAGCTTCTCATCTGTTGACATGGTGTGAACTTCCTGACTAGAACAGCTGTTATTACGAGTGTTGTGTTTACCCATATTGTTTACTTTCAGGCTGGCGCTTACTGTACTGTACCGCTCCTAACCTTAAACCTGCTTACGCAGTCACAAATACTTGATATTGTGCGGTGAAAATAGTAATAAGACACGCAATATTATTAGATTTAAGATGAATAGCTAGTACTCACTATGTTTACACTGTCTTACAAATACACTTCACAAAATACCGCACAAAATACATAATATTATACGGAGCGAATAAACACGCCAGACTGCTACCATGTTATCAGCTGTTAAGTGTACAATGAAAAAAGATTTTGCTGACTATTGAAATCACAATCTGAGGTAAGGTGTCTGAAGATTAGAAATATAAGTTCTTAGCTCAAACAGTCTCCAATGAATATTTTTGTACATTTAATAACCACCAGCATTAATATCTTCACTGCTAAAAATGACCTTAACAAGTCTTAGTTGTAATAATATTCAGGTTGTATTTCAACCTGAATAAAAAGTGGTTTAATTTGATAAAATGTGCAATAAAATCAATTTTAATTTAAACTTATTGATAGTGAAATTTTTAGATTGTATAGTTCGATATTTTCCATAATTTCATTGGAAAGGAATACAATTCATATGAATCCTACAATGTAATATTTTAACTTAATATTAACCAAGTAGGTATTTTTTCAGGGATACGTAGCATGAGCCTTTTTAATTTATTTGTTTATATGTTTCATAACCAAAACTGCAGGACTTTCAACAATATAAACTCACCATACACTCAGTTAACTCACCATTACTTCCCACTTCTCCTTTCATACCGCTGAAGGAAGAATCTCCGGGTGGACCGGATAATCCTATAGGCCCCTGAGCTCCCAACTCTCCCTAAAATAATACAATATATTTTAACAACTAATATGGCATGAATATATTCCATTAATTAAAAAGACTAATTTTTTTGAAGATTTCAAAAACAGGTTCTTGATTTTGAAGCTTTATAACATTTATAGAATCTATCTACAAATGGTGCCATCATTTTAAAAAGAAAAAATGATATTTAACGAAACTACTAAAATGAATATTAAGCATACACATTAATAAATCAATGAATGAGAAAGAACATTTTCAATTTTTGTTTTCTATTTATTCGTAAGACACCGATCATCAAGATACGGGCGAATATGGATTTCAAATGAGTCTAATGAGAGTAAATGAGCGAATGTAGTCATTGTTACAAAATAAGGCAGACTATTCCTTAGAACGTGTAATTAATTAATAGCCCAATACCAAATGAACAGCCGGTGGTTATCAGCTGATCCCTTTCAAAATGTGTTACAACTCTGATTGAGATCGAATTGAGAACCTTTAGCTTATGAAGCTGGATTTAACCGACCAATTATTTTTTCTTTCATTACAACCGAGAAACCATCTCTTCCATTATTTTAACATTTTGAAGTTGAACTATTTATTTATTTGCCAACGGCAAGCAGCCAATACATACATATATATTACAAGATGGTATCATGATACAAACATTACACTACCTATAATAGACATTATAAAAAGAATAGAATATAACAATGCAAACAAGAACAAAGAGAAAAATTCATAGCAACCAATAAAAGGATAACAATATTAGGATAACAATATTACTGACCGGAGATCAAATATACAAGAGGCTTTTAGTTAACGAAAAGCTAATACTTAGTGATAATATATGGTAATGATCAAATTAAATTTAGAGCTACCAAAACAAAAGAAAATTAATTAGACTAGAATAACAACAGATAAACAAATTAGAACATGATAATGACTAAAAACTAAAATGATACATGACCAACTCTATGACTTTAATATAAAAGAATAAATATATACAATGCAAAACATTAACAAGAGAAAAGCTCAACAATAAATAAGAGAATAACAATATTACTAAAGGTAAGTCAAAACTTACAAAAAGCTTTAATAAATACAAAGGCTAATGCTTGATGATACATATGGTAGTGATCATACTTAATTCAGAACCACCAAAAACAAAAGTAATTAAATTACACTACAATAACAATAGATAAACACTATTGTTCATGTGTTATTAATAATTGATTTATTTTACCTTTGTCAGTTATTTTAGTTATTTAAATATAAACTATTATTGCCTATTAAAATGTTACATTTCATATTGAACCCTTACAAAAAAAAAACATAGAATAAAAAAATGTGTGTCTTCTTAGAGAAGAAGGAAACAGAAGTCGCATCCGATAGTGCACTAAATGTATGTTGAGTTAGTCATTTCTCAATTTTGCTCTGCGATGACTGGGCCAGCACCTTGTCAGTCCCTCTCTTATTCCCCTGAAGGGAGACCATTTAGTCAACTTCCAACCCCATACCAGACATCTTTTATTTAAGTTGGACCCTATGCCACTATGCCACAAACCTGTGCCTCTTCACATTTACACAAAAAAGTCCCAGCTGCAGCTGGATTCAAAATCACGATTAATAACGTTGCACCTGGCCTCTGTGCAATGCTTTAGACCGCTCGTCTTTTCAAACACTGATGGTATGTTGCACCTCTTTACTACTTATGCAGAATGTGCACTGCTTGAGCTCTGCTCGGGCATCTACTGTCGGTGTAGAAATTATGTGCACCTGAGTTATAATTGGTCGGTAGCGTAGTTGGTTCAATCCCAGCTTCATGTGCTAAGGGTTCTCAGTTCGATCCCAATTAGAGTCATAATACATTTTGAGAAGGATCAGCTGATAACCACCCGCTGTTCATTTGTCTTTGGGCTATTAATTAATGACACTTTCTAAGGAATATTCGGCCTTAGCTTGTAACAATGACTACTCATCTACACTCATCACACTCATTCGAAATCCATATATGCCCATATCTTGACGGCGTCTTATGAATAAATAAAAATAAAAGTTGTTTTCTAAGTAACTGAGAGGTCTAAGAAAAATCTAATCACACAATTGTTTTCCTCTTTTAATTGTTCGTTATGACGTATACATTTAAAAATTTTATTTGAAGTTTGAATAATTTTTAACCTAGCTGGAACAAAAATGTACCAGGATTTTAACTAAGTTTTCACTGTACATCAAATTTATACAGTTATTATTCGAAAATCTGTTAATGTAGGGCATTTTTAATACATGGTTGATAGAAACGTTTTATATAAGTTTTATAAATTTTAGATTTTTATTGTTTTGAGAAAAAAGTTTTTGTCATTTCCCTTAAGCATTAGACAATAGACAATAGACAATAGACAAAAATTCTTTATTTGTTGAGTACAAACTAGTACATTAAATAGTGTCAGTCTTACTACTAATTACATAAGGATCCTTATGTTAAAAAAACTAGAGTTTGATAATAACTAAGTTAAATATCAAACACAACAGGTTAGAAATTCTGATAAAGCATAGTGGGGATTTGTCACCAGGAATGTTCTTAGATTCTTCTTAAATTTTTTAATTTCTGGTTCCTTTTTAATTTGAATAGGCAAAGCTGTAAAGAATTTACTTCCCATTTGAGAGGGCTTTTTGTTAAAGAAAGCTAAATTGTGTTTAGATATATTGATATCATTTTTCCCCCTTGTGTTATAGGAATGTATATCTGATTTAAAAATTAAATCATTAGGGTTGTTCTTTATGTACAATATACAGTCAAATATGTATTGGTCATAAACTGTTAGAATTTCAAGTGAGGTAAAATGCTTTCTTACATGATCATCATGTTTAAGTTTTAACATTATCCTTATAGCTTGTTTTTGTAATAATAGTAATTTGTTCAAGTTATAATTACATGTTCCCCCATACACACACAAACCATAAGCTAAGTGAGCATGAATTTGAGCGTAGTAAATAGATTTTAAAGTAGGGAGATTGCATAAAAATGACATATGTTTAAGGGTATACAGTCCTGAGTGTATTTTTGTAAGTATTTTTTTTATATGACCGTTCCAACTTAAATGTTGATCAATCTCTAGACCCAAAAAGTTTGTGTTAACTATATTACTAATATTTGTATCACCTACTTTAATGTTTGGGGAAAAAATGTTTTTGTTCTGTCTCGTTTGAAAAGAAATAAAATTTGTTTTGTCAATGTTTAAATACAATGAATTATTTTGAAAAAATTCTTGAATTTTTGAAAGGTGCATTAGACTTGCAGATTCTATATCACTTTGATTTTTACCTGAAACGATTAAATTTGAATCGTCAGCATAGAGTACAATTTTACTTTTGGTATAAGAAATTTTCTCTATTAATGATGGAAATCCCTGTAAATAACAAATAAACAAAAGAGGACCAAGGATAGAACCTTGAGGAAGACCTTGCTTGATATTTAATTTTGTTGAATTGATTTTGACTAATTTTTGGTTTATTGTGGAAGAGATTTCTACGTATTGAAATCTATTATTGAGATAAGATTTTAACCAGTTCAAGGCTGTACCGTGAATACCCAGTGATACCAGTTTTTGTAACAATATATCATGAGAAATAGTATCGAAGGCCTTAGAAAGGTCCATGAAAATACCAATTGGTTTCTCGCCACTATCGATGGCCTCTATTAATGATTCAACAAAAGTAACTAAAGCTGTTACTGTAGATTTTCCTTTTCTAAAACCATTTTGTTCTTTATCAAAAAAGTTGTTCTCTTCTAAATATTTAGCTAATCTATTGTGCATGGTTTTTTCAAAGATTTTTGATATTGAAGGAAGTAGAGATATGGGACGATAATTATTTGGGTCTTTTTTACTTCCTTTTTTATGAACTGGTATGACTTTGGAAATTTTAAGTTCTTGAGGGAAGATTCCAGATATGAAAGAAGAATTTATTAGGTGTACGAGGGGCTTAAGAAGTTGATTAATTGAGAATTTAATCAATTTAACAGGGATTTCGTCATACCCACTTGACAATTTATTTTTGAATGACCTAACAATGCTCAGAATTTCTATTTCGCTTACAGGATGGCAGTAGAAAAGTGAATGAGGATTTGATTGGAGTAGGTTGACGTTACAATGTGTACTATTGCATGTGTCAAGATTAACATAATTTTTTGATAAACATTGTGCTACATTATTAAATTTAGAATTAAAGGTATTACTTATGAGATGTGGATCAGAGATTTCCTTTCCATCCTCTATTAAGGTTATTGGTTCATTCCTGTTTTCCTTTCCATTAGATGTTTCATTATAAATGATATCCCAAGTTGTTCTACCAATGTTCATTGACCTATCAATTTTACTATCATAGTAATTCTTTTTACACTCTAACAGTTTTAATTTAAACTGCATATTCCTACTAATAACATCTTGATGTAGTTCTAAATCTTTAGAGGTCCGAGCCTTTTTGAATGATTCAATAATTTCCCTTTTTTCATTTTTTAGGTCATCAGTAATCCAGTGATTTTTACGTGTAGTTTTTTTTATTAATTTACAAGGAAAGACTAAATTGAAATAATAATTTAAGATATTACAGAATACTGCATATTTTTGGTCAATGTTTGCATTGAAAACCTGGAGCCAATTTTCTTTGGTTAATAGTTTGACAAACATAGACATGTTTGCTTTTGAGAAATTTCGACTGTTAACAAATGAATTTTTAGGCGATTTTTGTGGACTTGAATTATTTATATTAAAAACCTCTAAAAGCTGCCCATCGTGATCTGAAAGGGCAGTAATAACGCCCGAAGTTTTAAATTGGAAAAAATTTATATTTGTAAAAAAATTATCAATACATGATGACGAAATAGGAGTTACCCTTGTGGGAAAATTTACCAGATGTCTCATTCCATGACTTTTAAGGACATTTTTCAAATCCCTAGATTTTAAAGAATCTAATATGTCAATGTTAAAATCCCCTGAAACAATTACATTTTTTTCTTTCTTTAATAAAATTTCTAGAGTTAAGTTAAGTCTATACAAGAATTCAGAATTGTTTAATTGTGGCTTCCTATATACTCCTGCCAATACTATTTTCTTGCCATCAAATTTAAACTTAGCCAGACAACACTCATATAACTTATCCTCACATAGAGCTTCTACATCTTTACAAGCCAACTGTTTCCCCTTCAATGTTGACTCTGAAAGGATCAACACACCACCCCCAGTAGTGGTGGTTCTAGCATAATAACTTGTTATTGAGTAGCCTTTTAATTTAAAGCTAATGATTAAAAATTAGTCATTGTTTTCTTGACTACTAGAAGTAGTAAAATGAATTACTTGGTCTTGTAGTAATTCTTATGAATGTAGAGTTACAATATATTGCTTTCACATGTGTAAGTAAATGCAGTGATTTTATATTGATTTAAATCAATTTAAATGTATCAATTTAAAGTTATTATGAATTGATTTAAATCGATTTAAAATCACTTTTATTTATCGTAATATTGTAACTATACATGTCATAACTGAACAAGGCCAATTAATTAACTATACAACCTCTAGAACAATTGATGGTAAACTTTACCTCTTTTGTTCCGCCACCAATCTTCAGTTTTTTCTTACACTACCAGTTTCGGAGACTAATCTCCTTCTTCAGGTGTTCACTGTTCACTACATACTGTATGTACATACTATATGTAGTGAACAGTGAAAACCTGAAGATGGAGATTAGTCTCCGAAACCAGTACATACTGTATGTATATTGTACATACTGTGTTAATAATGTTGCAAATAATTTTTTATGTACTCAAAGTAAAATAATTATATTCTGTAATTAGTATGCTATTATTTGCTTAATGAACAGTTATTTTGATCTGAAGTTTAATCAACAGCAGATGTCAGCTACTTATTATTTTACATTTTTTTTAAAGGGGAATGTATTGGAATATTTACAACAGGTTCAGAAATTTACCAAGTCTACCTGGAGAAAATCTGAAGAATCTAACAGTCTTTATTGCAACTTTGTCTTCCTATCACCTTTTGTTCTATAATTCTTCCCTCTTCACAACAAACCATTATACTTGCTTCTTTATTTGTTCCCAGCATACCTCTCTGTGGCCCCTAACTCTGCCTAATTTTTTAGAATTCAATGTTTCAACCTTCTCCCGCTGTATGTGAATCCTCCTTGCATGCTTTTCTCTTTACTCTATCCTTTGGTTTGGGTGATATTACTGACACATCACTCTTTATACAGAAATACTTCAATCATGATCTTTGAGAACAGAATGGTGTCAAAAAGTTTCTTTAAAGTTGAGTTAAGTCTATACATATTGAGTTAAGTCGGCACTTGTGGCACAGTGCTGTAACTCAGCTACTTGGGGACAAAGTGTTTGGGAGATTGTATGCGATAGGTTCCATGCTCGGTCCTCTTAATACTGATACGGCGTCCGCTAAATGGTTGCCATTGATGTGGACACTACTAGAGAAGTCTGGAGTGTCCATGTTGGATGGTAGTCAAGGTTCGGATGTTGTTTAGGGATGAAAACTGAGTGTCATACTTGTCAGTTAGCTGAAAATCAGATCAACACTACGTGGTTCGGATTCCACGTAAAGCTGTAGGTCCCTTAGTTGCCCTGGCTGTTGGGCTATTGATAAATGGCCCTTTCTGAGGAACAGTTGAATTCAGTTAGTATCCAGACTACACTCATATCATCATTCATATTCGCCTTAAAATACGTACAACGTTGTGTCGGCATCTAATAAGTAAGAATAAGAATACTGACAAATCATTCATTATACAGAAATCCTTCAATCATGATCTTTGTGAACAAAACGGTATCAAAAAGTTACTTTAAAGTAGAGTTAAGTCTACACATATTGAATTAAGTCGGCACTTGTGGTGCAGTGCTGTAACCCAGCTACTTGGGAAGAAAGTGTGGAGATTGTATGCAAGAGGTTTTATTTTATTTTATTGCATAGTAAAAATTTTTAACATGTCATGCAATCGTCAATATTATATATTTAAATATTTAAAATGTGTTAAAATTCTAAAACTAAACAACAAATGGTCATTCACCCCACATTCACATACATATTACTAACATTCATACAGCCACAATCATACTGCCTTCCTGTCCTGCTGTTTAATCATACCAGCGACTCATCATGAACTCATCCATAGAATAGAAAGCTTTAGCCATCAAGAGGTGACTAAGTGGAGTTCTGAATTGACTTTGGTTGTTAATTGAAAATTCTTCAGGGAGACTGTTGATTAGTCTGACACCAACCTGATGTGGCATGTGGTCTGATAGTGCCAATCTGTGTTGCTGTGTTCGGAGGTTGTCCCTGCCTGTAGTGTAGTATTGGTTAACGTTCCTGCAACGAATTAAGGAAGAACGTGATCTGCAGTATAGTATCACCTCATACATATAAAGGCAAGGTAAAGTCATTAATTTTAACTCCCTAAAAGAATTCCAGCACGACTCTCTGTGGTTCAACTTAGCAATTATTCTAACAGCCTTTTTTTTGAAGTTTAAAAACCCTTTCAATTTTGCTTTTTGCACAACCTCCCCAAAGTCTCACTCCGTATTCCAGATGTGAATTCACCATGCCATAGTAGGCCATGAGTAAAACACCAGAGGAACAGAACTTTGCAAGATTGCGCAACGCATATATGCCTGAAGCAATTTTACCACAAACGTAAAGTCAACGTCCCAAATCAGTCCTCTATCAAGGAACATTCCAAAGAATTTTGTGGAATTTACCACCTCTAAAAGAGTGTCATCCACGAAGACACGGGGTTGAGATTGGAGCTCCTGCTGTCACAGGCAAAAACTCATTATGTTGGATTTGGTTTTATTTTATTTTAGATTCAGTTCACTGAAATGTTGGTTGCAAGAACTCATCTCTATAAAAGCTGTTATTTCTAATTCTTTGGATGTCTTTCCTTTCATACAGAGAGTCGTATCATCGGCATATTGAATCAGTTCTCCATTCTGGATCACTGTGTTCAATCTGCACACATAGATTAAAAAAAGAAGTGGTCCGAGGATAGATCCCTGGGGGGCTCCATGAACCATTCTATTTTTATTTGAAGTTATATTTGAGATTTGTACACACTGGTGTCGATCTTTAAGATACAAAGTGAGCCAACTGTGTGGTAAACCTCTAACTCCAGATTTTTCTAAAAAGTGCAACAATGTCTCATGGTGCACACAATCAAATGCTTTGGAGAGGTCAAGAAAAATACCAAGCACTTGTCTTTACTCTCCAAGCCATCGACAACGGTGTCCAAAAGTTTATTGATTGCATCAATTGTGGATCTTTCCTTTCTGAATCCAAATTGTTCTGGATTCAATAAATTGTGACTCTCTATGAAGCTTGAAAGTTTATCATAGAAGATCCTGTCGTAAATCTTACTAAAGACAGGAAGAATTGAAATAGGACGATAATTGCTCGCAAGTGAAGGGTCATCTTTTTTGTGAATTGGAACAACTTTTGCAGTCTTCAAAAGTGACGGAAAACGTCCTATTTCAAATAAAACATTTTTCAATTTTGTGAGTGGCTTCAGTAAGTGCTGAAAGCACCGTTTTAAAAGCAATACAGAAAAGCCATTGGCGTCACAGGTTTTTTTTTGGGCGCAGCCTCTGAATGGCACAAGCCACCTCCTTCTCACATACAGGGGTCAAGGCCATGGATGCAACTAGCTCTCCAATATAATTTATGAATTGGAGTTTATTAAACATTGGGTCCGGTGAAGCTACAATGGAAAAAAAATCTGTTAAATTCATTTGCAACAGTTAGTTTATCTTGAACTATATCTTCTCCAATTTTTATTTCAATCGGTTTGGATTTATTTAAAAATTTTGATTGTTGTGCTGACGAGTAGATAATTTTCCAAGCGGTTTTTGAAAAATTCTCACAATTGCTCAAGACTTTATTGGTGTCATATGCTTTAGCAGCTTGTATGACTTTTCTATAAATTTGTCTATATCTTCTGAAAAAGGTTTTGAAATTTTCGTTTTGGGTTGTTACGAATATTTTGTGACAGAAGTTGAGTTTTTCCCGTGAGATAAGAATTCCCTTGGTTATCCAAGAACAAGTTTTTGGGTGTTTTGATTGTTTAGTATTCTTGAAAGGGTAATATAAAAAAATAATAATAAAAAAGTCTACGTAATATAAAAACCATTGTGAAAAGCATGATAAATGTCATCAACATTATCACAGCTATTCAAATAGTGCCATGTCTCTCGTTTTAACAGATTATTGAGTAGACTGGCATTTTAGGAATTAATATTCTTGGCAATATTGACTGGTGAAGAGTGAGCTTCCAAAGTGCATCCACAAACCATAACCCCGAGTGCACAGTGATCAGATACGGCAGTGTTCAAAACAGAGGCTGTCGCATGAGGTATGTTAGTAATTACGTTGTCGACTCGACATAGCAGTAACTCGTGTAGGTGAGTTCATGGACCAATTTAAATTGAAAGTACATAAGATATCGCGAAGTCGCTGGGTGAGGGGGCAAGTGGGTTCCATTGCATTAATGTTAAGATCTCCGAGTAACACAAACTTAACTGACTTTGAAAATAAAATATTTAACAGAAACTCTAACTTGGTAAAGAAAGACTGGCTACAGCCATTAGGTGATCTTTATAAGCCGATTGTACATACTTTTCCTAAGGAATTCGGTAAAACTTTAACACCATTAGCTTCAAAGTCAAAATCTGAACTATTGTAAATTTTAAATGGCTCAAATTTTAATAGTTGCTTAGCAAAGAGTGCCACACCTCCCCCCTTATTGTTTTTTCTACAAAAATAACTGGCCAATTGAAATTTCGGAATTTGGAAATGATTTATAGTTTCAGGCCTGAAACCATGTTCAGAGACTACAAATACATCTGGTCCCAGCTCGACACAAATAAGCGAAAGCTCGTCTATTTTATTGGTGGCAATTTGAGCGTTTTGGTGAACCAATTTCATTTATCCCGGAAAAAAATTTAATTTAGAATCGTTGAACACAATTTTTTTCGTGTTTTTGTATTTTGATATATCTTCTACCATAGCAGAACAGGAAGTTGAATTTACTTTATTACATAACAATTTTCGATAACCATATTTTTTGGAACTGGAAAGCATCTCATGTCATTGGCATCGCTTTGACTAGGGGCTCCAATCACGGCGTGAGCGTAGGAGTCATGATGATGGCACAGAGTAGCTATCTCAGGCGTACTTGCAGGTTTCCCACTAGCAGTAGAGGATGACCGCAAGGCCACGTGACAAGGTGTGGCTGCTCGAGATGCTCCCCCTTTGGCTGGGATTTGGCTCTGGTGACTCAGATGTGGAGCGTCAGACGTTGTAAGGATCTTCAGAATCATTCCAGCTATCAGACGTTTGCCACGCATAGACAAGTGTTGCTCATGTCTAGTGAAGAACTTTCGATTAATAACATCCATCCTCAGCAATTCAATGCCATGTCGACGAGCCAGCTGTTCTATGAAGGCATTTACTCGAGATGTGTCATAAAGGATGCAATGGTCTGAGTGCAGGTCGTACCTGTGTGGCAATGATGATACCGGTGCCATCTGGTCTATTGGTGATGTAGTGCTCCAAACTGTGATATATGTCACGAGGATCACCCGCCGCTACGTCGTTGGTCCTGGCGAGCAGCACTTTGCAGTTGTTGGTTGAGCTCCAGTGGTCTTGCTGCACGATGTTTTTCAGTCGGGCCCCAGGCTTACAGATGCCGTACACAGCTGTGTTAGTTGTTCGTTCCCTCACAAGTTCTGCGATATGTCGACTATAGCTATCACCTCGAATTGTGATTGATTTTGTTTTTAAGGATATATATGTTGGTCTCTTATTGGGTTTTTTTTGTTATTTTTATTCTTTAATAAGTTTGTATTATAATTTTTATGTTTATTGATTATTGTTGTTTCCTGAACTGATGGTACTTTGTTTTTAATTCATGTAGCTGTATGTTTTTCAGATGAAGTTGTACGTTTAATAATCTTGTTATATTTGTTTTTTGTTTTATTTGTAACGGTTCTATACTCGGTCCTCGTAATACTAACACAGTGTCCGCTCAATGGTTGCTATATATGTGGACACTACTAGAGAAGTTTGGGGTGTCCCTGTTAGGTAGTAGTCAGGGTAAGGGTGTTGTGTAGAGAGTATCAGGATTGTCTGTTAGCTGAAAATCAATCCAATACTTTATATGTTTTGTAAAGCTGTAGGTGAGGTGCCTTAGTTATCCTTGCTATTGAGCTATTAATAAAATGGTTCTTTCTAAGGAAAATTCAACCTTAGTTTGTTATCAATGATTACACTTGTTCATCTACATGGATCAAACTCATTTGCCCACATCTCTTCTGTCTGCATTTTTTTTTTTTTTATTAATACAGCCACCAATTACTGGATTATAAGGTGGCTATTATTTCTAAATAATGTATGTAAACATATTGTATGCTTTTGGGAAAATAAACATATTATTATTATGTTAATAATGACTATTATGATTTATCTGTTATTCATATGGTGACCATTTGCTGAGTTAAATAATGTACTATCTCATGCCTCTATATACAAAACTAAACAATTAACAAAACAAACAAAATTGCAATTTAGATACTGGTAATACTTTTTTGTAAGTGAAAATAAATTAGTTCTTACACATTTTACCTACCAGTTCTCTTTATATTTTGGTTTTAAAATGTATGATTTTTATTAATATTCTCGGTTTATGAAAGAGCATTTTTCAAAGAAATTGATAGCAAATCCAACTTACCTGGAATCCTTCTGGTCCTGTTGGTCCCACAGGTCCTGGCCAACCTCTGTCTCCTCGTTCACCTTTCGGACCAATACTTCCAGGAAGACCTACTTTGCCCTTCTCACCAGGAAAACCTAATTTCCCAATATTTAGTTGATTATTTAGAAGCTACACATATCTTAAGTAAGTGGTAACTAATACTATTAGATTCTAAAGATAACAAAGAATGTTCAATATTTTTTAGGTTAGATTATAGAGTAATAAAGCAAGGAATTTGTATGTTCGTATATGTGTGTGTACATGTATTAATGTGTGATTGGATGACTATATATATAATCGTAGTTTATTTATCATAATTTATGTAAATTATTGATGATTTAATTCAATTCCTCTTGTAATTTTAGTGACGAGATAAAGAATTATTATTATTATTAGTATGATACGAGAAATAGGGCATTAGCAAACTTACCTGAGAAGACTGAAAAATTATGTTGTAGTTTAGAAACACCCCTTCCTTACCACATATCTAGTGACAATTATTGAACTTAATCTCTCTACAAGCTGAAGAAGATGCCTGTGTTATCAAAAATGTAATCTCTTTTTTATCTTATATGTTCTTTGTTATTGTTTAGTGAACTAATCTTCTCATGTAAGTTTACGAAAGGCTATCTAGACTATTAAAAAAATATGAAAAAAATTAAAAACAACTTTATTTTAAAGGTGGAGTTAGGACTGAACTTTAATATATTAAATGGCATACCCTGCTTGGTATTAAAATTGGGGCTTGAAACTTCCTATACCATTAATTAGCATGAAGGCCTCCTCAATTGAGCCAGGCTCGTATGACAAGTGTAGCTGACAATTATCTGCATAGAAATGAGCAGTGCAGCTTTGCACACATTCGGGAAAGTCACATGTGTAAAAATTGAAAAGTATAGGACCAAGACAGCTACCCTGAAGTACACCTCGATGTTTATTAAGAGGAATAGATGTCTCACATCCCAGCTTTGTAACCTGGCTTCTATTTTCAAGGTATTTATTTATTTATTTATTGCATTTATTGCATTAATATACATGTATCGCAATCGTCACTCTTTAAAAAATCCATATTTACACAATCATTCCACAATTTCCACATTCATACATACAAAAGTGTCACATTCATTCATTGCTCTTCCATACATAAAGCTTGCATCAGTTTCATTACCGGTGTCAGTCAGGCCAAATCATTGGTCTCCAGTTATGTGCTAAAAACTCTCCTACACTGTAAAAGGCCTCAGATATCAGAACCCTTTTTAAACTTGCCTTAAACGCCTTGAGCGAATTGAGGCTTTTATATTTGGATGGTAAACTGTTGATTAAATGTACACCAACCTGTGAAGGAAGGTGTTCAAAAATGACCGTTCTGTGTTGCCCAGTTCGGAAGTTTTCCCTACCTCTAGTTGCATGAGCATTGAGCATGTATGTCTGTGCCTCGTGTGAGAACACATTTTGACCTCCAATAGTGGGCGGTTTCTAGTATGTATATGCAAGGCAGCGTCAACAGCTGTAATGTTTTGAACGCGGTTTTGCATGATTCTCTCATTTTTAATTTACAGATTATTCTTATTACCTTTTTTTGTAACCTGAACAATCTTGTAAAATCGTTGTTTGTACAACTGCCCCAGAGCACCACTCCATAGGAGGTATGACTTCACCCACTCGATAGCATCTGCTTTCATCTTCGCAGCCAGCAACTTTTGGTTCATGGAATCAAAGGCTTGAGAATAATCAAGCAGAACCAGTGAACTGTATCTTCCATTATCTTTACTATCAAAGTCACTAAATAAGTTTACCAGGGCAGTGCATGTGCTGTGGCTTTTCCTGAACCCAGATTGTGTTTTCGGCAAAATATTTTCTTTGTCTATATATTCTACAATCTGTCGAGTTACAACTTTTTCTAATATCTTTGACATCGCAGGCAGTATTGAGATGGGTCTTAATTGTTGGAAACTTTTAGGGGCTGTCACTTTCGGTATGGGATGCACAATGCTCGACTTCCAGCTCTGAGGAAACACCCCACTTAACAGGGACTCATTTACGAGGTTTGTAATCGCATTCAGAGCGTAAGGACTCACGGCTTTTATCATTTGTATTGATAGTTTATCGCTACCAACTGCTCTTGATGTTATCTTGTTCATGGCTAATTGTACAACTTCATTAGTGACTGGCGTTAATGTAAATTCTGTCATCAGACCATTCCTTCTGTTTGTCTTGAAAAAATGTATGTTTTGTTCACTGACTGGTTCTACCAGCCATCAAATTATGTACTCTACGCTCATTTAAGAGTATAATTAAGGACCTTTTCGTAGCCCAATAGTATATTGTAATTTTAAGCCTTTGTGTTTCTTTATAAAACTATATGTAAAACCTTAATCTTAACTTGCACTGTTTTTAGTTTTTAATATTTATTTCTTAGTATCGAGGCCAGGCCATTGACTCGAGTTGTTCTGTAAAACAGTTATGTACTGAGAAACGCTTGTAAATAAATTTTATTTATTTATTACAGGTAGCGGGAATTGCGTTATTCATTACCATACGCAGATGGTAATGATACCGTTATCAAAGAACTTTATACCAGAAAAAGTTAAACTTTTTTATTTTGAGAAATTTCTTTGTTGCAATTTTTAATGACAACTTGTAGGAGGTTTGTTCTTATCTGTGTGTATAATGTATGTTTGTAATTGTTTAATTCTGTGCTATGGCTGTACCTCGTTTTTATATACTAGACTTATTTCTGAATTAATTGAGAATCTAGGATGAATGAATCTTCTGATCTAAATCACTCAATTTGGCTCTTTTTATTAGTGTTATTATAATTTTTTTAATTTAAAATTTTTATCATATACTTGTAGTTTTAAGACTGTTATTAGTTGTGTAACTCTCTAAATGTGTATAATCTATGAAACAAGTTAAAAAATTAAATGTTTCATTGAGGATAATATGACCTGTTGTAGACTTAAAATATAATCTTATTCAAAACATAATTTCAATCTTCTATAGGATTTTAATATTTTTTGTATTATTCATAAACATATTACAATATAAAGAAGTGTCAATGCAATATTGCCAAATTTATAATCATTCTACAATGTCAATATCAACAACTGATATCTGACTGAACAATAACTAACATAATGAATGATAAACATGTAGTTATATTATAGGTTACTTGGCCAGAAATCAATACAGTAGAAGAGAAAGAACACAACAAACTTACTTGGGAAGTTCATAATACAAACAAAAGGAACATATAAACATAATACAAAGGGTATAACTTACAGTGATGTTGGCACTTTTTCAGGCTATAAGTCACACTCTTCACTGAAAGTGTGACTTTTATAAGTGATAATTTTGGGTGCTTTCTGTTGGGTCTTTTATGTGTTTTTTATGACTGGTTTAGATGATTTATCTTACCTTCTTAAGTAAGCTACTTAATGTCATTTATATCTTTCTATATTAAATATTACTATAAACAAATACAGTAAAACCTGTCATAAACCAGCCTAAGATGGCACCAAGGTAGGCGAGATAAATTAAAAGCCAGATATGGAAATATCGTAAGTAGACGTCATTTTATTATATCAAATGCAACTGCGGGTATTGTGGTTACTTTTTGAAAGAACTACAATAACGTAGATAGTGAATATACCGATATAGCCCAATAAGAGCATTTGTAATCATACACATAAATATGAAATAACAGGACGATGCAACTTGACATAGGAGGTTATTTTTTAATAGTGTAAGTGTGCAATGTGTTGAAAAATAACAAAATTATATGATCAAGGTGACATGAGCATAGGGAGTGACTGTGTTGGCACGCTTGCATGTGGTCAATACAATGGTAGTGACCCACCTGCCCACACATACATGTATAATGTGGAAAGGACCGATACACTACCACTAACACTGAACATCCGATACAGAATTTTTAAACTAAAAATGCTAGAGCAAGAGTTGGTGCTTTAGAATATTAGCATAGACCAGACATAATACAGCTGATCTCTGGTATCAGGTAAAGGACAAGGAATAATTAATAAATCAATTTCATCAGCCTTATTGTCAAATAAGATGCCTTATGTTTCAGTCAGCATTCTTAATCTCCTCATGGAAGTTGCTTTGTTTAGACAAGCAGGCACATGCAGTAGTATTGGCTCTCCCAACTAACCTTACCCTCTCTTATGTAATGAGGTGTGCTTGTTATCTCATATGAAACAATATGAATATTAACACATACGCTATGGGTGACGCTTTACATCGTCAGTGCGTTCAGGCTGATAATGTCTTGCGTAGTCATTAGACAATCTGAACTGTTCTGTTTCAGCATGAGTCTAGAGTTGCACTGGTGACTGTAGTTCACTCGTAGCGTGGTCTAAACATGCATATAACTTTACTGTGTCGCAATTTTGGCATGATATTTTTTGTTTTGTGTTTGAAGTGTAGTTTATGTAAATGAGCGTTTAGTGTGTGTATTTATTATTAGTGTTTTCAACATGGCTGGACCATTTAGACTAGCTATTTGTTTGTTTGACCAAAATTTGTTATTGACCAAAATACAACTACCAGTGAGTCAGAAAACAGTGAGTTTAAAGTTCGAAGGTAGAAGGGGAAATTCAAAGTTGTTTATTACGGCTTATGATGATGAATAAACAGACTGGAATAGAATGAACCGGTGGGTTCAAGGGGATTAAATATCATAAATGCCTAATATGTGAACTAAAAATATTATATGAATTACATATGTATTGATTTTACTTGTCAATATGTTGAAATATGTAAGCGTTCAGCCATATTGCCGAGCCGGCCAACATAGTGCCGCTCCGCGCATTACGTGACTCCATCCGCCGCCACAGTGAATGTGTTAATAATGGTTTTATAATTTTAAGTTACTAAACCAAATGTACGGTATGTGGGACTTCATGATATTAAGCAATTATTAGTTTTGAATTTTATTATCTGATAGTAAAACAATATTTTACCTTGAAAGCCTATGTTGCCTGTATCACCTTCCATGCCTCTCAATCCAGCATAACCGTTACGTCCTGGTCTGCCAGGAAATCCAGTTGGTCCAGGATCTCCATCGATACCTCTTCGTCCAGGGAATCCAAATTCACCTTTCAACCCTTTTATACCATCTGCGCCCTGGGGGCCATCTTTACCTGAAATTAATTAATGCAACAAGATTAATTTATGCTTTAAGTGACCATTACAATATAATATAGAAATTTTATTATTATTTCAATACTCTTTAAAATTCTCTATTTGACAAAAAATTAAAATGTACTAAACTATAAGAAGACAAATCTTCAGTATGAAGAAGAGTCATGGTTCTTGACAAAAATCTAAAAAAAAAAGCTCGTTATTATTGAAAACAAACTATTGAGCACAATATCTGGGCCCAAAAGAGATAAAAGTACATGGGAATAAAATATAAATAGTTTTTTAATTAGTATAATACGTGTTGATATATATATATCTATATATAGATATACGTGTTGAGATATATATATATATATATATACAGTACAAATAAACATCACACTACACAAATTTATTACAATATAAGCACAAAATGCACAAATATATTACAATATAAGCACAAAATGCACAAATATTATGGTGATTGATTTCGGTGAACCACGCTCACCGAAATCGATCGAGCCGGTGGCCGAGTGGTCTAAGGCGTCAGGACTTTGAGCTTGAGTTAGGGATAGCGCTGGTTCGAATCCGGCCTAGACTGGAAAATTTATCAGTAATATTCACCTTGTACAGTACTGGTTCGCCCCCTTACTCAGTCTGATTAAGTTCCTCGCACAGATCAATAGTCTATGAGGAATGGGCAGAGTAAGGTTAAGGAGGAGATCAGCCTCTCCTTTAAAAAAGAAAAAAAAGAATAAAATATAATAAAGAGATAATATACCTATTTGGCGCATAACACCTAGCTGAAGCCATAAAGCAACGTTTGCTCTGGGCTGGACATGTGATAAGAAGAGAGGATGAAGCCCTGATTAAAGAAAGTTTTGAAGAAAACCTCTGATGGAAGAAGACCTCCTGGATGCACTTAAAAAAGATGAAAGGACCAAGTGCTGACAGATGAATAGGATGACGGCCAGGGAGGAAGATACTGATAATAAAAGGAAGTGGAGGCAGATGATTTGCAAGTCCAAATGCCACTTTCCAGTGGCCATGGTAGCATGTACTTAATGATATAGAGAACATGATTTTGTGAAGTGCCTATTTGTTGAGATTAAAGGTAAAATAAAATCACAATTCCACATCTGTATTATATACTCAGGCGTGCTTATGATCTCTTGTTGTCTGCTCCATGACTGTGGTAGGAATAAAATATGTGAAATGAAATGAAAAACGTCTTTATTCATATTACAAGAGGCGAAGTTAGGGCTGTAAAGCCCTCTCTACCACTTAACCTCATCATACATAATAAGATATTATTTCAAATATAAATAACAATTTACAAGAAAATAAAAAATATAAATTACAATGTACGAAGTAAAACATATAAAGTCAAAAAATGTAATATTTTTGTTCATAAAAAACTACAGTTATTCAAAACTACATTCATCAGACACAATCACTCATTACCGCCACCACCAAGCCACAGCGCCACCAGCCACTACTCCCGCGAGGCCCTCAGCAGATAACATCTCACCTCCACCCCAAACCGAGTGCACTTATCGATGGATCTGATATTATCAGGCAGAGCATTCCAGAGCCTGCACGCACATACAATGAATGATTTGTTAAAAGGTGGTGCGGTGAACTGGAATAGCTAACATTGACTCATCACGTCTGGTTCTACGCACACCAACTTGTGACAGGTAAACAAACTGCTTTGACAGATAATTAGGAATTTGGTTTTGAAGAATACTGAACAAAAAAATCAGGATATGGAACTGTCGAAGGTTGTTTAACTTTAAGATGGATAATTGGTAGAAAAATGGAGTAACATGATCCCTTTGCCTCAGGTTGAAAATAAATCTCATACAGTAGTTTTGAGCACACTGTAATCTTTCCGCGAGCTCAACAGACATGTCATTGATTACAGTATCACAGTAATTAAAGTGAAAACTAGAGTCTTTACTAACAACACCTTGACATTGAGAGGGAAAAACATGTCAATTTTTTTCAAAGTGTGTATAGCAGCAAAAACTCTATTACACATTACAGCAACTTGATCAGTCCAGTTCAAGTTTTTGTTCATAATAAGTCCTAGGTTAACTTTGTCACAAAACGGTAATTCTGTATTGTTAAGTTTGAGTTTTGGTATATTTGTCAGCTCAATGTTAGAAGTGAGTCTAGTAGAGCCCAACAACATTGTTTGGGTTTTGGCCTCATTGACCTTTAAGCCATGCTTGACAGCCCAATTTGTGATAGACTGGATCACAAATCACAGTTAATGTTAGTTACGGAAGTAGGCAAGTCTTTCAGAGTGAAGTAAGTATAGATTTGTAGGTCATCAGCATATAAGTGGAATTTGCAGAAAGTTGTAATAGTAGTAACATCCTTAATGTAAGTAAAAATAAGAATAGCCCAAGCACAGAACTCTGGGGCACACCTCTAGTCACCAGTTCCCAGTTAGATTCTCTGTTGTCTGCCTTTACACACCCAACGGTCCGTCAAGTATGACCTGACCCATTCAATCCAACCATCAGAAAAACCACGCAGTAAACGCAGTCGAAAGCTTTAGAGAAATCAAATAGGGTCAAGATAGTAAGTAGGGACTTGTAAATAGCAGCGTGGACATCATCAGTCATTTTAAGAAGGGCAGTGGCAGTACTGTACTTGAACAGAATCCAGATTGGAAATTGGACAATAATCCAGCACTCTCCATAAATGATGACATCTGACGGTGGACTAACCTTTCGAGGCATTTTGACAACACTGGCAAGATACTGATAGGTCTGATTTCTGAAGCAACTTGAGGTGACGAAACTTTTTGTAGAGGGTGCACAATGGCAGATTTCCACTGAGACGGAAATGTGGATGTGGTTAAGGATCTATTGAAAATAGCTGTAATCACAGTCAGTATGGCTGTTTTCTCACCAAATATACTGTTGGTGGATTATAATTATTATGTTTTACAAAATTAATAAGGACTGAATATCAGTTTTTAGTTAACCAAAAATGAGACTAATATTAAGTGATTCAGATTAAACAAAAAGTTATAGTTCCCTTAGTTGCCCTGGCCTTCTGTCGTCCATTGTAGGGATCTTACTTTTACTCATATGGCCACTCAGAACCCAGGTGGCTTTCGGCCTCATCAACAACTCGTTCATCTATCAAAAATAAAAAAAAAAAAAATATCTCTTCATCTTTTTCTGCCTTGATCCTCTTCAGGGTAGCTTCAAACTTTCTTAAATCCCTTTCCACTTGATCGTTCCGGCACGTTCTCAGTTTCCCAGTGATCTTATGCCTACTGGTATACCCTCCCAAACATTGTTATAATATTGACTGCCTCTCTACAAGCAACAGGTCCCATCAATTTCATTTGTTTACTTCTTATCACCGCAACCCACACCAGGGTCTTGGTACATTTCTCATAATCCTTTGTTTATTTTGATCCACCATGTATTTTCTTCTAGCATTGGTCCAAAAATTCTTCTAAATATTTTGTTTTCAAATCTGTATTATTTTTTTTGGGATCTTATTATACTCTAAGGGTCAGTCAAACTTATTTAGTAACAAAGACTATATTCCCTTATGACATTCATAACTCATAACATTCATGAACTCCTCTGAAAACTAACGTTTAAATTTACCTTTCTCTCCTGGTAATCCATTATCTCCGGGATAGCCGTCTAGTCCTTTAGTACCAGGAATTCCAGGGCGTCCAGGAATGACATCTCCTCGTTGTCCGCGAAAGCCCTAAAAAATTATTTAACTGTTAGTGAGATCACAAAAGCACTTAAAAAAACATATAAGTAAACTTATTTTTAGCGAATTAGATTTGAGGTCATGTTACAGAGTCCTAAGCAAGTAATTGATATAATAGTAGAGATAAGGCATCAGCAAACTTAACTGAGAAGAGAAATCCTGTAGAACACAAGGCACAACATAAATCATTGATTGTCAGTATTCCTTACATCCTGCTTAGGCTATTGGGAGACTGACTATGTTTAAATTGTCACTGGGTAGTCAGCAAAAGGAGTATAATTTTAAAATTGGCACTATTTTTCTATATAAATTTGTTATTTACAGTATACAATTTAAAATTGACCAATTTTGTTCATTCTGCATTATTTTTTGTCATAATTACCTAGGAAAAAAATTACTCTTCAAAAGGAAAAGATACTAAGTTTATGGCCAAGAATTATAAATCTACAAACTATTTAATAAAACATTTAATAATTCTGCCTACTTCCAATAAACATCTATTATAATATAAAGTCTTTGCTACTACATAGTTTGCGAGTGTGTCACTGCTGGCGCTACCACAGTTACTTGAGGGTGCGCTTAGCCCTCGACAATTGATTGTGCCCAGACAGTGTGCTGGCTTCTCGATGTCCGACACTAAACACTTGGAAGGCTAGCAGTAACCCAATATATTAATCATTTTCTTACTCCAAAATGGGCTTTTATTGCAATTGAGTAATTATTTATTTGAATGTAGTAGAGGATATTAATTATTTGTATATTTGATGAGATATACAGTTTTTTCAGGCTCTTTCTAAACTTAAATAGCACCCAATTTGCCACTCCCTTAAACTGCTTCTCCATGACCCGGCCCTGCCTATGTCCAATAACATAACAAGCATACAATCACCGGTCTTGCATACACTCTTGGACTGTTATCTTGTTTTCTACGTCTCTCTTATCATGTTTACACATCAACATCATTTCAAAGACTTAAACCAAACGTTCACACTTTACCTTACTCAAGTCCTAATTGTTAAAAAAGCATGCACTAAATTTAGTCTTTAGAAAAACATTTTTGATTTTTTATGAAAGCATGTAACTTAAGATTCCAGTTTTTATGGTGCTGCTAACAGAAATTCTTGTTTAGCATAACCCAGGTAGTACATCCAGCCACAGAGAAAAAAGGAACAGAGGTCATTTTTTATTGAAGCAGTGAATGCCTCAGTGGCAGTTACCATTAATGTAAATCTTTAAAAATTTCTATTAGTAATTATTACGTTTATCCTTGAGGATTTGGAAGTGAATAAGTGGAGGGACTGTCAATGGCGCTGGTCCTGTCATCCACATAGAGAACTGGTGAACTAACTACTCAAAACCCCAGAAAGTTCTATAACTCAATACACATTCAGCGCAATATTAGATGTGACCTGTTTGTTTCTTCTTTGTGGTCCAACTTGAGGAAAACTTTGATCACAATAATAAATTTCCCACTCTATACATTATAAAAAAAAACATGTAGGTCTATTCAGAAATCATGATTGGAATGAATTTAAGTAAGTAATTGATGTAAAGAAGTAACTTTGTTATATAACAAGTCTCAAACAAAATACACAATTCTATACATCACCCTACCCCTACCTCGTCAATATTTCAATACACCACTCAAATTCTTGTTCTTAAAGAACCACATAACATTTTATCTGAGGTTTAGTAAAACCATTGATTATATAAACCTACAATAGATAAACCATCTAATAGGAATATCTGTGCCAGTAATTTTGTTAGTTTGTGTGGCCCGCAACCACAGCTGGTTTAAACTGCATTACATTTACATGGGACTACACTAGCGCTGCACAATGGACCACAAAAACAGCTGATATTTTGAGACTCAAAATTTAACATTGGATGGGAAATCTATTTGTGTATAAAATCAATGGTAAAACTGCAAAAATATGAATCAAATTATATGTTGATAAAAAATATTACAAATAGATTTACTGACTAACTCAGTTGATTTTAAAATCCAAACAGACATTTTTATTACTTAATGACTGTGAAATACATTTTATCTCAACAATTGCATTTATATATATACCTTTTACATATATATTTATCATCTGTTAACAATTACCTCTTTCCCAGGAAACCCTGGATGTCCTGGAGCACCTTTTTCTCCTTTGATTCCTTTGAAACCTTCGTATCCCCTTGACCCTTTGAGTCCTGGGGGACCCTCATCACCTGGTTCCCCTTTAGACCCTGGATTGCCTTGTTCACCCATGTCACCTGCAAGTATACTCAAGCCAGGATCTCCACGAAATCCTTTTTCTCCATCTCTTCCCTAAAAAGTTTGTTCATAACATGAAAATAATTATAATATTCAATATTTTTTTTAAATTAATTTATTTCCTACTTATTTATACATTTTTATTTAACCGTACGATGATTTATAGCTTTTTCCATTGAAGACCAAATAAAATTATCGTCATGACCAAATTTAGCAATACGAACAAATGAAAACTTTTTATCAAATGTAGTTTGATCTTTCAACTTCTATATTTATCGATTGTGATTACTTGCACATACATCATCTTGATATTCATAAATATATTTTTGAAGCTGATAGAATAGTTTGTCATTGGATAATGTTCATTTAATTAAATTTAGAAAATAAGAAGCTACATGTATCTGAACTCAATTAATTATTAGTTTATTTGTAAAAACTATCAATGTCAACTATGTATGTAAAACATATGCATGCAAATTATACTCCTCACTATGAGCACACTGGCTACAAGAGGCAGATTCCTTTAAATCACTCTTGTGATTGCCTTATCTTATTCATCCCAAAATACCACATGCTTTATAGAATGTAGTTTAGTCATGCCAGGACAGCCGTCTTTTGTGGACAGTTCTCGCTCTCTCTTTGGTTATGGAATTACTCCCAGTCAATATGATATAGCGTTGTGATGTGAGATCAGTGTTATGTGTGGAAAGATCTCCTCACCATATGAAATCTTTGCTTCAAACATCCCTGGACTCCACAAAGTCATGGGCTTTCAGCATCTCCAAAATAACACCTGTAGATGAACTGGTGTGAGCACCAATAAAGCTAGTGACTCGACCTTATGACTTTGTCATATTCTAATATATGAGCCCATATTGTTTGCAATTTATGTGCTCTGTCCCTCTAAGGGTTTATCTGATGAGGAAATGAAAGAACAGAATGTTCTTCGGTTTATTTCTTTTTTACTAGTACTTTGCTCAATTGCTTTATTACAGGCAATTTTCTCTCCTTTTATTGAACATTAGATTTAAGTGTTTATTAACTACTTTAAACTTTTTCAAATTTATTAGTTTTCTCAGTTACATTCAACAAAAATCTTCAAGTAAATGTTAAGAGTAATAACAGATCTAATGACTAAAAGATTAGTGGAGTGTTACAATCAAAATGTATCAGTTATTTGAAACTACCAGTTTCCATAATAATTATTGATGGTCCAAAATATTTCTTATTTATTATTATTGTATAATTTGTACTATAATTCACAACTTTATTGGTTTCTTTTTAGTGCACCTGTACGGGAGCGACTGGACACCATTCGTCATATTATATGATCTGTATTTTAACAACTTACCATTCCCATCCATTCTTTAACACGTTCACTGTGGGACCAATATTGATAAAACCAGCCCCCCATGCTGAAAAACTAAACTATGTCAATAACACAAACATCTAATATAATTAACACAACGAAAAAACACTTTACAGATGTCGGGTACTTGAACCACGCTAAACGTAACATTAGAGGCACCCAAATGACAAAAAAACCCTCCCAGACTGACCCTCAGCTAACACTGACTGTTTATTGCTGGATATGGTGGTTGGCACAGTAATGGGCCACACGTACCCCGCATGTCGCATCATGGCCTAGTACTGGGCCACCCACAGTGAAGTTGTTAAATCTGTAAGAATGTCATAGGTACAATGCCATTGTACGTGTATGGGTGGGCGGGTTGGTCAATGCCAATGTACGTGTATGGGTGGGTCAATGCCAATGTACGTGTATGGGTGGGTGGGTGGGTCAATGCCACTGTACGTGTATGGGTGGGTCAATGCCAATGTACGTGTATGGGTGAGTGGGTAGGTGAGTCAACACCAATGTACGTGTATGGGTGGGTCAACGCCAATGTACGTGTATGGGTGGGCGGGTGGGTTACTTCATAGTAGTTTTTTAATTAGCATAATACGTGTTGGTACACCACGTATACAATCGGTTTTCTACAGCTTAAAGATGGCACTGAACATGTGTGTACTTGTGTGATTTAATAGGTTTCTTGTGTTTTTGTTAGTGGGCTTATATTCAGAATGTCAATAGTAAATATAAGCTTCAAATTCCCATTGGAATTACTTCCAATTCTCATGCATTAGAATATGATAAATTCAAAGGATGGAGTCACTACCTGTATTAGTGCTTACACCAGTTCATATATAGATGTTGTTTTGGAGATGCTGAGAGACCATGGCATCGTGGAGTCCAGACTCCAGAGAGGTATGAGGTTAAGATTTCATATGATGAGGAGAGCTCTCCACATATGATACTGGTCTCACATCACAACACTATTGCAAGTTGATTGGGAGTAATTCCATTCAATGAGTGAGTGAGTGAGTGAGTGAGTGAGTGGTGAGTGAGTGAGAGAGAGAGAGAGAGAGAGAGAGAGAGAGAGAGAGAGAGAGAGAGAGAGAGAGAGATTAGTTTTTTCTGCTTCAGCTACTATCCTACACTAATCTTAAGTTTAGAAATCATATTGTACTGGTCTCAGGTAAGACTTGGAGAACTTCTATCTCTGATTTCTTAATTTTATCATTATGTATTAAAAATCACAATTTGTGATGTTGTAATATTTTTATAGGTTTCAAATGTCAGTAGTCTTCATTAAGTCTCATATTTTTCCTGTCTTCATGTGAGTTTAAATGGTACAGAAGAATGGTTACAGATCTACTTTTTACTTAATTTCACAACAAGTAAACACACAGAGAATGACATGCGAACAAAATGTGTGCGACAGACTTTGTCTCCCACCATGCACAATCTCCTGATTACGCATAGTCTCTGCCATAGTTCTCTTTCTACATCCTGCAGAGTTTTATGTTACAGCTGTTATTGTGCCTGTTAAATCGACTTAATTGTTTGATTTTAATTTATTATTCTAAATGTAATTAGAAAAAGAAATGCCCTACAAACTGTTATCCACATTTTTTATTTATCATAATGTAAACCATGTCCATTTTTAAATTTAAAAATAGCTGATATGATATTTAATTTAAAGTATAATACATTTAAGTAATATTATTTCTGCACACTATTGTTTTAGACAAATATACAATGGGTAAAAACTAATTTTAAAGAAAAACTATCCATAATTTTATGGATCAATTGCAACTTTAATGAGTTAATTATGTTTCTACTGAAGGAGGGCTGTGAAGGGAGAAGTTCACCATCTCAGACTACTCTTTCTAAGTGCCAATCTATTTGCATTTATCTTTACAATAGTATATATCCTGTACAAGTAAACGTCTGTATATATACGTGAAGTGCAGTATTTGTACCAACACTTATTATACCAGTTACTGTTACTATTAGTTAGTATATTGGAGAGATAGGACATCAGCAAACTTATCTTAGAAGACAAGTTCACTAACACCAGAGTAGTAGTAACATACACAAAATAAACACATAATCTCCCAAAATTTCAATGAGAGAGAGAGAGAGAGAAAGAGAGAGAGAGAGAGAGAGAGAGAGAGAGAGAGAGAGAGAGAGAGAGAGAGAGAGAGAGAGAGAGAGAGAGAGAGAGAGAGAGAGAGAGAGAGAGAGAGAGAGAGAGAGAGAGAGAGAGAGAGAGAGAGAGAGAGAGAGAGAGAGAGAGAGAGAGAGAGAGAGAGATGGCTTCCACTATTGCTGGGTAGGTGGCTGTGGTGGGGGAGTTTAGTGGTGGGGGTTGTACATCCATAGAGCAACACTTAGGTATAGATGCAGTTTTTCATTAGTATATAAATGAAGTTTGCTGATGGGGAAGGGGTTGAGGGGAAGTGGTCTATCTTATGTTCAGATCTTATCTACCATTACACCTATCACGTACAGTGGTGATGTACAACCCACCCACATATACAATTACCGTGATACTGACTGATCCACCCAACCAACAAAACACCTACAGTAGTACTGACACACACATACTTACCTATACACATATAGTAGTAATGACCCACCTACCTACCCATACACATACAGTGGTGATGTACAACTCACCCTCACACACATTTACGGTGTTAATTACCCACCCATCCACCCCTACACGTACAGTAGTGATGTACAACACTCCCACCAATATACATACAATAGTTATGTACAACCCACCCACACATACACTTACGGTAGTATTGATCCACCCACCCATACACGTACAGTAGTGATGTAAAACCCACCCACACATACACTTACAGCGGTACTGACCCACCCACCCATTCACGTACAGTAGTGATATAACCCACCTACACATACACTTATGGTGTTAATGACCCACCCACCCTTCCATACACGTACAGTAGTGATGAACAACCCACCCACACATACAATAACAGTGGTGTTGACCCACTCACCCACATAAACACTTACTGTGTTAATGACCCACCCACCCATACACGTACGGTAGTGATGTACAACCCATTCACACATACACTTACTGTGTTAATGAACATAAGATAGACCACTCCCCCTCAACCCCTTCCTCATCAGCAAACTTCATTTATATATACTAACTGAAATACTGCATCAATATCTGAGTGTTGTTCTATGGATGTACAGCCCCCACCACAGCTACCTACCCAGCAATACTTGAAGTCATGTCAGTCTCTCTACTCACCTGAAGAAAGTGCCAATGGCACAGAAAACTCGTGAGATTATGTGATTCTTTTGTGTATGTTACTTCTACTCTGGTGTTAGTGAACTTATCTTCTAAGGTAAGTTTTCTGATGTCTTATCTCTCCAATATACTAATTCCTGGCCTAGTGCCCTTTAACCTAACCTAAAATTGTTACTACTAGTCAGTAACCAATAGTAAATAATATAACATGTTAAAAAAAGTGTTCTGTGCATATTTATGTTTGGCATTTTCTAATACCACAGAAACAGAAAAAATAAATTTTAAAATAAATTAGGCACAGATGTAATTTATAAGCAACCAACCATAACACCCTTAGGACCATAGGGACCAGATGGTCCGGGTTTTCCTTTTAAACCAGGCAGCCCTCTTTCCCCTGGATAACCTTTAAGACCTCGAGGGCCCTGGAATTCCCTCCCTGGTGGTCCTGGCCTTCCGGGAAGTCCTGTAAATCCAGTATCTCCTTGTATTCCCTTGTATCCTTTCTGGCCTTCAAATCCTGAAATGAAAAAAAAATGTTTAATTAATTCATATTATACTGTACAAAAACATTAATTCTCAAGCGTTAAAATAAAAAAATTGTGACTTTTAATGTTGATGCAAACACCCAATAATGTTACGTACTTCAGAAAATATTACTGATTTTCAGTTTTACTCTTTGGCCTCTTTTATACAACGTGTCAAGTGATGTGCATCACGAAATGTGCATAATTAAGAAACATTACATTGAATGAATTCTTTTACGTACTGCACTGAGCGGTTATCGGATGCACAAACACGAAAACACGATGCACCTAGGTAGGTATATTATGGGGGTATTTATGCAAAGTGTAACATGGTACGCACCAGGATGAGGTATGTCAAGCAAGCACCTCTTTCATCATGATGCTGGTTGGGGAAGTTTGTTTAGTTTGCTTCAGTTTAATTTATTAGTAACAGGGCTTTATTTTGGTTGAGTACAATCATAAAAAACTTTGATGTTGAAAATCTTATAGAGGCAGTGAAGTCTCGACCAGTGATATGGAATTCTTTCAATGAGAACTAAAAACTAAAATTAAGAGATGCATGAGAACAAATATGTGCTGCAATTTACCCTGATTTATGGATTCAATTCAAAATTACATATTCTTTATTCAACTCCATGTGCATTTTCATACATAGAATAGCGTTATAAAATATTTATACTACAAAAATTCTTCTATAGAATACACATTTAAATTAATTAAATAATTTATTTATATAGTCTACTTGCTCTATTTTTAAAATCTACTATGCTTGGTTCATTTCGAATTGAACTAGGTATTTTGGCAAACATTTTTATTTTTCATATAAGATGATTTCTTTTTGAAAATTTCTAATATATGGTGTTGTACAATAATTTCCTTTCTTTTTCGTGTGTTATAATTGTGGAGTGGATTTTGATCACTTTCAATTCTGGTTTTTACATACATAATTAATCCTTAAATAGGCAACCCATAAAATCTATTAATATTTAAACTTTAAACATTTTCTTTTACACTTTTATTACTTTTTAATCTTAGCATTATTGTTATTGCTTTTTCTGAACTATTAATAATTTGTCTAAGTTTCCCTTGCTTGTAGAACCTTACATAAAAAGGTCATCTGTTTTTAAGCTTAAATTCCTGAGCTTAACCTCCTCAAAACAAAATTTACATGGCTAACCCATCTTAGAAATGTATTAATTTTACACCTAGCAAGTTATTTCATGAACCTCAGAAAATTGAATTAAATTTATTTCAATTTTGTCTTTATTAGAAATCCATTTTTTATGGTTAAGAATGTAAAATAGGTTGTTTTATCAGTATTTAAAAATAATGATTTGAATCGAAATATGAATTTAAATTTCTTAATTCCATGCATGTATTTATTTCTAAGTCTTCTAGTGTTTGTCCTGATACTTAAAACTTTTGAATCATCAGCAATAGTTAAGTGGAATCATCATTTAGCATTAGGATTAAGTGGAAGTTAGGACTTTACAGTCCTAACTTCGCCCCCCATAAATATGATTTCATTAGTAACATTGTGCTGTTTTGGAAATCATTTAAATAATTATAAACATCATTTATGTAATAGAGAAATAATAAGGGTCCTAATATGGAACTTTATGCCATGTTTAACTTTCAAAATTGTTTACTTACTTTTTATCAATGGACTTTGAATAGATAAATATTTACATAATGATAACTATAAACTGAACCAATTTTGTGTGCTACACCTTTAATACTAATATTAGTAAGTTTTTGCAAGAGTATATTGGGATCAGCCCTGTCAAAAACCTTTGACAGATCCATAAACATTCCCACTGGTATTTCCCCTTTATCTATTCAATCAATAATAGCATCTAAAAAAGTTATTATTGCTGATATTACTGATTTCCGTTTTTGAAGACCATGCTGAATTTTACTCATAAATTATTTCTGCTCTAAGTACTTTTACAATCTGTTGTAAACTATTTTTTTAAGACTTTAGATATGGAAGGAAAAATTTAGACGGGTTGATAATTAGCTGGGTTTTGAATGTTTCCTACCTTATGTATAGAAATAACTTATCACATTTATAGACTTTTTACAAACAAAAGTTAAGTCATAAATATTGTTTAAATTATCGGGAAATCCAGAAATGAATTAGGAATTTATTGGATGACTCAAAACTGTTCATAGTTCTTTTATATCTGCTTTGATGATCATGGTAGAAATTTCATAAAAATCAACTAGAGTATTTATTTTGTAAAGATTCTACTATATTTACTATTTTTTTTTTTTAACAACAACAACATTTCTTTTTCATCTGTAAGTAAAACCTTAAACACTATACTACCGGAATTATTTTATGCCCCAGAGGTAAGACAATGATAATGAAACCACCTTACTTTGGATAATTTTTGGTCATTGTAATGGAATAGTTAGTTAATATACTTACAACAAATGGATTAGAGTAAATAATGATGGTTCTTTTGAAAATAGTTTCTTGATTCTTTTTTATAGATTTGTTTCCTACTTTTGCATTAATAACTCCAGGCTGTTTTTGTTAAACTGAGAGAATTTCTTGTCATAAAGTGTCATATAGTGGCCCTGATCAAGTGTTTTGATAGGTGAATAAACTATTCATATAACCTAGAATGACATCTTGAGTTAAATAAGTACTATAAGAAATAAGTACTGACAAATGAACGCTCACCTCTGTCTCCTGTCGGTCCAGGGGGACCAGGATCTCCTCGAATGTCAAAGTACTCATCAATCGCATCACCCTGGTCTCCTTTAGCTCCCTTTTCTCCCAATTCACCAGCAAATCCTGGTCTCCCATCAACTCCTGGATCTCCCCTCAGGAACTCTTGCTCATACAAGTAGTCAGCTGGTTCACCTTTCAGCCCATGAGATCCGTCTCTACCACTGCGACCGGAATTTCCAGGATATCCACTGTCGCCTAAAGGACCCTGAAATGTAAATAAAAAGAATTACTAAAAAGTAGTTGTAAGTTAATTTATATTCTTAATTTTTTTGTGCTATTGATAATATTAGTTTAGAATTATTTTTACATTTCTTTTACTGCTAAACTAATGATTATGAGTGCTCTTTATAGCTAGACAGTAGCTTGTTATTTATGATAATATTTAATTAAAATGATTTCTCATATTTAAACAAAAATATCCTTTTTTCAAGAATTAAATTTGTTATCCCTCAAATTTCATTGTTTGCAGTTATTAATGCCTATATGATATGATATATAATCTGTACATTCCTGAAACTAAATAAAATTTGGAATATTTGAACTATCTCACATTTTTATTTTAATATCACAACATTGTTTCCAGGGGGTTCCCCATTTTTGCAACTTCTGAAAACAAATTTCAAAATGTTACAAATCATAAAAAACAAACAACATTTTTTAGGTTGTATTTTATATATTTTATGATTGCCTACTTCTTTGTGAACATACATAATCATACAAAATATAAGTAGGTTCATAGAAATGACTATTTTTTATACATTTTATAATAAACATATGCAAATTAGCCAAAAACCGTTTGGCGTTTCAGAAAAAGGTAAATTGCTATCGAGGTTTAATAATTTAATTAATTGTTTATCTTTGGATTGTAAATGCTGATGACACAAATGTAACCCTTTTGGTGCCAGGCCAATTTCCCATTTCCTTTGTGAAAAATGCCAGGCCATTTTTGTGAAATTGCAAGGTTTCAAACAAACTTACTATCTATGTTTTTTGTCATATTTATATCAACCTTTTTTTAACTGAAGGAAAATAAGTCCTCTTTCTAATGAAATATAGTTTACCATCCTAATCAAAACAATTGTTTTATTAAAACAAAATATTTGGTACCTAAATTGCTTTTTAGTTGTTTTTCCTGATTTGAAGGTGCATAACATATTTACAAAATTGTATTCAAATTTTTGTCTCATTACCATTTTATAGAGAATTTCAAACCGAACAATGGCAAATAATTTCACTAACCATACTTGCAAATTCAGTTTTCCTGAAAAAATAAAATAAAAAAATAGGATTGTTGATTTACCTCTGTGATGTTCTAATAGTTACAAAATATAAATATATAGCTTACTGTCAGATAAATATGAGTTTTCGTCAGATGAAGTTGATATTTTTATTTATAAAAAGGCCTCGAAAAAAGTATTATTTATTGGTGATTTTGTAAAAATTTATTAACAACGAGGAATACCAATATCAACTCCATCTGAAATTTACAAATTGAAAGAGTACATAATTAATTTACCTACCTTTACACCTTTGGATCCAGGAAGTCCAACAAAACCAGGATATCCTCTTTCTCCGGGTTCTCCTCTAAATCCTGGCTGACCGATGAACCCAGGAGGGCCTGGGTCCCCGACAAGCTGCTGAGAGTCTGGGTCAGGAGGATATATTACTTTTCCTTTGGGTCCCTGAAGACCAGGATATCCTGATAGACCTGAGAAAATAAAACTTTAAGCTATATTAAGAATGTAATCTTGTAACTTAAAAAAGAACGATAAAAATTATTTTTTAATTTGTTGAATGAGGATTGTTAGTATATTGAATGAACTCTCAGCACTTTTTCAAACAAAACAAGGCTACAAAAGGATTTTTAACCACGTACATATTTATTTTTTTACAGTAAACTCCATTTAAAATGCTGATTTATAAGACTGGAAGCTTATTCCAAACCCTATAATAAACAATAAACTTGCAAATTATAAACTTAACATCTATTTTTGGGATTAAATTTAAATATAAGCATTGATTTTATACGCACACATTGATAACTCATACAATGGTAAATTTTACATCTCAAATTATCACCTGTTTTGTGGTCCATTGTGGAGTGCTAATCTAGTCCCAAGTAAGTATAATGCAGTTCAATTAGCTGTGGTGGCAGACCTCACTAACTAACCAAAATTACTGGCAGAAATATTCTTATGAGATATCTATTGTAGGTATATATATATATATATATGATCAAGAATATAAGTAAACAAATTCAGTACCTAGTAGTTAACTTAAAATAATCTCTCAAACTTCAGAAAGTCACTAAAAGCAGCGGCCAACATTAACATTATACAATATGTCACCTACTGGAGCTACAACGTTAGATCTGAGCCACTGCTCTGCTCTTCCAACGTTGCTTATAGTATGATTTACATACAGCTAAGCAGAGTTGAGACCAAGAAAACTCATGGAAACTTATCTACTTTGGTTTCCCATACTGAGCAATATAGTATCTATGATTTAATTTAAGAGGACTATTTCGATTCATGAGAACAACAAAAACATGGGTTTCTATTGCTACTAAAAAAAAAGATTCAGTCTAATAATATTTGTATTGCTAGACTTGAAGTGTCATTTGATAAGTGCAGATTTATCTAGTAGAGCATCAGTTGATTTTTGTAGAAAACTGAGTATTTTTATAATTTTGTACAGTTAAATTTATGAATATTTAATGTAGTTTTTGATGATTTTAAATTAAAAAAACTCATAATATCAACTTATGGTGCACTATAAAAACATTTAATAATCATACAGTATTCACTTTAACTCATCATAAAAAAACCGTACAGTTATCAATAAGATTTCAATAGAGAACAGAATGTTTAAGTCTGCTGATGGTAAAATTGCATGTCTATTATAGGGCTGTCAACTACTCGGTGATGACAGGGCTGCTTGGGAATGACCGCCTTCGTGGTGGCTACCTCACCGTCAAAGGAACGAGTTATCTTTATTGGGTTTAGTGCCCAACTTATGGAATCAGCTGTGACTGAAAATCAGCATGGTTCCTTTCAGCTGGTTCAAGTGTAATCCCGAGGGAAGTGGGGGGGACCTGAGGAGAGTGCTGTTTTCTCGTGCAGTCATTGCTGCTCCTGAAGAAGACCAACATATGTAAGAAGATCGACCACCTTAAAGGGAGAGGTGAGGTACCAGCCCGACATTGGTATGCAATCCAAATGGATATTTAATCTAAAATTCAGTCCTAATTAATTTTGATTTGAAAAATAATAACACAATATGAATTCGTGATCTGGTATTGGACGGCAGTCACATGTTCCGGGGAAGGTTTAATGTAAAGGCTAGTTAGATAAATTCACAATATGCTGTAGGTAAATACAGTCAAGATTCCAAATACTCAATTCATTAAAGTTAAGCTGGCTGTGGTATTTATAGGAGATTTAATTAAATTAAAAATGGGAAGGGCTCAATCCCTGTGAGGCAGCTGGCGGTTGATAACATTTTCACCACCAATGGGATGTTGCACCTTACAACACAATCATAAATTTTTAGGAGAGTCCTAAAACATCCATTTTGCAACACCTACTCTAGCTTAAAGCCTGCCAATATCACATACTCCACCATTACTTCCCAGTTACAAGCAGTTACTCCTCCACTACAAATTATCATTTCTCTGGTTGACTAGTTTCTAACAAGTTTCTAATTTCTGATCCTACGAAAGCAGTTAGTCATTTAAACCTTCCTCACAAGTAACGGGTTATATTAAATCGGCTAAGAATTGGGTTTGTCAAATGCAATTAATGGAAGTTGAATACAGGCATCATGTTAGTCCAATTGTGTGATTGTGAAGTTGTAGATTATAAAATATATAGTGAATGTTCCTTATTTTTTATTACTTTGGAAGTATTACCAACCTAAACAACATAGAATAGCAGGCAATTTTGTAATTTAAGTAAAGGTATATGCGTATATGGTAAAAGAAATTAGCTCTTTAGGATTGGAGGTGGCTCTAATAAAGGGGTAATTTCTTTTATCATATACCTTTACTTCTGAAAATTATGAAGCTGCTTCCGTCAAGAGGATAAACTTGTTTCCATTCTGGAAGGCCCACCCACAATTATAGTTTGTACATTTAACTCTGTGACACAACAGAATTAAATATGATAATGGGAAATATGGTGCTATTGTGTCTAGACAGTGAGATAGCTGTTCTTTAAAAATATTTGTGTAGCTATTCACACAGGCGAATCATTTAAGTATTCCGCTACAGACATAAGTAACTCTTGATAAACTCTACTCAAGCTACAGTAACCCAACACATGAGACGTGAAGTAACTTTACCTGGCTGTCCTTGTCGGCCCTCAAGACCCTTGTCACCTGGCCGGCCTTCAGCCCCTTTCACTCCGGGATAACCTCTGGGTCCTGTCATTCCTGGCCGACCAGGAGGGCCTGGAGTTCCAGGTCTACCATAGTCACCTTTATCACCCTTAAAACCCCTTGGTCCTGTAAAATAGTTAACTCATTATACATTGAAATTAAAAGTTCATATATCATAAGTCAAGTTGATATCATCCTCTTATAAAGATTGATTGTGATTCACTGGACTTCATTGCACTGCTCTGCATTCTGCTCACATGGTTTGTTTTTCATTTACTTACTTATAAATTGTTTTATACTAGGCATCATATCATTGCAAGCCTGGGTATTTCGCCGATGTTGCCAGTTCTACTCGTGTACAATAATTAAAAACACACATATGGATTGCTATGTCGTTATTCACCAAAGACAGTGGGATTTGTATCTGAGAATTGGTTGTATGGCTACAGCAAGTGTACAAAAGTGATGTAGTCTGCTCACATGGCACAGCCCCGCTCAACATAAAGTCAAGTACTTTAAGCAACAAAACAGCGTGCTGTTATGAAAGTCCTTCACCAGTTATATACAGTTTTCGTCATAACAGAACAATTTGTTACTATATTTTCAAACAATTTTGATTACAATATTGTTTTTGGAACGAATACATTAGTTAAAACGGAATATGAAATAAAAGGGAATGCTTGATAACTCTGTTGGTTAATTAGGTTCTACTGTTTATTTAAAATGAATAAAATGTAAATGAAAATAATGACTAATTTATTAATGTGTTTTTATTTTCATTCGATTGTAACTTTAAATTTTAATAGGATTAAACCACAATATAAATAAAAAGTAAAAAAATATATATACTTAATTACATTTCCAAAGCATTCAAAATATAAATACACAAAAAACATTTTTTCCAGATAAAATGTAAATGCATTTACTGGACTTGCTTTACTTATTGTATATTTTTTAATTGAATGGCTAAAATAGTATATATTTATCTGTACTGTTACACATTATGCACTGTTTATTTAACATAATAAAAACAGGAGTAAAACTCCTGAAGACCAACGTACAGTTTTATATAATTTATATATAAAATGTTTTATATAATTACATTTTTTATAAAACATTTTTAAAGTTGTTTTGAAGAGGTATGCAATGATTTTATCAAACTAATGAAAACCATTAAAAGTTTGATGGAACGAATGAACACGAAACGCATAATGGTCACCAAAACAGATGTATGGTTTTTGTTAACATTTCCTCAGTAAACTTCATAAAATGACTCTTAATAATTATATTCTGAAAGGGCATCAATTATAGTACTAATTTATAATTTTTATATTCTCTTTTTAGACAATAAAAATTTATCTATGGGCGGTTACCATCTGTTGCGAACGAAATACATCTGAGCCATTGTGATATTGTGCTATGTCTACAATGGCTAGTTTTATTTGTTTTGTTTATATGTATGTAAATAAGGTGATACTTCAAATTTATTATTTTATTTTAGTTTTAATAAAAGCTACCATTCTTACATAAATATTTATTTTGTCATATCATGTTGATTTATTATGATGGATTGTAAAACTTAGCAGACATTTTGACAGAAAAGTAAAAGTGCATAACTTTTCATTTCAGGTCATATACAAAAGAAAATAATAGGTAATTGTTATAATAACTATATATTTTTGTAATCACAATAAAATTGTGAACAAACTATACATTTACACTTTTATCACAAAATATACCAGTTAACAGTTAGACAATGGATTTTTTTTCAAAATTATTTTCGAAATGATAAACATTTCTATTACATTTGACATAAAAAAAAAATAGTTCTATGGAAACCTAAAATCAATTGTATTATATTGTTTCCCCCATATTTGTGAATAAAATGAAATGTAAACAGTTATATTTGAACCATTAGTTATGAAATGGAATAAGTTATAGAAAACACCTGCAAATTTACCAAAAAGAGGCCGTCAGAACAGAGGTGCACCATTGCCAGCTCTAGGGTTAAAAAAAAAGAAAAACGAACGTATCTTTTTAATCACAAGCTGGAATCAATAACAGTATATGAGTGTACAGATTATTTTACTTAGTAAAATTTCACAATTTTCAGAATTATTATTTCATCTATATACTGGATGAAGTAAGAAGAATAGTCGCTTTTGAAATAAGTAAAACTTCAATAATTATCAGTATAATATGTATTTACTTACATTCATAGAATCTACAGTAAACCTAAGAAAGCCGGTTGAAACATTGTTCATAACACCCGTCCACTTACAGAAAATAAATTTTAGAAGATCAATAATATTCCTCCATTAATGCACACTACAAGTACAGTATTTCCTCAAAATTCACCTTCTCTTTTAATTATTGAAAGAGGTGACCTTGAGATCATCTGAGATTGAGATTGTTTATGTGCACTTTTTACTTAAGCAAAAAAAAAGTATCACAGGCATACAGATCAGGCAACCGAAAAGGCCAATCACGCCAACAAAGCGTTAGTTGACATAATTATAATCCACACTAATCCATCAATACCTGGAGGGCAGTAGCCACAATCATCACCCTTCGGCCCCTTTAATCCATCCTTGCCTAAGCCCCCATCAAGACCTGGCCATCCGGCATCTCCCTGTGGTCCAGGAAGACCCTTGTCTCCTATAGGCCCAACCACTGCTCGTCCTGATCCAGGATAGCCTTTCTCTCCTAAAACAAAATTTTCCCACATTATACATTACTCATACTGCTATTTGTAGAAAACAGTAAAATTTATTATTAAATACTATCTTCAATCTTACTGAAGAGCAAAAATGAATATTTATAAGGTTAAAATAATTATCCTAATTTTTAACTGAAATATAATTTTCTTCATCAACTCATGGACAACATTATGAAGAGCCTTAGTTGCATTGATTATAAAAAAGTTAATAATTCACTAAAACATGTGACATAATAGATTATTATCATCAGTAAATTACTTTTGAATATATCAAAGTAATTTACATGTATTCATACTGTATCCAGATAAAATCACTTCAAAAACATACAAAAAATTATGAGTAGCTTTTTGTTGCAATTCTCATGCATGTTTAGGTAAATAAAATAAAAAAGTAAAGTATCTCTGTATCATACAAGAATTTAAACAAGGGGCTAATGCCATACAAAATTTCTGGTTTTTTTTGTTTAGCAGAGTTGTTTGCCTTGGTAACACAGCTGATATTATAGTCCTGATGAAAAAAATCCCTATTTTTATTAACCTAATCTATAGTATTATCAAACTGGGAGTGCGGCTGGATGCCAGGTTGGATCACCCACACACACGTAGGGGATTAGGACTGATCCGACTCACCCGGGACCAGCCGCACTTCAGCTCGATTCCAATCAATCAGAATTTTTTTGAAATTTTGCCATTTTATCTCGAAATGGTTAATAAATATGAAATATACTCAAAATTACAAGGAAAGTGATATAAAAAATCTGTGATTTGCTGTAGTGAATCTTAAGTGAATTAGTTACAGCATTGAAAAATATTGTATGATTTATAATTACTGTTAACAATTTCCTTAAGATAAACTAAAGTAAATAATATATTGTTTGGTATCATTTTTATTGTAATTGTGAGTATATTTAATATTTATTAACCATTACAAGATAAAATGGCAAAATTAAAAAATACTGATTGATTGGAAAAGTCAACCAAGTGACTAATCGAGCAGAAGTGCGACCGGTCCCGGGTGGGTTGGATCGGTCCTAATCCCCTGCACGTGTGTGTGTGAACCTACCTGGCATCCAGACACACTCCCAGTTTGATAATACTATAACAAAATTGAAATTAGTAAATAAATACCGGTATTATAAATATGTTCAAATTGTTAACATTGATTCATTAAATGTTTTATCTTCTATTAATAATATTGTGATTAAAAATAAGAGTTTTTATAATTGAATTTGTACTCACCTCTTATTCCATCATCTCCTCTGTCTCCAGGTGAACCCGGAATACCATTTCTTCCAGGAACTCCATCCGGACCTGGTGGACCAATCACCTGCTGTCCTGCAAAGCCCTTCTTTCCGATGACTCCTTGTGGTCCAGGAGGCCCTGTGGGACCTTGAGGACCCCGAGCTCCTGATGGACCTGAAGCATAAAAGCAAGTATAATACATTTCCCCTCATAACTTTTCTTGTTTAAGTTACTGATTTAATTACTTAAGTATGAATTCCTTTTAAAGTCAAATTGAATTAATATGGATACTATTTGGAAACTGTTTTAAAAACTGTATATAGAAGTAATGTGTCGTAAATTGTAGAAGAGTTTTGTGTGAGAGCCACTCATGTAAATGTTAACAAAATTAGTCACCTGATTATCCATTAGTCACAAATTTACCATTCATACTACAGTCTCTCCTGCTGTCTGCTAAAGTATCAGAAGGCACCTCACAAACACTGTTATAGAATATATTTGAAATATTTTAATTGAATATACTTGGTCATGGGAGGGAAAAATTTGTATGTGCTCAGCAAAAACTAGTATGTGCACTATGTAGAACTAAAATATATTGAAGCTGTGAATTAAGATAAATTTCAGGCTTAAATAGTAAAGTATTTAAGTGATAGCCCTTTCCACTCGAGAGGGTTCTTTAAGAAATGTCCTTTGGGGTCGTATGGCCACTGTGAGTAGCCACAGCCATTTCTGTGACAGCTTGTTATTTTTGTTGTTGTAAATGTTTTGTTGTTGTGATGTTCCAAGATCGCAAGGCCACTGTGAGTGGCCAATGTAAAAATCGGCAAACACACACACGGCCTCTATCAGTGGCCACGATATAGTTCTTCATTCAGTGTTTATTTTTTCAATATTATTCATCTGTAAGCTGGTGTAACCTGTTGAGAAACTTTGCAACTAAGCGTCTGTCAGTTTCCTACTTTTTAGCCAGCTTTAGGTTCCACAGATCTAACTTAGTGCTCCCTAGTCGCTAAGTACTAGAAAGAGAACAAAATATACGAGTTGTCTAGGAGGGGTCACTGCCAGTGGCCTTTCAAGTGCAAAGGGTTAAATTAAAAACTGACTATAATTTTAATGATATGAACATTTGAAATTTCAAAATTGATTTTATATAGAATTTATATGTTATGTGATGGTACTTTAAGGCAATATTTTTACATCAAGGCATTTTATTATACTTTGATGGCGTTAAAAGTTTTGTCGTATATTTTTTGTTTCCTTTATTTTATATACTCAATCTTAATTCATAGCAATTGTACAGATAATTGTAAAAAATGAATGATGCCACAATGATTCTATGATAATTTAGCTAAATACTAACACCCATGCTACTTATAACTAATTGTTTCATAGTCTAAATGATAAAATAAAATGCAGTTAATAAATTGCAGCAAGAATTGGCAGCATAGGGCCAAAACAATTGGAATTTGAAGTTTAGTAAATAATGATTTTATTTATTGTTATCAGTCTTCTGAGCTGATATATATAACAAATAATAAGGTTAACGTACCTTTGTTGTCTTCAGCTAAAAAATCCTATTTATTGGATTAACGGTTTCGGAGTAAGAACTCCATGGTCACATCCACTGTACGTAGGATCAGCTGTATGCTTAATCCAGATCTGACCATCGTACCAGCCGTGTCGTGTTATCATGTGTTTTATTTTTTGTATACAAGTTTTTAATGTAACTGTTTAAGTATTTGATAATGTACAGTGGATTTGACCATGGGTTCTTGCTCCGAAATCGGTAATCCAATAAATAGAATTTTGTAGCTTAAGACAACAAAGGAACGTTAAACTTATTATTTGTTATAATAACTTTCCTGAGTCGCTTTGTTTTTGATTTAGCATAATCCTTATATCCTGTTTTTGTGAGTTTAGAATGCTATTTAAATGTTTATTTACTTGTTCATCCATATATATATATATATTCCAAAACTTATGTGGGGGTGGATATAGGAACAGTATATAATTTTCAAGGTTTTAAGACAGCTTAGTTTAGCCACTTTTCTTAAGGCAAAGAAACCCCATGAATTTCATTAACATGATCCGCCCAGTCTAAATTCTGTTAGTTATATTACCCTACACAGATGTATTATTCTTGTATTTATCACGGGACAAACCATTTTATATTATAATTTTATTAGAGACTAACGGTTGCAGTAGTCAGTTGATCATGTCAAATATAAACATTTTTAGTATTTCTTCAAATTAATCTATACTGTTGATGTTTTTTCTAATTGCTGACATTTAAGCATCATTGCTGCACTAATTATAACCATAATAAGAGAAAACCCTCACAAAATTATTATCAACTGTGACTAACACATTTTATACACACACTGATAAGTGATATGACAATTATTGATTCTAACATTTTAAAAATTTTATAAAACTCTTTTAAAACTGTGTTTTCAGACTTGAGGTCAAACAAAACTATCTAACATCTAGATGGTATCCTCTAATATGTTTCCGATACAAAATTCTAAGAACTATTCTTTTACCATCATCTCCTCTCTCTCCTTTGATGGACAGTCCTGTGGGACCTCTACCGCCCGGCTGTCCGGCAGCACCTGGAGGCCCTGGAGGACCGATAGTACCCATGGCTCCAGGACGTCCATTCCTTCCTGGTGGTCCTGAAGGTCCTTCAAAACCTGAAACCAAAAAAATCCCTATATTTTTTATGCCTAAATAATTTTACTCTACAAGCATATAAATTTAAATACTTAAATTATTAACTTGTTCCATTCAGCTATTGGTTGGTATTTCGAGGCAACAAGAGCGTTCGCTATCTTCATATACTTCAAAATTGTTGTAGTCCGATTGTAAACTGTTGTTTTACAAATTACTTACTGACTCATCAAATGTTAAATTCAACATAATTAAAACTTTTCTATAAAGTTTTATCTGCCGGAACTGGCAACAATTTTCTCTCTGTGGCAACACTTTTTGGAAGCTTCAAACCCCATCAAATAAAATGGTAACATATACAATTAAAAACCATACAACATACTATATCCTTGAATCAGCACTTTGAAGACACAAGTAAATATATATTTGTTGTTCTTTATCATTAGAAATGTTTGCAATATTTTAAATTTTATAAATTAAGAATACAATTATGTTTATTCTGTGAAAAATAAAATTAATTAAATACATGAAAAACCTTAGAAGGTATCATTATTTTTTTTAAAATAAACTTCACTCGCCAGTTGACATGGGCCTACAGGCCTGTGCGTCAACTTTAATCAACGAGTGAAGTACCGACCGTTGGCTCAGTGGGGATTCGAACCTTGGACCTTGCCCTCCGCAGTCCGAAGCCTTAGCCACTGAGCCACCGTGGTTCAGTGGCTGATAATTCTAATTCTAATTATAAAATAGAATTATAATTATTATAATTATAATAATTTTAAAAATCATTATAATTAGAAAATCATTTTTGTATAAGAGATTTTCGTCAAATATAAAATAATCTTCATTGCCACAAATTTCATTTTTAAACAGTACTGTCAAGTCATTTGATTATCAATAAAACAACTATCCATTCTTATCAATTAAGCATAAATAATTCCATAAACAATGATAAATAATCCAATACTATTGCCCTGGTTAATTCTTGAAGCTCTTTTTATTGGAAAAGATTATAATTTGATAGTATTAAAGGAAGTGATTCTGAAGACTTTCAAGAGTAGTAAAGCACCAGGAGAAGATGGGGTACAGGTGCAAGTATAGAAGCAAAGATTTTGTAACTTTCCTTCACCATTTGACATTGAATATTTGGAAGAAGGAAATTATAACTATGCGAAGAACAGAGGAAGCAGTGATAGTGTGAATACACAAAACAGGTGACAAGCTAAACTGCACAAACTAGAGAAGTATATATATCCTCCAAATACCACATACAAAATACTGTCGAAGTTAGGTCTCAACAGGCTTAAAAAGGATATAGAAATTATTATTGGTGATTACCGAGGTGGGTTTATGAGAGATAAATCAAATGGATAAATATTTATGATGAAGGAGTAATGGGCCTCAAAAGTAATTGGAATTCAATACAGATATCTATATAGTTTTTATTCAATACTATATCTATATAGGTTACGAAAAGTGAGAAATAAAATTGTATAGTAGTTTTTTAACAAAATATAGTGTGTGAGGTTTTAAGTTCCTAGCTTTTTTTAAAGTCAGAATGGCATGGCTCTATTAACCCTTCAGAGTGATTTGGTATAATATTATTAATGCAAAAGCACCGAGACACCTATGGTGTTGATTCGAATGCGACATCTAATGTGTTGTAAAATAGCCAGGTACAGCGCTAATGATCGTCAGTTCTAATCCAACTGCAGCTGGTACTTTTTTCTGTGCAACGGTAATGGATGGTCCATCGTAAACCCGTGTGGTGTCCAGCATTGGAGGTGGAGATTAACAAGATCAGTTTATATTATATTTGCATTGAACAAGACCTGTTTCGCAAATTTTTACTGATACAAATAAGTCAACATATAAATGGACATTAAAATACTGTAATTGGACATATTACAGAACGGTCGCTTAAAATCTCGAAACCCACCTCTACGTACTGCTTTTCAGTTGAGCAGATCAAATTTCTCACCCAATTCCAGCTGGGCCATAGCGAGGAACAGTTTTGATGGATGAAATAAGTTCCTTATTAGTGATCCGTTAATACCTGTAGGTGGGATGAACCTTCCTCGTAGGAAGTGGACATTATTGAATCGGTTCCAAACTGGAGTGGACAGATGTAACTACTGGAAATACAAATGGTGATTGACAGTAGATCAGTCATGTGATTGCGGGGAGTCTATCCAAACAATGGATCACATAGTTTTAGAGTGCCCTTGCGCTGTTTTACGGAGGGATTAGCTAGCATAAATAGAATCAGTGAGGCAGGTTTAAATGGCTTGGTGGACTGGATTTAGCTTTGTGACAGGAGATCATTTATTATTTATTTATTTATTTTTAATTGTTATTATAGTACAAAGGCTTTTGGACTTTTTTCCAAGTATAAAACTCAGCTTTTACATAATTTTAAATATAAAAAAATAGTAGCTGGCAAAAGCCACATGATATATATATATAAAATACTCGCTTCCCTAGTTGGTGTCTTTGCCTCCAAACCCCCTTGTGGTTCAAGCATCAATAGCTACTCAGATAATCACGGTTGGTTAGAGCAGCAGATTGCTCCCAAATTAATCAGAGATACTTCCTAAGATAATCACAGTTGCTACTGACTTTTTGTGATGAAAATTAAGTATATAAGTATATAACCATTCTTGTAGTGAAAAACCTTTTTGTGAATTGAACAATGTCATTAGATGTGTTCTAAACGAAATATTGCAACTACAGCAAAACAAATACGTCTTCTGTACTCGCAAGACAGAATTTTCAAATCAATATTTTGATTTTTTAGATTATGAGAGATCAATTATCAAACATATAAGCAGTTAAATAATATGTAAGGTTTATAGTTTCCAACCTATTTTATTCATACTTAAAGGGAGGAACTATTCCAAAAAATCATGTTTTTTTAAAAACTCAACTTTACCTACTTTTTGTGAGGAAGCAATAGTATATACCGGGAAAATGTATATAACACTCTTTGTGCACTATTTAATTGTTAGTTTAAATATTCCATTAGTTTGTCCAAACTAAATATTACAGCTTCAGTAAAACAAAAACTTCAACTCTGCAAACAGGTCAGCATTTTCACGTCAGCCATATTGAGTTTTTTCTAGGTTATAAAGAGCTAATTAAAATTGTATAGCAGTTTTGTTAACAGAGAAATGAAGGTTATAAAAAGTTTGCACGGTTTTAAGTTTTTAGCTTCTTTTAATCAAACTTAAATAGGAAGAACTATTCACAAAAATCACATGTTTTTGACAAAACTCTAATTTACCAACTTTTTATGAGGAAATTATAGTATATGCCAAAAAAATGTATGACACTTTTTGAAAACAATTTATTCTTTAATTTTAATGTTTTATTAGATGTAGTCTTAACGAAATATTACAGTTTCAGTAAAACAAAAACTTCAACTCTGAAATCATATAAGTGTTTTCACTTCAGCCATTTTGCATTTTTCTAGGATACGAAAAGTGAAAAATAAAATTGTATGGTAGTTTTTATAACAAAATAGTAAACATAGATAGTTTGTGAGGTTTTAAGTTTCTAGCTTTTTTTAATCATGCTTTAAATAGGAGGAATTATTCCAAAAGATTAAAAGTTTTCGACAAAACTCTACTTTACCAACTTCTTGTGCGGAAACTATAGTATATACAAAAAATGTAAATAACACTTTTTGAACAAAATTTTATTGTTAACTTTATTGTGTCATTAGATGTTGGGTAAAGTAAATATTAGAGCTTCAGCAAAAAAGAAACTTCAACTCTGCAAACAGGTCAGCATTTTCATGTCAGCCATTTTGAAAATTTTTTAAGGTTATGAAAATCAAATTTCACAGCAGTTTTTGCAGCAAGATAGTAAAGGTAGATAGTGTGTAAAGTTTTAAGTTCTTACAATATCTTAAAAAAGCACTAATATCCAAAAAAAGTCTATCAAAAATAGAATTTTTTTAACAAAAACAAGAATTTAACAATTTTTTGTGTAGTTAATATAAACATACAAAAAAAACTACACCTAAACAAAATTGTATTCTGTTAGATTTGCTCTACATCCAACGGTTTGCCCACAATAAAGCCGTAAGTAAACCTCTTCACAAAATTCAAAATTCCCGTTCGCCATTTTTTAGAGGGTTTAAAAATTAAAAACTTGTAGTTTTCATAATTTTCCTGTCGGTTTCTTGGTAAAAGCTATAAGTGTGCCAAATTTAAATTTTCTGCTCATCTGGAAGTAAGTTAGAATTTGTATACGTGAGTGAGTCAGTCAGTCAGTCAGTTACACATCCAGTTTTATAGATATTAGATATACTGGATACATAAAAATGGATGCAAAAAACTTGAAAATTATAATAATACAGTAAAAAAGGACATATGAAAATAATTCCCTCTGAAGGGTTAACAATTAAAAGTGTAAATAACAGTAAATAATTTGTGACAAACAGATTAATACACCAAACATTAAAAAATCTTTCTAAAACATTGTTACTTTCCAATACATAAGGTTTGTTACAAAAATACACTTTATTGAAGACAGGCACAGCACTACTTTAACTTACCCAGTGGGCCCTGACTTCCCTGAGATCCTGCGAACACTTCATCCAGGTTGGGGTCATATATTCCAGGCTCACCTTCTGGACCCTGATCTCCAGGCCTTCCTGGCCTTCCAGAATCACCTATTTCTCCCTAGAAAACCAACAGTTTCAAAATTTTAATATTTACTTTACCTAGCACAACTAGCAGGGAAAATGTCACGAAAGAATAAAAAATTAACTTAGTTACAAAATTATAGTTAATTTTTTAAGTTAAAAAAACTTATGACTATTTTCTTAAATTGACATTTCTATCAACTTAAATTGTGCCACTACTTTCACATATTATTGCTTTAACTTATTAAATTAGTTTCAGTTCTAACTCTCTGTTAAGAAATTTATTAAAATAGTATCTATTAATATTGGTCGGTAGCGTAGTTGGTTCAATCCCAGCTACATAAGCTAAAGGTTCTCAGTTCGATCCCAATCAGAGTCAATACATTTTGAGAAGGATCAGCTGATAACCACCGGCTGTTCATTTGTCATTGGGCTATTAATTAATGACACTTTCTAAGGAATAGTCGGCCTTAGTTTGTAACAATGACTACATTCGCTCATCTACACTCATCACACTCATTCGAAATCCACATTCGCCCATATCTTAACGATCAGTGTCTTAAGAATAAATAATAAAAAAAAAAAAAAAAAAAACATTAGAAATATTTTCCTAAGGGATTTCTTTTAAAGGAGTTATATTAATTCATGTAATGAATTTGTTAGGCAATTTATAAAGCGTATTTTTCTCCATAGGTTTCAATTAATGATTGAGATACTGAGTGTTATTTTTAAACATTGTTTCACACTCATGATTATATTGTACCTTGTTATCCCTAGTACAGACGAGTTATGCGCATATTTTGAATATGAAATAATGACTTATTTCCTATCAAAATTACACATTTAAATACACAAGAATTAAAAGGAAATACCAGTGTTTTAAAAAAAAATTAACAATCCATTGACGAACAAAACAATAATTGAGAATCCAGTCCTTCAGAACTCCTTATTACTGCCGTTTTCCGCAGCGTCTTGTAAAAATATTTAATAGGTAGGTTTACATAAATGTTAAATTATAACTTATAAAAAACTTGTATAACTTATTTTAAATAAAAAATAAAAATTGTTCTCTGCTTCGATTAACCAACTTCTCCATTTATAAAATAAACTTCAGATAATGATAAAAGCCATATAAATTGACAATATGAGATGTCACTAGGAAGTTTGTTACCCACACCTATACCTCTGTGCGTGTATGGGTGGGTAATGCCACTGTACGTGTATGGGCGGGCGAGTGGTTCAATAAAACTGTACGTGTATGGGTGGGCGGGTGGGTCAATACCTCTGTACATGTATGGGTGGGCGGGTGGGTCTATACCTTTGTGTGTGTATGGGTGGGCGGGTGGGTCAATGCCACTGTACGTGTATGGGAGGGCGAGTGGTTCAATACCACTGTACATGTATGGGTGGGTGAGTCAATACCTCTGTACGTGTATCGGTGGGCGGGTGGGTCTATACTTCTGTACGTGTATAAGTGGGCGGGTGGGTCAATACCACTGTACGTGTATGGGTGGACGGGTGGGTCTATACCTTTGTGTGTGTATGGGTGGGCGGGTGGGTCAATGCCACTGTACGTGTATGGGTGGGTGAGTCAATACCTCTGTACGTGTATGGGTGGACGGGTGGGTCAATAACTCTACGTCTATGGGTGGGTGGGTGGGTCTATACCTTTGTGTGTGTATGGGTGGGCGGGTGGGTCAATGCCACTGTACGTGTATAGGAGGGCGAGTGGTTCAATACCACTGTACATGTATGCGTGGGTGAGTCAATACCTCTGTACGTGTATGGGTGGGTGGGTGGGTCTATACCTCTGTACGTGTATGGGTGGGCGGGTGGGTCAATACCACTGTACGTGTATGGGTGGGTGGGTAGGTCTATACCTCTGTGCGTTAAATACAATACACTGAAAAGACTTCTGTGTAAATTTTGTGTACACAAAGTTTCTCTCAAAGATTAGATTAAATAATCTTCAGAAACCTAATGAATTAAAAACATTTTATTGGCTACTTTATTCAAGATGTTAAATATAGTATTTGAAAAGTTGCCTGTATGCAATTTTGAACATGTAAATCACATGCAGTAGAGAAAATCACATACATGTAAATCACATACTTATCCTATGTAAACGGGCTGCGATGATGTCTAAAAATATGGGATTTTGGGGAATGATAATAAAAATGGCATTACGTTTATCCATAGCCACTAAAACTATTTTACTTTTGAAAGCCATTGCACTAGGCCTACATTAAATAAAAATACTATGAGTAAACAAATACAACTTAAACTACGTACTGTAGTTACAAATAACATGTTTAATTAAAAATATAACTTAGTAATACAGTAATGTGATAAATAAGGCTTGCACAGTACGCATACATTCCCTAATACAATGAACTAATATGTGACTGGGGAATAAACTATGGAATAACAGTGCATGAGTTAGGCGATCACTATTTCCACTCCCTGCAAGCGATGTCTGTCCTAAAAATTCTGTACCCTCAACAGTTGATAAAAGTTATGTAATCTGCTCTTATGGTACTGTCCCCGCTGAATATAAAGTGCACCAAGACAAATGAGTATGCTGTTTTGTAAAAATCTTCATAAGGTACGTATAGTTTTTGTCACTACGCGACAATAATCCATTATATTATTTTTCAAACAATTTTTACTATGGTATTGTTTTTGAGACAATTGCTTCAGTTAAAATAGAATGTTGGATAACTCTATGTTTGAGAACGAGGCTCTACTGTAACTCTTATCTTGAAACATCAACACGGGTCTGAGAAAAAGAAATGATTGAGGACAGAACATTTAAATACAACTATACAAACACAATTGCATCAGTTGTTATTGCATTTTTTTACTTCGCCAATGATTCAAATTCTACTGATTGAGGAAGCTAGTATGCATTCATAAAACACACTTTATGTAACACTAAATTATATAATTTTGTTTTTCTACCTTTGCTCCATCATATCCTGGAAGTCCTTCATATCCTGGTGCTCCCTTCTGCCCTTTTGTACCTGGAGGACCCGAAGGTCCTGGTTTGCCTTGTTTCCCGCCTGGACCATCAGGTCCCTGCTCTCCCTTGTATCCTTTCTGCCCTGAGTATCCTGGAGGTCCCTGCAATTGAAAATAAAAATTAACAGGTTGGCTTACTACAAAAATATTGTATCTTTTTGAAGCAATTGCATTTTTTTTGTCATTAATTTTATAATTCCACTATGCTATTCAATAATACACACAATTCTTTTGAATAGTCATCTGACCAGTAGCACTGATAGATTTAATCAATTCCAATATACCATTAAAGTATTATATACAGCCAAAAGATGTCTGTATCAACAGGAATGTTGTGTTTTTACATACTTATAATGGAGTCTGAATCAGTTTTCTGAAAAGTTTTCTTAAATATTTTTGTAACTATCTGTTCAATTCAATTCAAACATCTTTATTCATTATTGTGTACATATATGACAATAAAGATGGAATATTGTCTAACTAAGCCAAAACATATATGTTATAAAAAACCCAAATCTAATCTATTTAAGCATTTAAATTGCTTGCTTTAGTATTCGTTAAATTCAAACGATGAATAAAACAGGAGTTGAATTAAGTATTCTTTAAAGTGTTTTTTAGAAAGGTATTTTCCTTTTATTCTCTAATTACCATTAAAGTATTATATACAGCCTGATAGAATCAGGATCAGACAATTTATATTAAAATATAATAGTTTCAAACCAATATTTTCTTTTTGAATAATACTAAATTATACGCCTTAAAGACCATTATATTTCTGGTATTGTAAGAATTAACCCTTCCTGGGCGTTTGACAAAATAATCTGTCAAGATTACTATGCCCTGCGTGCGGAATGACTAGATTATCTGCATACTATTTTTAGCGGTCTGGGCGAATGACGGGCCTGTCTGTCAATACCACTCACGTCATCGCCCGATGCTAGCGACACTGACTGATGGGAGCGAAGTTGTTTGGCTTATCCCTTTCATTCCTTCTCCCCACTGTAACATTCTCCATTCCCTGCCTCAATTCCCCACTCTCAATCGTTGCCACGCTTCTCATCTTTGTCATAATTCCAGCGGTTTTCCATTGTGTCTCGTGTATCTATTAGTGGAAGATGGCTGCACGTGATAAAATGATCCTGACTTCAGACAGTATAATATGAATGGCTAAATATGTCTTTTTGAGAACAAGATACCAGTAATGTTAGTCAAATGGACAATTATGTATAAAAGATGTTTACTTTCATGACTCGCCAGGGCGTTTGACGTAATTATCCGCCAACAATATTTTATTAAATATAATACTGAAAAAATTATTAGAATGTAAAATATATTGTTTTGGAGTTATTAGATGTTTTCCCAACAAATTAGAATGAAAAATTAAACAATTTTTTTGTCACCCCAACCATTATTTAATTCCGCCCAGACTGTAAACTGGGCTCAGCCCGGGAAGGGTTAAGAGCGATAATTTCATTACTCTGCACAATTATCTAATTCCAAGTATGTATCGACTAAATACTGTTAATATTCTCAGTAATCTTAACAAATGTTTTTCCATTTCTTTTCAAGATTTTAAATTCAACGCCACTCTTATAGTTTTTGTTTGAATTTGTAGTATCCCACTAAGATTTAATTTATAAGTTGCACCATACATACTAATTCCATAACTAGTATGGGAATGTGTTAGTGAAAAGCAAAATTGTTATAAAGTCTCTTGTTTGCATGCGTTTGATATTTGCCTAAGAGCTTAAATAATGGGTGATATTTTATTCAGAATAATTTGTACATTGGTAATGTTTCAGACTATTACCATTGATTTTATACACAAATAGATTTCCCATCCAATGTTAAATTTTGAGTCTCAAAATATTAGCTGTTTTTGTGATCCATTGTGGAGCAATAGTGTAGTCCTATGTAAATGTAATGCAGTTTAAACCACCTGTGGTTACGGGCCTCACTAACTAAGAAAATTATAAGCAAAAATATTCTTATTAGATAGGATATCTATTGTAGGTGTATACAGGGTGGGAAAAAATATAGAAACACTTTCACAACAACATTATTTTTTTCCATAGATAATTTATAAATCAGTTTTTTAAAATAATTGTGTTCCATAAAGTATAATTTTTGATCAGAATAATTTACTTAAAACCGTTAAGTAGCGGAGAAACAATATTGTTAAAATTACTTTGAAATTCAAAAATTCAAAAACACTGGAAAGAATAAACCTTTTCCTTCCAGGTCCTGTTTGCGAAAATAAATTTCTCTTGAATAGACCTTTCATTTGATACCAAACTCAACCTAGGCCTACATTGAAAATTTTTGTTAAACTTCTTGTAGGCTGTCTCCCTAAAAAGATGAGATGTCGCTATAATGGCATAAAAAAGTATGTTCTTTGTAACATTGATCATGTGCAAGATTTCACTTTTACAAGTGAAGTCATACAAAAGTTCAAGCGTTTCCATTTTTTTTTTCACCCTTTAAAATCACCTTATGATTTTTTTAATATGACTCCCAGTTCTTAGGTCATCATTTAAAAAAAACTAGTGTGGCCAACTGTTAAACTAATTACTTAAAACTAAAATGGTATATTCCAAAACCAGTTTATTATTTTCAAACAGTTTTATTTTTCAGGGGCATTACCTGAAAAATAGTTTCACAATTTCCTGTTCAGCATGAAGAAAGAAGATTATATAAATATTAAGGAAGTTATTAAATTGATTTGAGGATCCATACTAGTTATTGAATAAGCAATCATAGATTGACGTAACTAGTCTATCTGAAGACTTAGAGGTAGATAACATAGTCAAGAAAATACACAAGGGAAGATAAATCAGAGGCTTATTACTTACAAAGACCAAGAATTATATTCAAAGATTAAGTAAAGATGGATCTGATGAAATTGAGGAAAAAGTCTGCATGATAATGATGTAGCACATTTTGTCTGCTTCTAAATACCAGCTGGGTTTTGAGAGGGTACTGGATGGAGTACTGTAAGTATTATTGTATCCCACTTACGGGTGGTCCCTTGGTGCCCCTTTCACCCTTGGTTCCATAGCCGCCTTGCTCTCCTTTCTGCCCTTTCGGTCCTTTAGGACCTTTTAAGGCACTAGTAGTCTCAGTGTTGAAGGGGAAGCCATTAGCTGTAGAACCTGGGGGTCCTGGCTCTCCTTGTTCTCCCTGATCTCCTGGAAGTCCCTTGAGGCCAGGGACGTTTTCACCTGCGTCTCCTTTCGGGCCTCGTGGTCCTTGATCTCCTGGGGGCCCCTTAAAATGAAAGTAAACAGTCAAAAACTTATTTTGAATTATTGTAAAAAATTATATGAAATATTTTAAATAACTGAGCTAATTATTGCATTGATTGTTTTGACTCTATAATAATAATTTGTTAATAGGACGATGATAACAATGCATGCTGGACAGAGTTTCTGCTTGGGAATGTGAGGTTTGCATATCCGATAGTTTTATAGTTTGTTAACAGTATTTGTTTCTAAAGTCGTAACTTTCCAACTGTCTTAAAAAATTATAAAACTGGTTGATTAAAAAAGAACTGGATCCTGTATTCAAAATTGTTTAAAACCTGGTTTTGTAAGAATTCATTCAGTTAAAATAACTTATTTGTCTAAGTTATCCTTCTAGGTAATATCCAAAATCATCTCAATGAGAATGGGCTTAAACTAATTTTTTCAGTTTTCTTGAGTGATACCCTTGATACAACCATTAGATGATCGAGGAATAATGAAATCTTTTGTGGTATTTAAACTTATTATGTATCTATAAATTTGTTCTTGAAATAGAGGCCGTTCACTAGAGGCATTTTAATTGGTTGAGTTACTTGAATCTACTTTAATTTGTCAAATAAATTTAAATCAATTTGACCTGTATGAACCCTTTTCAAGTTTTTAATAATTGCTTGTTCAGTAATAATTGGCAGACTCAAATAAAAGTAACAAATAAAACTTACTTATTTCTCCTAAACAGTTGAATCTAGTAGAAATGCTTGATTAGTAGAAACAAGTTGCTTACATATTTATTGTCTTCAACTAAACGTCTGATCCTCCAATTATTGTATGAGAATATAACTCTCTTATTTATTATCGCTGTTGAAAGGACTCACAAAATAATGTCTTAAGTACAGTGAAACTCCAATTATCCGAACTCCAACTATCTAAATCGCCAATTATTTGAATTGCTTTCAGAATGCTATAAAAGAAATCTTACAATCTTCACTTTTTTTAAATTTTGTTCTGAAAAAAAACTAAAATCATACAAAAACAAAGAGTAGAGTTTTTATACCTTAGAAAGATAAATCATACACATATTTATTACAATAAATGCATCAGAAATACTGTACACTGTAAGACTGTCTTAGAAAAACAAATCTAAATTCTGCAAGGAAACATAGTGCGATAGGGATAATGTACTTACGCTATTGTCCTCCCTTTGTCAAACGGCTGCACGATCGGCTGCCCAAAAACTGAGTAGTCAGTCAAACATATAGAGCATATTTAACTAAGATGTTTGGCGCGCAATTACATTTGTTTACAGGATGTTATGTAAATACACATAATAGTACACTGTAGTACGTAATTAAACTGTAATTAATTATATTATAAATGCCCTTTATCTTTTAAAATATTGTTTTATATCACATTTCAACATTCATGCATTTACTTACATGCAATAGTTAAATAAAATGGACTGTTTTTAGACAAAAATCTGATTATCCAAATAGGGTCTGGTCCCAATTGATTCGGATAGTTGGAGTTCTATGTATAACAAATAAGTTTTGGCAAAAAAGATCAAAATAACTCAAATATTGCACTAGAGGAATCAATAGAGTATATTGTGTAAGCAGGTGCAAGGCCAGGACGACTCCCACTAGTAAGTTTTTCTCTAATGAATGCCAACTTTAAAGAGGAAAAAAGTAGAGAATGTCCTTGTTTAAAGAATAGGAAAAAAATTTAAACAAATCAGGTGTAAAAGAAACTTTCTAAACATTATATGTAATAAATTTTAACCTGAAAAGTTACGATCTCACTAATTCTCCCCTTTTAACTGGTTTTATATTTTACCTTCATCATTACCTGATGACCTTCAAATAATAAAAAAATGGAGCAGCATTGGTAATAAGAGAAAAAATAGAATTTTTAGTAAGGTCCTCTGCGCTTGTTGTCCCGGGGCGCATGTTGCAGCCTGTTTACATTTTTGTCCAGTACATGTTGTGTGAGTTTTTGTGAGACAAATTCGTATTATCATCCCATTAGTATTATCCTGATTTGTTGAATTTAACAGTAGTAGTTAAAATAAATACCTCTTCTTTGTTCCGCCACCAATCTTGTGTTTTTCAGCACAACTGGATTCAAAGGATATTCTTCATTTTCAGGTGCACTTCTCTCTGGGCTCTCACTGAACATACATAAGTTCAAATTCCTTATTTTTGAACTTTAGTGTGTAAAGTGAAAGCCCAGAGTGAAGTGCACCTGAAGATAAAGAATATCCTTCGAAAACCGTCATGTTGAAAAACACAAGATTGGTGGTGGAACAAAAATGAGGTATTTATTTTACCATATATTGAAATGACAAATTTTTAGTAATGGAAAAGGGTCTTACTCAGGGTTTAAGTTACAAATTGCAAGTCTGTGATTTGGTTTGCTTATTGTATGTTTACCAGCATAGCATACTGAGGAACAATAGACTTACCATTTCTCCTGTGATACCTGTGGGTCCTACTGGACCTGGCTGACCGGGAAATCCTTTTGCACCCTACAATAAAATCTTATATCAGTAAAATAAGTAGAGAAATTGTTTTTCTTAACATTACGGTACCTGATGTATTTGGGTGAAAAATGAAAAGTAAAAACCTTGTTAAAGAATAGAGGATGAATATCTCAAAGTATGTAATAAGATAGCCTCTTACAGGTAATTCTCTTATACCAGATGGTATCATACTCCTAGGGATATTATTCCAGAGAATTTTTTTTCGTTTAAATAAATTGTTGGAGTTTGATTGTTTATGGTTAATATCTTCAAGAGCTCCAGTATTTAAAACTAAACAACTTTAATAGGACTGAAACTTCCCTTCATCCTCAAGTGTTACTACCTTAACCTAAACTGCAATCGTAACTGGATGCTATGAATAAGTCAAATATTATAGTTGTCAATAATCCCAACAACAATTACATATGTATATAAAATAACACTCACTTAGGTATGTAGCTTTAATTCGAGGAGGTTAAAGCAAGGAAAGCTAGAATACAAAGTAGGGCTCACAAACTGCCTGCGCTGTGGACTGCCGCGCCGGCAACCTCACAGCCACACTCACAGGTGCTCACCACAGATTACTACTGTTTATTTGTTTACCATTTTCTGCATTTGCTGTTACCGATTGTTGGTTATGTAAATAAATGGTATTTAGCTATATTAAACTATCATATTGACAGTTTACTTTTTTATTTATGTATATTTATTCACAGTCTCTGAATTTGTACTTCATATCTTGTATGTTGGTATAATGAACTCACGATGTCACTATTATAATAAAATAGATGTTTTTGCGATAGTAGAAATAAAATATTTTACGCCTTCTTTACTATAGCATTCAACATCAAGTGAAAACAGTGAATTGTGAAGGATTTAAGTTACAAAAAAAATACTATATGAGCCATTTTCAAGGTGTATTGCGTAAATCAGGGGTGGTGCCTATTTCTTGTAGATAGTGCGTGGGCTCCAGTCAATGCAGCACCATCAATTAAGTTGGGATTGGGGGGGTGGATGTGTGTGATAAACAGAAGTTTCATACTTGTCAAAAAGCAGTGTAATTCTCATATAGGTACTAAAAATTTTGAATTCTTAAAATACTAATTCTAAATAATTTGTATGTGAATAGTGTATTGATAAGATTTTAGTGGTATGTTGATTCAATTGTTTGTATTTATATTTGTTTGTAAAAAGACGCAACTTTCAGCTAGAGCCTTAATCTCAGTTTATAAAATGTAATCGTTTAAGGTTGTACTGATGAGGTTTCATTTATTGTGAGATATCAAGTTTTATTTGATATGTAGGTTACTGTGGTAATGCCTCTTGAGGGTGACAGAAGTACAAACCAGTTGAAAAGTTAAGTTTACTTTTAATAAACTGGAGATGAAATGAAATGAAATGAAAAAACGTCTTTATTTATATTCAAGAGGCGAAGTTAGGGTTGCAAAGCCCTCTCTACCACTTAACCTCATCATACATAATAAGATATTTTCAAATATAAATAACAATTTACAAGGAAATACAAAATAGAAATTGCAATGTACGAAGTAAAACATATAAAGTCAAAAAATGTGAAACATTATATTTAAATTTAAAAATATTTCGACTATCTCAAACAAAACTACAGTTATTCATAATATTTATTCAAAACTACATTCATGCAGCACAATCACTCATTACCGCCACCACCAAGCCTCAGCGCCACCAGCCACTACTCTCGCTAGGACCGCAGCAGATAGCACCTCACCTCCGCCACAAACCGAGTGCGCTTATCGATGGATCTGATATTATCAGGCAGATCATTCCAGAGCCTGCACGCGGAGACAATAAATGATTTGTTGAAAGTGGTGGTGCGGTGAACTGGAATAGCTAACATTGACTCACCACGTCTGGTTCTACGCACACCAACTTGTGACAGATAAACAAACTGCTCTGAGGAATTTGGTTTTGAAGAATACTGTGCAACAATATCAGGATATGGAATTGTCGAAGATTGTTTAACTTTAAGATGGATAATTGGTGGAAAAATGGAGTAACATGATCCCTTCGCCTCAGGTTGAAAATAAATCTGATACAGTAGTTTTGGGCACGCTGTAATCTTTCCGCGAGCTCAACAGACATGTCATTGATTACAGTATCACAGTAATTAAAGTGAGTGAAAACTAGAGTCTTTACTAACAACACCTTGATATTGAGAGCGAAAAACATGGCAAATCTTTTCAAAGTGTGTGTAGCAGCAAAAACTCTATTAGACATTACAGCTACTTGATCAGACCAGTTCAAGTTTTTATTCATAATAAGTCCTAAGTTTTTAAATTTGTCACAAATCAGTAATTCTGTATTGTTAAGTTTGAGTTTTGGTATATTTGTCAGGTCAATGTCAGAAGTGAGTCTAGTAGAGCCCAACAATATTGTTTGGGTTTTGGCCTCATTGACCTTTAAGCCATGCTTGACAGCCCAATTTGTGATAGACTGGATATCACAGTTAATGTTAGTTACGGCAGTAGGCAAGTCTTTCAGAGTGAAGTGAGTATATATTTGTAGGTCATCAGCATATAAGTAAAATTTGCAGAAATTGATAACAGTAGTGACATTGTTAATGTAGAGTAAGAATAAGAGTGGCCCAAGCACAGAACCCTGGGGCACACCTCTAGTCACCAGTTCCCAGTCAGATTTTCTGTTGTCTGCCTTTACACACTGACGACGGTCCGTCAAGTACGACCTGACCCATTCAATACAACCATCAGAAAAACCACCAGACAGCATTTCTATATAAAAAAGGGGATAGTAAACTCAGTCGAGAGATTACTGGAGTGTTTACAATCATGATTTACAAAAATAATTTTAGACAAAAAATAATCCAAAACATGTCAATAAATACCTGAAAAAACAGCCTCAAACACGTTAGAACAGATAAACATAAATAGATCTTATTGTTATGCTATGCACAAAAATACATTAGTTATCGAGTAACCATCAAGTTGTTCTGTAATTTGTTTTACTATCGGCGCAGAAATGATGTGCATCCGAGTTAGAAGGTTGTTTTCTAAGGAACTAGGAGACCTACAAAAAACCTAATCACACAATTGTTTTGCTAGTTTAATTGTACGTTATGACATATTCATTTTAAATTTAATTACAAGTTTTAGTAATTTTCACCCTAGTTGGAACTAAAAAAGTACCGGAATTTTAACTGTACATCAATTTTACATCATTATTACCCAAAACCCCGTCAGTTAATCACATTTATATTTTAATATCTGATTGATAGGAATGTTTTCTATTCATTTTTATAAATTTTATGATTTTGAATATTGGATAAAAAAAGTTTTATCAATTTCCTGAAACACATTTTCTTGGCTTCGAAAGGCCGTCAAATTAATTAATTGGTCTAGTTGTAATCCTTATGACATATATAGGTATGATAAGAGTATCATAAGATCATCATCACTGAATCAAGGTTATATACGTTTATAAAAAAATTTTTTTTAATGATTATATATTATCTAATATATTGTTTAATTGCCTTTATAGATAATATAAACTATTTAAAGCAGTCAATGGCTAGAAATTTCAAACATTATTACAGTTTTTTAAATGTTATTTTTGTAATAAAATTAAGAGCACAGTTAACCATACACTGTGCTCACCCACCCACCCATACTACTGCACGTGTATGGGCGTACGGGTGGGTCAGTACTACTGTACGTGTATGGGAGGGTGGGTGGGTCAGTACCACTGTACGTGTATGGGTGGGCGGGTGGGTCAGTACCACCTAACGTGTATAGGCGTTCGGGTGGGTCAGTACCACTTACTTGTCTGGGCGGGCGGGTGGGTCAGAACTACTGTACGTGTATGGGCGTACGGGTGGGTCAGTACTACTGTACTGTACTCAATGACAGTGAAACTGAATTGAGCAGCTATTTATTAGCGTATATCCTCTAAGCTAAATGGGTAGGAGATAAACTCATCCCTCACCTGTGAACCAGGAAATCCGCTGTCTCCCCGGTCACCCTTGGCCCCGTGGCTGTTTATGCCCCCCTCTCCAGCATCACCTGGGGGCCCAGGCTGTCCTGAATTTCCTGGATCCCCTCGTAGACCTGGGAATCCTGGTAGACCTGGCCTTCCTGGTATGCCATCTGTGCCATTACATCCTTCGAGTCCTGTGGGACCTATAGGGCCAGCAGGACCTGGATATCCCTGCAAGCATAACATAAGACGTATAATTTTGGGTAGGAGAGGAGTAAGAGAAGCTGAAAGAGTGAGGGGAGAGAATGTAGGTCCGAGAAAAGATATGTAGGTGAAAATAGTTTTAAATAAGAATAAGAATAAGAATTCATTTATTCCATTGATCTGATTTACAGAAATAGGACAAGTCAAATCATTAATAAGCATACTTACAGTGTATACATTTCTGTAAACTTATATATAAACAGTTATGACAATTAATTACTATTGTAAAAAAAAAAAAAAAAAAACAATAAATTAGTAATACAAAGAATTGCCATAATACAGTTTTCAGTAATGTAAAATTATAAAAAAAAGAAAAAAAATTACCTAATGTCACATCTCTAACAAGAGATATATCAAAATATGATATCAACTTGACAATCTAAAAATTCATCAATTTTATAAAAGGGATTTTTTTCTAACCAATTGTATAGTTTTCTTCTAAAATTATTAAAACTCACTATTCTTGCAACTTCGGGCAGCTTATTGAAAAAATAAATACAGTTTAATTTGTAAGAATTTGCTGTTTTAGATAACCTGTGTGGAAGTATATCAATCTTATTCCTCCCTCTAGTATATAAGTAAGTAGGGAGTGTGATACAGGCGGATGATACTGGGTCAAGTTTGATGATAAATTGTTTTGCTCCATTAAAGTGCAAAATATCCCTTTATAGAATATATTTTGTAACTATATTGATGTATGTAACTGATGCATATATGATGGAAAATAGCAATTAAAGATAGCATGTGAGATGATGTTTTTGAGGAGTAATTTAGCAGAAGTGAAAGGATAAAAATGAGATTATTCCGAATTCGAACTCCTTTATTTGTCATATAAAACTAAATAAGGAGACCACAAAAACCCCTGACTCACTAGTTGACATGAAGGCCTGTGTGAGAACTTTATTCATCAAGTAAAGTACTGATTTTTAGCTGAGTTGGAAATTCAAACATTTTATTTTGCTTTTATTAGTTTGAAGGCAACCACTGAGCCATCACACTGCCAAATATAATGTGACAGGTTATTTGTAATTTATATGAAATTAATATTTAGAACCAGAATGCAGTGTTTAGGGAATTGGCACAAGGAATAAGCAGTTAGTCTACAGTTGCTAAAGAGAAGAACAGGATATTATTGTCCAAAGCATCTCAAAAGACACGATGAAACATACCAGAACCTTCTACTTGAAAGTTGCCTACAGTATACTATAAATACACTATGACTGATATTTTTCAGTACTAAAAACATAAATGTGAAGACAAAATCTTCAGACGTATTTAATTAAATCAAATTTTGACTTTTGAAGACAAACAGACAGATAGGCAGATGGTGATCACATCTAGCTTTAGAGTATGATAATGAAAGTCTAGTTGGTTTGATCAAATTGTTCCTCTGTGAGTAGTAAATTATAAGAATACAAAGCTGTAGAAAGCGAGTTTTTGGGATAGTAAAAGCACAGTGAAGGAATATAACGTTATTTGTCTGTGGTGCAAGTCTTCCAAAACGTGTACTTGGCAATTCCTTGATCTTACAGTTCAGCATGAACAGTAATTAATTTTTTATTCCCTTAATGAACTTACTACTTATTCCCGGATGAACTTACTACTTGTTCAGGGAGACTTTCCTGGAATTTAATTTTTCATTAGTTTTAAAATTTAAGTAAGGCTTAAATTTTTAATCTACTCTCGTCAATATCCTATTATACCGCACAAGAATACATCTCTATTTAAGAATGTTCGATTGAAAATTAATTTAAAAAAATAAAATTTTTAGTATCCATGTAAGTAATTAATGTGTTTCGGGAAAAAAATTTTTATGGAGATATGGCAGCCCATAATGACTAATTTGTCCTATTTGGTGCATAACTCATGAACAAACCGTGTGATATAATTTATTAACATTTTGAGGGTATAGCGGACAAAAGGTACTAACCAACCTAGAATATAGTAAATATAAAAGAACATAATTATGAGTTTATTGCCTTCCAACGGATTAGCAATTTTATTACAAAGAACTTTAACAAGCAATAATTATGGAAATTGCTAAAATGGACACAATTAAGAACAGAACTTATGAGGGGGCAATTTTTTATGTAGAGATCGAAGCGTTACCAATTATTTTTCTATAAATGAAATAGATTCAAATTTCAAGTTGACATTTTTACAATCATCTTTGGTTAGAAAAGTAGATTAGTAATATATATATATGTAAAATTAATTGCTAGAGTTTACTATAAACGAGGGAGTTATGTCCTTCAGGTGAATTTGCCTGATGGAGCAGGCGGGGGGCTATGAGGGGGAGAGAGGGAAGGGGAATACATTGCTTGTTCGTTAGCTTTACTACTCTTAGCGGCAGTTGTGATAAAATCTAGAACCAAATTCCTTAGAGCGCTAAACTGGGCACCCGGATGAACACCCTTAACTTGGGTAGATTGGGCAAGAGGCCTTTGAATGAAAGTATTTTCTTCCCGTTTCCTATAGACTATTGACCTGGGTGGGAGACTTAATCAGGTAGAGTAAGGGGGAAAACCAGTACAGTAAAAGGTGAACATTACCGATAAAAATTCCCAGTCCTGGCCAGGACCAATGCTATCTTTAACTCGGTTCAAAGTTTTGACTCCTTAGATGGCCACTGGCTATCCCATATACATTCATGTTATCTTGCTCATTAATCAAACCTAAAATAAATTTTACTTACAGGGATTCCAGGAAGACCTTTAGCTCCTCTGTAGCCTTCATCTCCCTGTAAAAAATACAAATGGTTCTAAAATTAACTCTAACTTTGGTTTTTACTTGATACTATATAACATTCTAAATTTAAATCTTGAAATGCTGTTTACATAGCACAATGTACATGTTGTTTGAACATGAATTTCTTACAGATTCAAAAATTCATATTGAAATATAAACTTTCACCACTCTATGAACTACTCTAACATTTTTGTTACAATTTATTTGCTAAAGTTACTTTTAATACAATTAAAACTGTAACAGTGTATGGTCTGGAAAATTAATTTCTCTTGTTTAATTACTACAGGGTTTTATTTATATTACTGATGTTTAGAAATTGAATTTTCAGAAGTTAAAATAAATTAAATAATACATCTCTTCCAAGGCAGTTGCATTAAGTAATGTAATTTGATATTGGAATGTGTCTGTGTACACATTTTTAGACAATTTTAGTTAGTATTCACAATAAAAAGTTATGGCACAAAAATAATATTGAGGAAGGAGTCATTTCAACAAATGGACAATATTACAGACAAATGCCAGTGTACTAAAAAAATAAAAAAATAAAAAAAAAGAGAGAGAGAGAGAGAGAGAGAGAGAGAGAGAGAGAGAGAGAGAGAGAGAGAGAGAGAGAGAGAGAGAGAGAGAGAGAGAGAGAGAGAGAGAGAGAGAGAGAGAGAGAGAGAGAGAGAGAGAGAGTTCACTACTTTCTGAAAAAGCCAGTTGCAGAGAATTGTGACATAAAAAAAATTAAACAAACTGTATAAATGAATAAAAAATTTGATCAGAATAGAATAAAATAAAAATCAAGCAAGATACCATAATATTATATTCTGAATTTTAGTTTGAGAAAAAATGCAACATAAACATAACCCAAATAAAACTAATAATTAAGATATTCCACAAAGGACAGATGTATAAAAGTAGATCCTATAGCTATAAAATAAGCCTTTTTGGGCATGACGCCTGTGCGTAGGTCTGAGTTATTCAAGTCAACCAATACAAAGATATGAATTTAAAAGAGCTGGAAAAATAATCATATATACATGTCTTGACATATATGTCAACATTATATATTTGATGTATAATTTAAAATCAACATAAATATAGTAATTAAAAATTAAAAATGCAAATAAAAATATGAAAAGAAAAGTAAAAAAAATAACTTGCAAGAGAATCAAGAAAAAGTATGTTGAACTAGAGTGTTCGAAAATTGACTTGACAAACATTTTTTAAATTAAATTGTTAAAATTTGAAAAAATGTTTTTAATTTTAAATTGTATGGCTAATAGTTATAAATTCATGGATTTTTATTGCCAGAAGATTAGTATTTTGCACAATATAAAGAGGGTTTCCTTTACTAATTTTATCCAAAGTTCTGAGACAAGGTGCATTTACACAATCAATGTTTTAAAAGTTTTACATTAAATATTTGAAATGTTATGTTGTATGAATCAGGAACATGGACACACAGGAGGGAAGATGAAGAGAGATTGCAATGGAGAGAAGCAATGGAGATGCGAAGTTTGAGGAGAATGGAGAAAATAATATGGGAGGATATGGTCTGGCATGAGAAAATGCTAAGGAGAGCAATCAAAGATAAGGAACTGAAAACTGTACGAAGAAAAATGAATTGGTAAGGAAATGTGATTGTTGAAGATGGCTATAGTAGCCTCCTGAGTATCTTTGTACTTATATAAGAACAAATTGTGTGAAGTAGTGAAGACCTGAGTATGGTTAGAGGTTTGTAGTAGTGAAAGCCTCCTTCTGTAAGTTCATGTAGAAAATAGGTCTTGAGTCCTGAGAAAAAATATGTTCGAAAAAGAAAAAATTTCTTGCTGCCATCAACTATTAGAGATCCAGATTATTTTTCAAATAATGTGACCTCATATAAGAACATCAGGCGTTTAGTACTATAAACGCAAATTTCTGCTCAGGACTCAGGGACATATTGCTTTGTGTACTTGTATAAAAAGACATTAGGCTTTAAAGACTACAAACAATAATTTATAACCAGGACTCAGGAGGATAAGAAAGTGAGAGAATAAGAGGTAGAAGGAAGTTGGTACAGTATAACAAACCAAGGTATGAGCAGCAAAAATACTGGCTCATGTCAGAGAGGTTTGGTGAAAAGCTACAACAGGATCTGTCTGAGGGCAAAATACTCTTGATAACTACACCAAATACAGTACATTGACCACACATTTTTGGTTGGCAATATTATCTAAACAAATATTCTTGACGTTAAATAAACCTTTACTTACTCTCTGGCCTTTTGGTCCACCCTCTCCTATTTCTCCCATTCGTCCTTTTTCTCCTTTTGGTCCGAGTGGTCCATCCGGCCCTATCTCACCAGGAGGTCCCTCCATTCCTTGCAACCCATGTATTCCAAGCTCTCCTACCTCACCCTTGATACCTGTGCAGTCACATGTAAACGGGTTCGAGCATCCTTGACAGGCCTGAAAAAGCATTTTGTTCAATTATAAAAAGAAATACAGAAGATCACAGAATACATTTTCTTATTATAATATAGTATTACAGCCTATAGGCTGTAATAAATAAAAAAGGTAAACAAGGATTTGGATAAAAAATAAATATCTACGTATATATAAGCTGACACTGCAGGGTAGTGCTGTAACCTAACTACTTGGGACTAAGTATTGTAAAGATTGTATCTGATAGGATCAATTTTGTCTTTTATCACCAACGTGGTGATCGCTAAATGGTTGTCATCAACATTTATTTCATTAGAGACGTCTTAAGTATATGATTATTGCTAGGATTTGGATGTTGTGAACAGTAGATAACAGACTATAAAGTTTATCAGTTTGCTAAAAATCAGACCAAAAATATGTGGTTCAGATTCCACACTAAACTCTAGATCTTTGGCTCTTTCTAGGGAAAAGCTGACATTGAGCCACTCAGTAAATAAAATAAATAAAAAAAATTTAATTTTGATTTGAACGTAGTTTTTTTTTTTTTTTAAATTGTTGAAGTAATATAATTTCAAATATATTTGTTTTCAAGCTACCTATTTCAAATAAATTAATATTCTTTTTCATACTTTAGGTGAACATTATTATGATAACTCGATTCCAAAATCGAGTTTAAATAATTTGTTGTGTTCTTATTCTTACATATGAGACGCTGAACAGGGTTGCCACTCGTCCCGATTCATTGGGACTGTCTCGACTTCATACCCTTTTGTCCCACGTCCCAACTGGGCCCTGGTCGGGATGCATATTGTCCTGATACTTAGCTTTCCAAAGTAAATTTAAATTTTATAAGGCCATTTTAAGAAAAACAAAATTTAACTTTTCACACGCACAATGTTATAAATAGAATAAATAAAACTAAATTTGTTTTTTTTTAGTTTTACTTACGGAAACATTGCCCAATTTTAAATTTATACCGTAGGTTTTCAGTATGTCTGTAGTCATCATCCTATCCTCCGGGGAAGGGGGGTAGAGTGTATACCTCAAAGTATCCTGCTCAAACTTGCTGTACATATGATTATATGAGTGCATTGTTGTGATCACAATCTAATGATTTATTCAACGAATTTTTTTTCATTTTAAATAAAAAGTAAAAGATTAATCTTTATCACATCATTCACATCGTAGACTTATCTAAGACATATTTTGGAAGAAGATAGATAGATTAACTTCTTCCAATTTTAATGATAAATGACCTTGGTAATTATGACTTGTCACAACTCGTCTTCCTCAGGCTTCATTGTATGGTAACAAGAAGCAGGTGTGATGAGTAAGGAATACAGTCCTGGCACAGACCAGTAACATAGAGTCAGACACTTCGAATTCTCAGCTGTTTGTGGAGCTAGCGCTCCAAGTAGCCAGACCACACAACTATACCACATTACTGTTGTGTGATTGTAGACTACTGCAAAGAAGTGAATGATATACTACCAATAGAAAAAGTGCTATTAAATATTATAGAATACGGCAAGTTATTTGAAATGTACAAATCATAGTTGAGAATTTAAATAGTGCAGAATGCAGAAATACGCACTTCTGTCGTCCCGCCGCTAGGAGTGCTAGCGTCGTTCTTGTCAAACATTTTTAACGAGGTGAATTTATGTTTTTAATAAAACGAACGTAACTTAATAAATTCTCATAACAAATTGTAATAAAAAAGATCCAGGAAAATAAAAAAATGTTAAAAACAAGTTTTTCGTGGTGCTTAATTATTTACCCTGATTATATAAATCATTTAAAATCATTTTGAATTAACAAATTTATATTTTTGTGAGGTGAGTAGAAAGTTCTGTTTACCATTGAACATATTATTAGAAGCCAAATAAGGAGTTGGGTTTTTATCTGTTTAAAATAATAGACTCCTCAACTGAGCACTAAATGATTCCCCATGATATATGAAAAATATCAATTTATCAAATAAATTTAGTCACTTCAGCCTAAATAACAGATGTTTGATAATAATTTACGTGGCGTACGTCAGTCAATGTGTCCATAATTTGTTTTTGAACTAGACTGAAGTACATAAATTATGAAAAATAATAACTAAAATAAACCGTTTCCTCTATCAAAATGACGGAACATTTTTGGATTGACTAAAATGTCGTAGGCGTGAATGAGAGCAGAGCATAGTTGGGACGGAAGGCGGAACGACCCACGGCTACGATAGCTCCCTCCAGGGTTATCAGCGGCGTGCCGTCACTGGATCATATTTGGGTCAACGACCTCCCCCAAGTCACGTAACAGAAACCTCAAAAAACATTTTGCTCGATTTCCTTATCACAAGCGAAAATAGAAGTCGAATACTGATATACTGAATGGCAGCATGTTTCCAAGATAACTGTGTAGTAATTGAATATAAATAACTCATATATTGTAAAAACAAATTAAAAAAAAAACTAAAACAACAAAAACACTAGTCCAACCAAAAGTCGCTGTAGTGAAACGCTAAAAAATAGAAAAAACAAAAATAAACACTAAAACACTACACATAGAAAGTTTTGATATTAATCCACAACGAAGAAGTATACAAGGAAATAGAACCAGTCATAGATTACATGAGGAAGAAAAGAATATCTTACATTATACATAAAATGCCTGAAAATAGACAGTACACGTCACACAACACAAATGTGATACAAAATAAGCAAAAAATGCACAAATATTATGGTGATCGATTTCGGTTAACCACGCTCACCTTTCTCAGATCAGAGGGATTCACATAAGAATCCTGTGATCCAATCACTCCTGTTTTCCTTGGAGACACAGAACTAGAATCATCGGAGACTGTGAGATTCCTGGATCTAACTATAAACGATAAATTGAGTTTTTATCTACATATTATGAATTTATCAAAAAAAATGAGCACCGGAATCTTCATATTGAGGAATCTGGCAGGGACGGTGGGCCTTGAGGTCCTTCTCACTGCCTACTACGGATTGCTGTATCCACATCTCTTCCCGTGTGGGGTGGGGAGTCTCGGAGGACGCTATTCTTGTTTAGATTGAAAAAAGCAATAAGGGTGATATTTTAATTAAAAGGCGTGACTCTTGCCGAATCGTACCCAAGTCACGCAAACCCACCCGCCCGCCCATACACGTACATTGGTATTGACCCAACCACCCGCCCATACATGTACAGTGGTACTGACCCACCCGCCCGCCCATACACGTACAGTGGTATTGACCCACCCACCCGCCCATACACATACAGTGGTATTGACCCACCCACTCTCCCATACACGTGCAGTGGTATTGACCCACCCGCCCGCTCATACACAAACAGTGGTATTGACCCACTCACTCGCCCATACACGTACAGTGGTGTTGAGATGATTCTTTTGTGAATCCCTCTGGTCTGAGGAAGGTGAGCGTGGTTCATCGAAATCGATCACCATAATATTCGTGCATTTTGTACTTGTATTATAATATATTTGTACATTTGTGCTTATATTGTAACAAATTTGTGTTATGTAACGTTTACTTGTACTGTATATGTACTAATACGTATTATGCTAATCAAAAAACTATCTGAAAATAAAGTAAATAAACAAATCAAAGCAAAAACGAGCAACCTAAAGCTAAAATCAATTCGGTAATAGAATCAGGAAGACTTTTAAGAACTGAAATTAACCAATGAAGACCTAAACGAAATTAAAGCACTAAAAGACAACCAAATAAGATCCATACTCAAGATAGAAAAAAAAGAACTTCAGTATTAAGTATATTTTCAGAAAAAGATTTACAACGGAGATCCCAGCGAATAAACGAGTATGGGGAAGGTACACAGGCAAATAACACCAAAAGACAATCCAGAAGAGTAAAGTGATTCAATGATGATCTTAAAATCGAACAATAATAAATAAAACAAAAATAAATAAATTAACCTATAAAAGTCTAACATAGTATTAAAGCGATTATTACAAGTTGTTATTTGTTGCATTCATACATGAGTATACGAATGAGATTAAGTATTATTCATTGATGAATTCTAGGACCACTTTTATTTTTTCTTAAAAATTACCATATTAAATAATACAAAAACAAAGGTCAACGGAAGAATTATAGGGCCATATAAATGCCTGAACACATCTTTAACACGTTCACTGCTGAAATCGCCCAACATTGTGCATGCCCCAGGCTGAAATATAATAAATTTTTATTTAACTTATAAATAGTCCCATTGTAGCCAGAGTAGTGTCAGAAGGTGTCCAGGTATGGAATTAGGCCAATTCCATTGACGTCATTTCCGGTGCGTTGATCAACGTTGTCCGCCTGGGGCGCCGGTAAGCGTTACTCAGCTGGCAATTGTTGACAATTTTCTACAGTCCCATTATTGATAATTGCATAACAGAATAAATAAACAGTTTTACAACAACAAAAAAAACTTCTTCTGTCGAAAAAATAATGTTTAGTCACGATAATAATAAGTTCGCGCACAATGTTATCGAATGGCATGAGAATGTACAGTTAGTCCTAATAATGTATGGTAATATAAAAAATGGGTAATACTAAAAATAAAAAAACTATTTACAAAACTTCCCACCGCCATTGTTACACTATATTTCACTCATGAATGTCCTCGTGGAACTTGTCGAAAACTATCATCCATTGCACAAACATTACTTATAACAATCCTAAAAAACACTAAAACGTAGAACTGGTACCACAAACACAAAAATGGTGGTATCCAAAAACGAAGTACATCGAAATGTTCACAAAGACCGGCACAACAAGCGACGAGCGACACAACGTTCCCGGGCAATGGCTAACCTCACACGGAGTCAATATATTTCAAGGACTGTAGGATCATTGTACAACGCTGCCCGCCACACGCGCTACTGCGGCGCATCGTTGATCAACGTCGCCCGCATTCAACGTGTTAATTTCCACTCATTGAAAAAGATGCACTGCTGTCTGCTGTTATGTATCAACACCGTATTTAATGGTGAACATAGAGCACTGTTTACACATAATTAGGGGCATATTCATTTTTGTAAACAGGAAATAATCAAGAGGTAGCTAGCTAATTGTACTGGTTTTTTTTCAAATTACCAGTTCGTATGAATAAAATGGGATCGTTTGCTTTACACATCTGAAGATTCTTTTTGTCTACTCCAGTGGCAATTTTAACATAGTATTGTGGAAGGACAACGGTCCAAACCAGTTTGGAAAATTTATTAAAAATTTGATGAAACAGTTCATAGTTTATTTTCAAAATAAAATGAAGTTCATAAACGTAAGAGATTTCGATAACTCACTCAATTTATTCTTAGGTAGAAATACATTTCCAGTAGTTTAGGACAGTGTATTTTACTTTTAATGTGCTTCATCTTAATATTCTCGTTTTCAAATCTAAAAAAAAATAATTGATTTTAGAGACTATTTATCTATACAATCAAGACTTCAGCTGGAGTCAGAGATGTATTATGCCAGACGAGGATGAGTCATCGTTTGAAATAAGCAATTGAAAGTGCATTTCGAATCGGCCCATTAATCTTATGCCACTTCCACTTCGTCTCCCTTGTTGAACAATGGAAGAGGGCCTCTTGTACGTTCTTCTTCGCACAACGAAGCAATGGCTTTCTTAGCTCCGAGGAAAGAAAACACTACTCTACCTTGTTTAGGAGGTTGAGAAGCATCTATTAGTCCATTCCTTAAAAAGAAATCCCAACTAATTTGTACACATGCTTGAATTATTTAAGTACAACAAATATAATTTTCCGAACAACTAATAAGCGGTACCTCCTATGATTACTGTCGGCGCAGGTTGTATGTGTATCCAAGTTTGATGGTTTATTACTAAGAAAATAAGAGGCCTTCAAAAAATCAAATTACACCATTGTTTCCACGTTTAATTTGAAGTTCATGCATTAAAAATGTTCTTATATTTAAAAAAATTTGTATTCTAGTTGAAACAAAAACAGTGCCGGAATTTGAACTAGTTTTCACTATGCGTAAACTTTACACGTTTATTACTCAACTAGGGGACACCCTGCACGCTTCGCGTGCCAACCCCGACGCTCGCTACGCTCGATACACCTCGGCCTTCGGCCTCGGCTTGTAACTATTCAATACAAAAATCGGTATATTAACTATATAACGTAAAATTACAATATTACATTTCGGTACAGTATCTCACTCACACTAATTGCTTTGCCACCTATTTAGCCTATTTCAAGAGTGTTCATTTCATTTATTTTTGTTTAACAGCTGAAGATTAAACTCATAGTAAAATATTAAATAGTATAATGTCAAACATTCAAAATATACATGTTTATTTATTTACAAAACAGCTGTTATTAATTTACTAAAATCAACCCAATGTTATCCTTATGGATCAATCTTTTAAGGGTGCTTTATACCCCTTAGGAGTACTTTATCAAGATGAAAATACTTTAGTTGTCCTATTTAAGTTCTAAAGAAACAGTGTACAAAATTTCAGCTCTCTACCTACATGGGAAGTTGGAGAATTAGTGATGAGTGAGTCAATCAGTGAGGGCTTTGCCTTTTATATATATAGATAACCCGTTTTTTATCACATTTATATTTTAATCTGTGGTTGACAAGAATAGTTTCTATAAGTTTCATAAATTTCAGAATTTTAACTTTTCAATAAAAAAGTTGTTATCAATTTCCTGAACAACGATTTCTTGGCTTCTAGAAGTTGTAAAATTAATTTCTTAGTCACTTTGTGATTCTCATGACATGTATAGTTACGATACATTTCGTGATGATTACACATTGACCAAGTAATTAATTTTAAGGCCTTTTGAAGCCAAGAACACGTTGTCTCAGGAAACTGTTAAGAACCTTTTTGAAGTTATACTTCTTTGCTCCCGTTAGACACTTTGGGATGGGATGTTGGTCGAGAAACCGCGTCACGCTGAAAAGTAAGAACAAATTTTTAAGAACTATCGATTAATCGATTGTTAATCGAAGAAATTTAATCGAAGAAATTACTGATAATGATAATATAGGTGTATAATATAATAATGAAGTCACGTATAATATATTGAAGATAAATATATTGAATAATATTGAAAAATGTCTTATATTTCATTTATATATCCTGTCTGTTTGTGTGCGTGAGTGGGTGTATGAGAATGGCCAAAGAAGTATAACTTCCACCGTGTGGTCCGACGCACACCCATTTTTTTTTTTTTTTTAATTTAACATTCCAAAATGTATAAAACTTATAGGTAACATTCCTGTCAACCATATATTTAAATTTAACAGTGAGACAAACATATCCCGTCAGCATTTTATAGTATCAACTTAATTGGATCGAGCATCTCTTCGATGTCTTCTGTCATTCAAGGGGTGAATGAGGTTTCACCCATTGTGAATGGCAGTCAAGTTGTATGGACTAGGTTACAGTGGTTCTCCTAGAGTATCCTTTACTACTAGAGTACCACCTGGGGGTTTTCCACGACTTGGTGTACCACCAGTTGTATCTATGAATTTGCATCTATGAAATACATATCATTTCATTTATCGAGAGGAGAAATAAAATCACGTTTACATTAGTTTCGTTAATTTTGTATATTATTATTAATTTATTTTAAACATAACAAATTAAGAGATAACACCGTGTAATAACTGGATCATTATGATCTTTTCGAACAGTGTTAACAGTTAAACAATTAAATTTCCCTCCTTAAAAGAAAATATTTCCCACTTTTAACGAAATATTTCCCTTTATTTTTTTCGTGGATTGAAAAACTGTATTAAATCACACATGCTCTCACGTACCACACTAGTAATACAAACGGGTACCACCAGTTCCTTTCCGTGACTATAAAAGGAAACTTTTACTTCCTTTTATTTATTCACGTTCTATTTACATCTTTCAATCTTTAAAGATACCTTAAAAGAAATTATCGGAATCTCCAAACGGCAACACAACACAAGACTCAGCTGTTACGTACGATTGCTATTACACAACATTCAACAATGGTTTTATTAGAAAAGCAATTTTACAATTTTGTCTGTGACAATAATATTTTGAGATAATCTACAGTGATTTATACAATTTAGTTGAACATACATTTTATTTTACCCGACACTTATAATTTATTAATTATATTTATTAATAATAGCTATGCTATTTCAATACGATACAAATAACTGATTGTGAGATTTTGAACAAATTTGAACAATATTCTAAGATGGCTTTATTATATCCAACGAATTGCTAATTAGTTTGGGAAGTAAAAAGAACTAGTGTATTTTAGTCTTTATTATTTATCGGCTTGAGAGAACACTGAATTCGGAAATTCCTAATATTCATAACGAAAGAATACTCTGTCATAGTGTAGTAAAAGTTAGTATTATGGTACAATTGTCCCCCACTATAATAGAACATTGTAAAATCAATACAATGGTACAATTGTCCCCACTATAATAGAACATTGTAAAGACAATAAAATGGTACAATTGTCCCCACTATAATAGAACATTGTAAAATCAATACAATGGTACAATTGTCCCCCACTATAATAGAACCTTGTAAAGACAATGCAATGGTACAATTGTCCCCACTATAATAGAACATTGTAAAGACAATGCAATGGTACAATTGTCCCCACTATAATAGAACCTTGTAAAGACAATACAATGGTACAATTGTCCCCCACTATAATAGAACATTGTAAAGACAATACAATGGTACAATTGTCCCCACTATAATAGAACCTTGTAAAGACAATGCAATGGTACAATTGTCCCCACTATAATAGAACCTTGTAAAGACAATGCAATGGTACAATTGTCCCCCACTATAATAGAACCTTGTAAAGACAATGCAATGGTACAATTGTTCCCACTATAATATAACATTGTAAAGACAATGCAATGGTACAATTGTCCCCACTATAATAGAACATTGTAAAGACAATGCAATGGTACAATTGTCCCCACTATAATAGAACATTGTAAAGACAATGCAATGGTACATTGAACCCACTATAATAGAACATTGTAAAGACAATGCAATGGTACAATTGTCCCCACTATAATAGAACATTGTAAAGACAATGCAATGGTACAATTGTCCCCCACTATAATAGAACATTGTAAAGACAATGCAATGGTACAATTGTCCCCACTATAATAGAACCTTGTAAAGACAATGCAATGGTACAATTGTCCCCACTATAATAGAACCTTGTAAAGACAATAAAATGGTACAATTGTCCCCCACTATAATAGAACCTTGTAAAGACAATGCAATGGTACAATTGTCCCCACTATAATAGAACATTGTAAAGACAATACAATGGTACAATTGTCCCCCCACTATAATAGAACCTTGTAAAGACAATAAAATGGTACAATTGTCCCCCACTATAATAGAACCTTGTAAAGACAATACAAAGGTACAATTGTCCCCCACTATAATATAACCTTGTAAAGACAATACAATGGTACAATTGTTCCCCACTATAATAGAACCTTGTAAAGACAGTGCAATGGTACAATTGTCCCCCACTATAATAGAACCTTGTAAAGACAATACAATGGTACAATTGTCCCCACTATAATAGAACCTTGTAAAGACAATGCAATGGTACAATTGTCCCCACTATAATAGAACCTTGTAAAGACAATGCAATGGTACAATTGTCCCCCACTATAATAGAACCTTGTAAAGACAATGCAATGGTACAATTGTTCCCACTATAATATAACATTGTAAAGACAATGCAATGGTACAATTGTCCCCACTATAATAGAACATTGTAAAGACAATGCAATGGTACAATTGTCCCCACTATAATAGAACATTGTAAAGACAATGCAATGGTACATTGAACCCACTATAATAGAACATTGTAAAGACAATGCAATGGTACAATTGTCCCCACTATAATAGAACATTGTAAAGACAATGCAATGGTACAATTGTCCCCCACTATAATAGAACATTGTAAAGACAATGCAATGGTACAATTGTCCCCACTATAATAGAACATTGTAAAGACAATAAAATGGTACAATTGTCCCCACTATAATAGAACATTGTAAAATCAATACAATGGTACAATTGTCCCCCACTATAATAGAACCTTGTAAAGACAATGCAATGGTACAATTGTCCCCACTATAATAGAACATTGTAAAGACAATGCAATGGTACAATTGTCCCCACTATAATAGAACCTTGTAAAGACAATACAATGGTACAATTGTCCCCCACTATAATAGAACATTGTAAAGACAATACAATGGTACAATTGTCCCCACTATAATAGAACCTTGTAAAGACAATGCAATGGTACAATTGTCCCCACTATAATAGAACCTTGTAAAGACAATGCAATGGTACAATTGTCCCCCACTATAATAGAACCTTGTAAAGACAATGCAATGGTACAATTGTTCCCACTATAATATAACATTGTAAAGACAATGCAATGGTACAATTGTCCCCACTATAATAGAACATTGTAAAGACAATGCAATGGTACAATTGTCCCCACTATAATAGAACATTGTAAAGACAATGCAATGGTACATTGAACCCACTATAATAGAACATTGTAAAGACAATGCAATGGTACAATTGTCCCCACTATAATAGAACATTGTAAAGACAATGCAATGGTACAATTGTCCCCCACTATAATAGAACATTGTAAAGACAATGCAATGGTACAATTGTCCCCACTATAATAGAACCTTGTAAAGACAATGCAATGGTACAATTGTCCCCACTATAATAGAACCTTGTAAAGACAATAAAATGGTACAATTGTCCCCCACTATAATAGAACCTTGTAAAGACAATGCAATGGTACAATTGTCCCCACTATAATAGAACCTTGTAAAGACAATGCAATGGTACAATTGTCCCCACTATAATAGAACCTTGTAAAGACAATAAAATGGTACAATTGTCCCCCACTATAATAGAACCTTGTAAAGACAATACAAAGGTACAATTGTCCCCCACTATAATATAACCTTGTAAAGACAATACAATGGTACAATTGTTCCCCACTATAATAGAACCTTGTAAAGACAGTGCAATGGTACAATTGTCCCCCACTATAATAGAACCTTGTAAAGACAATACAATGGTACAATTGTCCCCACTATAATAGAACCTTGTAAAGACAATGCAATGGTACAATTGTCCCCACTATAATAGAACCTTGTAAAGACAATGCAATGGTACAATTGTCCCCCACTATAATAGAACCTTGTAAAGACAATGCAATGGTACAATTGTTCCCACTATAATATAACATTGTAAAGACAATGCAATGGTACAATTGTCCCCACTATAATAGAACATTGTAAAGACAATGCAATGGTACAATTGTCCCCACTATAATAGAACATTGTAAAGACAATGCAATGGTACATTGAACCCACTATAATAGAACATTGTAAAGACAATGCAATGGTACAATTGTCCCCACTATAATAGAACATTGTAAAGACAATGCAATGGTACAATTGTCCCCCACTATAATAGAACATTGTAAAGACAATGCAATGGTACAATTGTCCCCACTATAATAGAACCTTGTAAAGACAATGCAATGGTACAATTGTCCCCACTATAATAGAACCTTGTAAAGACAATAAAATGGTACAATTGTCCCCCACTATAATAGAACCTTGTAAAGACAATGCAATGGTACAATTGTCCCCACTATAATAGAACATTGTAAAGACAATACAATGGTACAATTGTCCCCCCACTATAATAGAACCTTGTAAAGACAATAAAATGGTACAATTGTCCCCCACTATAATAGAACCTTGTAAAGACAATACAAAGGTACAATTGTCCCCCACTATAATATAACCTTGTAAAGACAATACAATGGTACAATTGTTCCCCACTATAATAGAACCTTGTAAAGACAATACAATGGTACAATTGTCCCCCACTATAATAGAACCTTGTAAAGACAATACAATCGTACAATTGAAATAGTAAATGTCGTAAGTAAAAAGAACGTTGATAGAACACTCTCATTTACATTGATAGGTGGGAGACTTGATAAAAGTCATGCGTAGGGTTAGTGGGAAGGTTACGCTTCACAGATCTCCCACTTATCCACACATATACTTTTGTATAGCTGACGACTTTGATTGCCTTTCCGCTTCCTTGTGCAAATACGGGATTGGCATAATAGTAACAATATGTAAATAAAAATAACAAGAAGCAGTCACCATATTGGATTTATATCCTACAACAGCAATGTTAAATGTGGTATAACACTGTTACGATTAGCTAACAGTTATAACTGTTTCACAGTTTAAAAGATATTATAAGTTACTAATATATCTACATTTTAAAAATTTGACTGTTGCTTTATATTTTCATAAAATTGTAAACTAAACCGCTCTATACTTTTATTTTATAAAAATCACCATTCCTTTGAAAATTAAAATGAAGATTCGCTATTAAATATGCACTGTATTAAAATATGTAACATTTATAAATTTGTAACAAATCTTAAGTCACCGTGAACCCCATTTAACATTGTTCTTTTGATTTATACATTTAATACAGCGATTAAATCCGCAGACTTCCAAACGTGGTGTATGAGAATTAAAATGTAGAGAAATATGCAGGAGTGGCGGCCGGTGGATCTATTCGTAACTTTCACTAATTCAATGCACAGGCTGGACCATACTGAAGGAGTGGTCACTGGCAGTGCTGGGCTAAGCGCGCGTGTATAATCTGCACTGGAGCTACGGTCTTTGTGCTTCTCTCGCCTGTGGCAGGCATAATTGTCATTAGTTTAGTGCCCATACTGGAGGCTCCAGAATGTGTTGGAGGGGTGGCCGCTGGCGGTGCTGGGCTAAGCACGCGTGCACTGGAGCTACGGTCTCTGTGCTTCTCTCGTCTGTGGTAGGCATGACTGTCATTAGTTTAGTGCCCATACTGGAGGCTCCAGACTGTGCTGGAGGAGCGGCCGCTGGCGGTGCTGGGCTAGGCACGCGTGTGTAATCTGCACTGGAGCTATAGTCTCCGTGCTTCTCTCATCTATGGCAGGCATGACTGTCAAACAGTTCAGTGCACATTCTGGAGGCTCCAGACTGTACTGAAGGAGTGGTCACTGGCAGTGCTGAGCTAGGCATGCGTGTATAATCTGCACTGTAGCTACGGTTTCTGTGCTTCTCTCGTCTGTGGCAGGCATGACTGTCATTAGTTTAATGCCCATATTGGAGGCTCCAGACTGTGTTGGAGGAGTGGCCGCTGGCGGTGCTGGGCTATGCACGCGTGTATAATCTGCACTGGAGCTACGGTCTCTTTGCTTCTTTCGTCCGTGGCAGGCATAATTGTCATTAGTTTAGTGCCCATACTGAAGGCTCCAGACCTTGCTGGAGGAGTGGCCACTGGCAGTGCTGGGCTAGGCACGCGTGTATAATCTGCACTGGAGCTACGGTCTCCGCGCCTCTCTCATCTTTGGCACTTATTACACGAGACAGAGAGCGGAGTGAAATTGAAATGCTCACTTACGATTATTCTAATCATATTTTAGAGCGATATAACAAATTTTCTATTAATGTATGTGACCATTATCTACAATTCTCATTGTAGACTCTATTTAAAACAAACTATACCAAGTTTTAAACAGTGTAAAATCTTAACTAAACTCAGGAAAGAATAAAATCATTTTTTTTTTAATTTCTTACTGGTTATCACCACTTTTGTTTCATTAGACATACAAATTCCGGTTTGATAAGTTGCATCATTGTTTGTTTATTTGCGATTTCTGAATGACTTGACGCACTTTATTGAACACTCAAGCAATAAAACCACTATGTTAGGAATCTTGGGAAAATTTCTAGTATTGTATGGTTTTTTTGTCCATAAAAATAAAAAACAAAATTTCAAAAGAGTGAAAAAAATGATATGGAGATATTGGCTAAATACACCTACATACCAAGTTTCATAAACATTGGTCCGACCGTTTGGTTTACAGTGGATGGATCACATACACACATACGGACAGACACTAACATTTTTCGAATAAACCATTTTTTGGGTTCATGGGACCGGTAAAAGGATTTTTAGACCAATTTGTAAAAAAACTTTTTTTACGTTCACAATACTTTCTCGTATTAGCTAACGCTAATAGGAGAAAGAAAAAACAAAACAAACAAACAAAAGGATAAGGTAAGTTAAGTAGGCCAAATACAACATTTCTTTGATTTTAATCTGTGTCTTGACCACACAGGGGACCGGGCTTCAACCAACCTACGTACATCAAAATGAATAACCGAATATTTCTTAAAGGGTCTTTAAGTTTACGAAGTACAAGAGAACGTCACTCAACACAAATTTACTTTCATGTTGTGATAAATTTGTGTTGCGCAACGATCACTTGTTTTGCATTTCTACCAATACCTAATTAAGTTCTATAAGGAATCCAAAGCAAAGAAAACGTTCTGAATAAAACACATATTGATCCCCGGTACAAGTAAAAGAAAATGATTAAAAAAATACTTGTGTTTTTAAAGGAGGCCATTACAGATGTACAACCATTGGAGAGCTGAAAAAAATAAAGCCAAGATTTACATTCTCCATTTCTTCGATTCGATCCCAACCAGAGTCTAATCAGCACTTTACACCTTCCATGGTAGTTTATCCCTAGACAAGTTAGAAAAGACGGCCTTAGTTCGTAACCAAGACTACACCTGCTCATCCACAGTCTTCATACTCAATACATAATCAACCATATCTCTAGAATTGACATTATGAAAATAATCACATCATGATTAGCCAACCAGATTTTCTTAAGTCTCGGTATTCCGACATCATCGCTGAACAACTGTGTCATAATGCCATCGAAGAAGTCGACAGTGAAGCAATTCCCAGACAATAAACCATGGTGACATCATCATTAGTAGAACTAGCTGCTGAAAACGTCCAGTTGTTAGACAGAATCATGGACGACGTGGACACTATTAGAGAAATCTGGGGTGTCTGTGTTGGTGTGCTGCCACTTGTGACTCTGCCATTTGCGGCCCAACTTAAACTGACCCTCTAATTATTGGTTAATTTACGACTTTGGGATCAGAGGAAAGTCCGAAGGATCAGATGTTTGTGTAGGAAAGAGAAAAAAACTGAGTATCAGACTTGTTGTTAGCTGAACATCACTAATTAAATTTAAAAGGACACAATAGAGTTAATTTAAATTTAAACGTTTACACAGTGTTCTATTCAATAATGTATCTTAAAAAAGCATTCTACAATACCTGCTCTCATTGTCTGAAGACGATTCCTGACGTCTTACCTCACTCAATAAACAGCATTCTACAATACCTACTCTCATTGTCTGAAGACGATTCCTGACGTCTTACCTCACTCAATAAACAGCATTCTACAATACCTACTCTCATTGTCTGAAGACGATTCCTGACGTCTTACCTCACTCAATAAACAGCATTCTACAATACCTACTCTCATTGTCTGAAGACGATTCCTGACGTCTTACCTCACTCAATAAACAGCATTCTACAATACCTACTCTCATTGTCTGAAGACGATTCCTGACGTCTTACCTCACTCAATAAACAGCATTCTACAATACCTACTCTCATTGTCTGAAGACGATTCCTGACGTCTTACCTCACTCAATAAACAGCATTCTACAATACCTACTCTCATTGTCTGAAGACGATTCCTGACGTCTTACCTCACTCAATAAACAGCATTCCTGTTACTTCCTATAACTCTATTAACAACATTATTGACACTATATTTCACCCTATAAAGAACATTCTTAGAATCATCCTCTGTGTACTGTGTAAAGAAAATTTTCTCACCCCTTACATGTTTTCACAATGTTGACGATATTGCAAACACCTTTTCATTATTAAAAAAACCTTAACACCTCCACTATAGACAAAGTTCTCCCTTTCTCCTCTCACCCCATGTTATGAGATTAGTGTTCTCAAGCCCAAGTTAGATCATCGCCACTTTCGACATAGTTAGTGCTGCAAGTCCAAGCGTTGCGTGTCAGACAGGGGACTCGTGAGTCCTTGACTTCGTAATCGGGCAAAGCAGTTTTTGCCCACAGTAAACTGAATAATTAAATATAATAGTTGCAGGAGCCAAATTTATTTTTTAGGAAGCCGACTTGAATCTTCAGACACACATTCACTTTAAATATTTAATATAGCAACATTTTTCTTGTTTTAATTTAGACCATTCCCTGTTATGAATTGGTATGAAACAAAAGACAATATGTAAATTATTATATATAGCCTCTGTATGCTTATGTTTGTCATTAATGCATTAGTGTATTATTTGTTTCTTTTATTTTTACAAATAAAAACCTAATACCATTGCTTGCTGATCACAGTTTCTCAAAAACTATAAGGGCTTTGGACTTCGCAAACTAGCACAAATATTTGTTATAGGCTCATGATGTATTCTAAGAAAGTATTTTAAAATATTTTCCCTCAAAGAGCTAAAATGAGATTGATAATTAATATCACGGTACCAGCTAATCAGAGTCTTTGCTACCATTTATAATACAAAGAGAGATATGTTAAAATGGTGTAACTTGATATAAGAGGTTATGTTTGAATATTTTAAGTGTGCAATGTGAAGAAAAATAACGATATCAACCGAGCGAGGGAACACCAGTGGAGCAAGTGACGAGGTTGGCATGCAAAGCGTGCAAGGGTGTCTCCTATACTCTCATAAATACCATACGTGCTAATTAAAACTCCTCGTGACGCAAAGTCAAACACTGATATACTAAATTCAATGTACATACATAAATTTATCAAGGTTCAAATAAAAGATTGTTTAAACTTTTTAATTCATATTTTTATTTTGTATTTTTGTATAATATTTTGTTAGAATTCTTCTCAAAAGATATTTATGTTTGATTGTCAAACGTGTAAATAAAAAAATTGTTAAAATGCACATATATCGTAATAATTATAAAATATAATTTGTTTTAACTTGAATTTAATTTAATTACACGAAGGAAGTAATTATTTGAAAGAATAGAATTGTCATTTTTACAAGAAACTATTGATAGTTTCATTATTTCCAGTTTCACATCATTCTTCTTTCAAGTTAAAGATGAATTTACTCAGCTGTATACTTTTGAACCAATAGTCACAATACCTGTAGCTTTCAACTACTGTAAGTCGGAGGAGGAAGTAAATGTTGGATCACACACATTCGTACATATGTCGCGGGTCACGCACGACTGAATAGCTGAACACGACTCTAGAGGTCAACTTGCCGCCATAGTGTCCAAATCGTACGTCTTTGTTCCGACATCTGTCGAGTAACGGGAAGGGAAATAGTCTAATCTGCTGATGTGAAAATAGAATTCAGCATCTTTCTATTCACAGTGCAGCGATCTGAAGCCGTATTTTGTAGAAAAAGCTACCTAATTAATGGTTACAAATAATTGGTACAAACTTTCCTCGATATTAAACACAAAAAATAAAAACGTTGAAAATTACCAGTTTGAATCCCAAATATACTTTTAGCCATAGCTAAAAAACTAGTCAAATTAGAGACATATGGTTTTTACTAAAATATTTAATGTCATAATTCACATCTTTCCTGAAAATTAATCAATATCGTTAAAGCCGTTTTTGAGAAAATTCCATTTTTGTAAGTTTTTTGCCCATAAAAATAAATAAAATCCTAACATTTCAAAAAAGTGAAAAAATAGTCTGTAGATATTGGCTAAATACACCTACGTACCAAATTTCATAAAAGTTGATCCATCCGTTTCGTCTCCAGCGAACTGCACATACACACAGACACACATACGGACAGACATAAATTTTTTTTTCTAAAAACAACTTTTTTGGGTTCATGGGACACTAAAATGGATTTTTAGACCAACTTGGCAAAAAGAATTTTTTGGACGATCACAATACTTTCTCTATTCTAACCGTATGGAAGAAAGTAAAAAAGCAAAGAAAATCGTGTATAATCTTTATGTTTTTTGAGGTTGTTTCTTACAACTCCGCAATGACATGAACATTTTATTATATCGATATTTTGTGTGTATAACTTAGGTTAGGTTAACATAACATGTGAAAGTTAAGTAAGTGGTTGGGCTACCGTGCACGAGGAGGAGGGAGCAGGACAGTATTTGTTTAACGATATTTGTACTGTTAATAAAATAAACATACTACGCCTACATTGAAGACGTACGTGGTTTTATACATAATGTACATCTTGACGGAAGTCAAGTTATAGGGTTGCATCTTTTAAGGCAACAAAAGTGTTTGAGAAACTTTGGACGACATATGTAGTCTGGCTACTAACTGAGTCTAAATTGTTTTAAAAACCTACAATATGTTAAGGTGGTGCAATCGGTTTCGGTGAGTTAATTATTTCCCAATTTTATAGTAAAAATTTTATAATCAAAGGGTTTGTACCTTCCCTTGAGACGAGAAAAATAAAAAAAAATTTGAAGTGGAGAATTTAGCTGATTCTAAATCACTACTAAGACGAAACAGTTTAAAGTACAAATTTAATTTTTTAAACTACTTTTTTACACATAATTGAAGGGATTAAGGTCATCCCTTTTTTCATTTAAAATATATTAAAATATAAAAAATTTTAATGATTGAAAAAAAGGTATTTTTTACCTTTGAAATTAGAAATATGTTTATATTTTTTAAAATGAAAGCCATCTTAAATCCTTTCAATTATGTGTAAAAACGTAATTAAAAAAAATTGTACTTTGAACGGTTTTGTTGTAATAGTACGTTAAAATGAGCTAAAATCACCACCTCAAAAGACCACAAGTTCTAGTGGTTAAACATTAAACAAAAATGTTTTCTTGTCTCAAAGGAAGGCACATTAACTAATTTTGATTATAAAATTGGGAAATAATTAATTCACCTAAAACCGACTGCACCACATTATTACCTGAGTGATCAGGTAAGTGGGTGGTTAGGTTTATCTGTGAGACGTATGTGTAGTTATTTTGATTCATTCAAATTCACTAGAATGAAAATGAAACCTCCTTGTACGAATTTTTGAAACCTCCCTGTACGAACTTTGTATCTTCTTTCATACTAGGTTATAAAGAGTGATCAACCCAAGGTGGCCACAATAGGGATCTCAAAAAGTATTGATTTTACAGCAAACTTTAAATAGAGGACTTTCCACATTTGTTGTGCTCATTAAAATTACGTAGGTAACATTTTAAAATTCGGTCGCCATTTTCCGATATGGAGGGCCACTTTGAAACTTCTTATGGGAACCCCTATTTTTTATGATGGTTTTACTAGTAATTCTAAGAATTTTGTACTCTTGGTATTATTTTGATATACTTAACCGTTTCGCCGCTAGGAGCGCTGAAAGTTTCAGAAATCCTTATTTAAACAATTTATTAAAGAGGCGTGTTCTGCCATTTACAAAAATAAAGCTTAACTTACAATGCATTATTTTTATCCAATTGAATGTTAAAAAGCTCTTGCATTTTCACAAATACATGTTTTTTCACAAAAATATTGCAATCAAGTAGTTTAAAGTCGCCATTTTCCAAATAGCGGGCAACTTTGAAATGACTTATGGAAATCCCTATTTTTATGATGGATTTAGGTTTAACTAGTGATTCTAAGACTTTTTTATTCTAGGTATTATTTTAATATACTTAACCGTTTCGCCGCTAGGAGCGCTGTTAAACTAAGAACTTCTAAAACTGTCAGTGCTCCTAGAGAAATAACGGTTAGGTATATTAAAATAATAACTTGAATAACATTTTTAGAATCACTAGTTAAATCTAATCATAAAAATAGGGGTTACCATATTTGGAAAATGGCGACTTTGAACTACTTGATTGCAATATTTTTTCATAAAACATGTATTTGCGAAACTGCAAGAGCTTTTCAACATTCAATTGAATAAAAATAATGCATTATAAGTTAAGCTTTATTTTTATAAATGGTAGAAGAAGCCTCTTTATAAACTGTTGAAATAAGGATTTTTGAAAATTTTAGCGCTCCTAGCGGCGAAACGGTTAAGTATATCAAAATGATACCATGAGCAAAAAATTCTTATAATTACTATTAAAACCTAAATCCATTATAAAAATAGGAGTTCCCATGAGAAATTTCAAAGTGGCCCTCCATATCGGAAAATGGTGAGCGAATTTTAAAATTTTACCTACGTAATTTTAATGAGCATAAAAAATCTAGGTAAGTACCCTATTTAAAGTTTGCTATAAAATCAATACTTTTTGAGCTTCCAATTGTGGCCACCTTGAATTGATCACCCTGAATATTTACAAAATGACTTACTTGATAGAAACTATGACAACGAAAAGGTTAAACAGTGAAAGGACTAAGAAAAACACGAACACGTATCCAGTATTTGTTATGTAAATAAATATATTTAAATAACTTTATGCAGAGACTTAAACGGTGGGTGTTTCAGGACTCATTGTACAAAATCATACATTATTATCTCCCTTTTTACTTTCTCCAAAAAAATCGTTTTACAAGTTGGTCTAAAAGTCCATTTAAGGTCACCTGAACCTAAAACAGTGGGTTTATTCTATAACATTTTTGGTGTCTGTCCGTATGTGTGTATGTGCAGTTCTCTGGAGACCTAACGGATGGATACCATTTTTGTAAAATTTGTTATATATGTGTATTTAGCCAATATCTGCAGACCATTTTGTAACTTTTTTGAAATTATTTAATTTTTATGGACAAAACATTAAAAATGGAATTTTCTTAAAAATGACATTAACAATTTTGATTAAAGTTTCAAGAAAGATGTGAAACAATTTATAATATTTTATTACAAACCGCATGTCTCTAACTTGATTAGTTTTTTACTTATGGCAAAAAAACCTATTTGGGAATCAAACTGGTAATTTTTACAGTTTTGATTTTTAGTGTTTAATATGGGACAATGTTTGTGCTAATTCTTTGGAACCATTTATTAATTATAGTTACATGTTTTCAGGCCTACTTTTATACTTGGGGCTCAATATCTGTAAGAATTTAATGATTATGTATGAGCAGTAGTTTTATTATGAAATCCTAGTATATAAATACACGAAGCCCAACGCAACTTGCTCCTTTTTTGCCAACGCAACTCCTCCCTTATTTCTTGACTAATTTAAACGGTTAAAGTATCAACAAATTTACCTCTATACGTAATTGTGCAATAAGGTCTTAATTCTTCGATATTTTTACCCTAAAAGGTATGGGAAGCCCTCAAGGTTCGTGTCTCGGCCATAAAAATAATATGGAGAGAGACTTAAATGAATTGAAAAGTAACAGCGGTTCAAATGTAAATAATGATTTCAAATATTAGGGTTTGTAATATTGAGGAAGTTAGATATTTCATTTTAAACCAGGAAAGGTTTTCAGCATGGTTTTATTCACATTCGATGGAATGGCTCTGCTCTACTGGACCTGAAGGTTTCAACGGTAATCTAATGCAGTTATTTTATTTATTTAATCGTTCTTCAGCTTTTAAACAAAAACAATGGAAAACACGTTAGAAATAGGCGTCATTTGGGTGTTTACACTAATAAATAGGTATCAACGCAAGTAACGTGAGTGAGATACTGTAAATTAATTTAATATTGTGATCTTACGTTGTACAGTTAATTTACTATTATGTGTAGCCAAAGGTCACAGGCCGAAAACCGAGGTGTAACGAGCGCGGCGAGTGACGGGGTTGGCACGCGAAGCGTGCAGGGGTGTCCCCTAGTAAAGACAATTAAGTGTGGGACGTTAAATAAATAACGGAAACTTATTTTTGATCAGTCCTATACGAGGTAACTAAGACAGCTACCTAACAATTTTAAATGTTCTGCTTGTTGTTTATTATATCATCATACTAGTCTTTCTGTTTGCCCTAAGGAATGCACACTATATATTATAAAAGCTCAAAAGTGTTCTGTAGAAAGGTATTCGAACTCTGTGTCAATATATCTGTTTTATGGTTAACTTCATGAGTTAAGGACACTAATGTGTTCTGCCATCTTAAGCAAGGAAACACCAACATCGCTTATTAACTTGGGTGTTCTCTTAAACATTCGTAAAACGCATACGTCCTTAGACAGTCCCGCATCTTGGAGTAGGCTTGTAGAACTGGGTAAGAACAAAAAAATGCTTCCAAATACAGTTCTTAGTTGGATAGTTATGTAAAATTGTTGTATCACCTCTGATCTGTTTAATTTTTTAATAACTTATAATGAAATTCATTCATATTTAAGTTTCATCGAACCAAGAACATCGGCTTATTTATTCATAACACATTTTATGTTTCAAATAAAAGCTAATGTGCTATATCTTATTGTCTATATCTGAAAAAATGAACATAGTTATTTTCAGTTTTTATCAATTATTTACTGAGTCAAATTCAATTTTTCATAATTAAATAGTATACATACGGTACTAGTTAAACAGAAAACGATACGGGATTTTTATTTCAACGTACACAGCAATTAAAAAATTGAAATCAGTATTAAATCGAACTAAAACGATAAATCACTCCGAACAATTAAATAAAATAGTAATGACCATATATCTTATGCATATAGTTATTAGAATTTTCTTTAACTGCTTGGAGTGATCGGTGTTCGTTAAACTACACAAAGAGGAATTTCCCACATGCAAATTAGTAATTTAAATTGAAAAAATCCAACCCTACGTTCGTTGTTGTGGTAGTAAATACTCTTCTCCAGCGAAGATACTGTAGTTAGATAATCAAACTAGATTACCAGTCACGGGCTGTACCAGTCGACGAAGTACGAGGTTTCCTCCATTACTTCATATGATGTACGAGCTTAGCAGCCTGGAGGCAGACGTACGGTGTTTCCCGCGATAAATGATAAGTGCTCCAGTCTTGAGTAACAGCTGACTGCCAGGTCTACCAACCTTCTAGAGAAAATACTGGCAGTAAACTGATACTATCTTACGGAGGGTCCAGTAACTCTTGTACTGCACTATACACACACACATATATGTATATACTATATTATGGCTTCCGATTTACATTTTTTAAATTCATCTAAGAATAATGAGTGGTAAAAAAGGGTTTGATGATTAATATTTGTTTTTATACTTAATTATGCTCATCAATCGAACATTTCAGAGCGTGAACAGTAAATTAAACGCATCTTCCCCATTTCGTTTCTCTTTTAAGAGGTGATTAGAATTCAATTAGCATTTGATAAGGTAGCCAGTCTCGGATGTCTATTCACGAAGTAAAATCAGCACTTAAAAATCTAATAAAGAAAATACATTTTTATCACGAAAAAAACATTAAAGCTCTTTTCTTTCTAGACAGTTTAGTTTGTATTTTTATCAGCATATTTTTCCATAAAGTAACATAATTGATTTAAAATACAAATTATAAAAGGACTTCTAGATCTGCTTCATCACGTTGAATCTTTGCACTTACTTCCTACTCAAATTGTTCTGCTCAACTCTGCTCTTCATTCTGCGACCGCCAGTGTCAGATATCATTCTGTGAAATAACATCAGCGACTTCAACATGGCCTCGGAATTTGCTGATCAGTCCTTACGCAGAAAACTGCTGCTTGAGATAGTGTAATGTCTTCACCGTGGTAGCTACTTATTCAGACTATACATTTTGTTCAGACTTAAAATTTTATTTCAACTAATTCGTTTTTTTTTTTTTCTTTTAACAGCTTGTATTTACCAACAATGGGTGGAAACCAGCTGATTTTTCTTCACTTTAACATTTTTTATTCAAACAATGTCATAGAGTAATATACTAGTTCCCATACAAGGCATTAAACGTTGCCATCATGTTAATAAAACTAAAAGTTTAGAAACTAAAAAAGTATTTGAACGGTACACCATTGGATAGAAAATTAATTAAGTAAGAAAATTAAAAAAGTATAGATTTTAAATGAGTTTTAAAAATATATTTTCAAATTACAGAAAGATTTAAGTACGGTATTTAGTATAAACTGAAGTAATAAATCAAACCGACTTAATTCGACATGAACAAAGATAACCTAACTTGAAAAGTTAATTGAACCTTTATAACTTTTTTTAAGGAACTGAAAAATATCTCAAATTTGATAAAAATTGAAAAATATTCAAATAATCCTGAGTAATTTTACCAATTTAGGATATGTATTTAAATTGTTGACATATAGTTATCAATGAACAAGATACAATTAAAATATTTTTCTTCAATTTTGAAAATATTATATAACTAAACAACATGTAATTGTTAAGAACCCGTCGATTTAAATCTTCCATCATAATAGTTCTATATAAACATTTCTGATCATTTCAGTTATATAACCAGAGAAGAAATAAACAGATGTCGCATCCAATAACACGCTAGATGGGTGATGAGTTATATATAATCTTGAGGTGTTGAGTAGTTTTCCAGATCACTGTGTGGATGGCAAGGCCAGCACCATTGTCAGTCCCTCCCCTTATTCCCCTCCAGATTCTCCAGTATAGACACAATTATTACTTCAGATTTATGAAGATTTACATTAGTGGTATCTACCATAAGAAAGCGACATCTGTTTCCTTTTGATCTGTGGTTTTCTGTAAGTGAATCGGACCTTTTACGTTAATTCACTACCACGACTCTGGTTAGGTTATGTTGGGTTTAGATATGTTATGTTAGATTTGGTTTGGCTGTGTTAGATTAACATAAGTTATGGTTATGTTAGTGAATTAATGGAAAATACTCTAAGAATCCCTATTTTACGTAAATTCAGGTTAGGTCAGGTTACTTTTAAGTTATTCATGTTTTTGTGTAGTTTAGTCATGTTTATATGTATTTCTAACAGAAGAACATTTATTCAATTTAGTCCTTACACAGGGTGGGTATAAAGTATGGATACCCCAAATTAACTTTTTAAGTGCAGTTTCTACCCTAAGAGGCTTTACTATGTGTTGTTAAAAAGTTAACGAGGTGTATCCATACTTCATACTCATCCTGTAGAATAATTTTCAAGATTGCTAACAAATATCCACAATATCCGATGAATCAAACAAAAACTTGAATATTTGCTCTTGTCATTCTGTACGTAGCCTGGCCTACTTAATCAATGCAAACGAGCCTGCGGGTAACATCTCGTTTGTCATTAGGCAGAATGACTCACCAGAGTTCGCGCAGACGACAATTAGCTGGTTAACGATCGACCAATCAAGTTGATCCTGTATGGTAGTGGCGGTTTGTCAGCTGGCGAGCAACGCGCAAACCTCACTCTTCCCGCCTATCTACTGTTACCAACTTTAAACGCTAAATTGCCCGATTAAATTAAGTAATCGTTTAATTATTAATAGGTAATCAGGTAAAAAAAAACCTGCTGATTCATGATATGTTGTGATATTGTTTGACCGAACGTGTTTACTCATGCATGCGTACATTTGTATATTGTTTTGAAACTAACTTTATGTTTTTAATTATACATTCGTGACACTCCGTTAATTATTGGTGACAAGCACGACGCTAGCGCTCCTAGGGGCGGGACGACAGTATTGCGTATTTCTGCACCATTTACATCCACAAATGTGATTAGTAAATGTTAAATAACTTATGTATGTTGCCATGACTCTTTAAAAATACGTTTTACGTAATACAACAGTAATGTGGTGTAGTTGTGTGATACGGCTAATTGGAGCGCTAGCTCCACTCACAGAGCACAGAATGAAAATTCTTATTCTGTGCTCTGTGGCTCCACTGCGAAGCAATGGAAGTGTCGTGACGGTATGCTATTAGACTGTGTTTCTACTGCAAGATGATATTTTGATAAAGCAGGTAGAAAAGTTGTGTTTATATGTTTTGAAACACTTCATTTCCACTTCCTCAGCAGATGGTTGATATTGTGGACGTTTTTTAATTAGATAATTTTCAAAGGTGCTTATTTTTTTATTTATAAACGAGTTTATTAAAAGATGTATTTATTAAAAGAGCTTATATTTATAAACGACCCTTTCTCAGGAAATGTCGACTTTAGTTAGTAACAATGACTACACTCTTTAGTCTTCATTTATTTATCAAACTCATTCGCCACCTTATTTACTCATATATCGTTGTGTTACCAATAAATAAACAAGTCTGGGAAAGGTTCCTAACCCAGTGTTGTCTTCCTGACAGATTTTTCAGGAAGATTTTTCAACTGTCACTGCAACTACTAAGCCAGAAGACAACACGATTGGTGAAGTGGGATAATTAATGTCCCTCTAGATTGGAATGCATTCTCACCACTCAGATATCCGCTATTCCCTCCTTGTCACAGGGATGATGGAATGGATCATATGCCAGATTGTCGATAGTCACAATATTTGACTAATGGATCCCTTCACACCGTGCTTTGTCACCCCCCTATCATCAGACGAGGATGTTTCATCAGTAAGTCTACGCAACACAAAAAAGGACTTCAAATCTTAAGAGAACAAGGAAAATTCCAGCTGACAGGACACGCTACCAGAACCGCATCAAAAATGAAAATTTATATTTTTAAATATAATTATTTGAAGGTGTAAGTGTTTGCTTTTATTGCGGGGGGTGGGGGCTAAAGGATATGTGTAAGTATTTGGTTGAGTAAGTGTGAGATATCTGTAGGGCCTATTTTTGGGAGTTTTGAGGGTCGGAGGTTAAGTGAGAGAATTTCAAGGGACATTTATGTTTATTTTATAGGATAGACTATAAGTGTATCTTTTATGGGATATAAGTGTAGGTATTTGGTTGGGGCGGGGGTAAGTATAAGTCTGGGTAATGGAGGGATGGCTTAAGTGTGGAGAGTATAATAAAATTTAACAATACTTGAAATGTTAGACTTGAATTTGTCTGTTTGACAATTTTCATGAAGTAATGTTAAATAAATTCTAATTATTTTAATTTTTTTTATGTGTTAACTGATAATGTATCAAATGTTTTTAATTAAATGGTCATCGCATTCTTTTAATCTGATTATGTTATCTTCGATGACGAAAGAGGTCATAAATTAAACATTGTATTCATTGAAATTGTGAACACTACTTCCAATATAAAAGAACTTGTTAATAATAACAATTGATTTTAGAAGATAAATAATAATATTATTACACAAATTATTTACACTGTTTGCTATTACGTTTATTTTGTTCCTTTGGAATACACGGGTGGGGTGGGGTGAAGGCGAGGGGAGGGGGTGTAAAGCCCCACATTCCGCTTCATACATAAATCACGAAATGAAAAGCAATAAAAACAGCGCGGGAAACAGCGGCTGCGGTACTTCAGCGGCAGTAGGCAGCTTTGCCCTCTTTCCGAACAGCTCGGTGTTACCAGAAACTCATGGCGGAAATGTTGCATATACTTCTCGTTTTGCCATAGAGTGCAAATAATGATGCCTTCGATGACGTCAAACGCTTCTTCAGGCAAATTCAGCATTGCAAAACGCCTAAGATCTTTAGTGTTTTCAGAAGTCATGTTTAATGTCACCATATATACGTTAGCAATAACCATTTGAATTAAAACGATTATCACCGTCGTGGAATAATTGGCCAGTGGTGAGATAAGAAGGGAGTTTTATGGTGATACTTAACTTATGTTTTGTTAGTGGTGAACTAGAAGTCTTGCTTTCGTATTCTAAAACAACCTAGAGTATATCAATTAAATATAACGACCTTAGCTCAGACAATATTTCTGTAGTCATAAACGTAAATATCATCTTAAGAGGAAAAGGAAATATTTTGGATTTAGGGACAGAGTTCTACCTTTTATTATAAATGTAAATTTTTTAGTTAACAATGATTTAGTTTCAGTACAGTAACACAAGTTTGTTGATTATGTTTACAAGACAATTGACGTTTCTAAGACAACAGAATGTCAAGAAAACTTAGTTTGAGATGTCAACAAAAATAGGCAGGCATAAAAAAATCAAAATTCCCAAGACAGATGAGATTAACGAGAAACTCGAATTTGATTAAACAATCAAGATTGAAGAAAAATCAATTTTAACAAGAAAAAAAGTTGATAAGACAGATGAAATTGGCTAAACAACCAGTTTTAACTAGACAATTGACTTAAAAAAACAGTATAGGTTTCCAATACAACAACATTGACATTACAATCGAGTGTCGTCAAGACAACAACGTTGATAGTACAATCGAGTATCGTCAAGACAACAACGTTGACAGTATAATCGAGTGTTGACAAGCAACAACGTTGGCAGTACAATCGAGTGTCGTCAAGACAACAACGTTGATAGTACAATCGAGTATCGTCAAGACAACAACGTTGATAGTACAATCGAGTATCGTCAAGACAACAACGTTGATAGTACAATCGAGTATCGTCAAGACAACAACGTTGGCAGTACAATCGAGTGTCGTCAAGACAACAATGCTGACAGTATAATCCAGTGTCGTCAAGCAACAACGTTGGCAGTACAATCGAGTGTCGTCAAGACAACAACGCTGACAGTAAAATCGAGTGTCGTCAAGACAACGTTAACAGTACAATCCAGTGTCGTCAAGACAACAACGTTGACAGTACAATCGAGTGTCGTCAAGACAACAACGTTGGCAGTACAATCGAGTGTCGTCAAGACAACAACGTTGATAGTACAATCGAGTATCGTCAAGACAACAACGTTGGCAGTACAATCGAGTGTCGTCAAGACAACAACGTTGATAGTACAATTGAGTATCGTCAAGACAACAACGTTGATAGTACAATCGAGTGTCGTCAAGACAACAACGTTGGCAGTACAATCGAGTGTCGTCAAGACAACAACGTTGATAGTACAATTGAGTATCGTCAAGACAACAACGTTGATAGTACAATCGAGTATTGTTAAGACAACAACGTTGACAGTATAATCGAGTGTCGTCAAGACAACAACGTTGATAGTACAATCGAGTATCGTCAAGACAACAACGTTGACAGTATAATCGAGTATTGTCAAGACAACAACGTTGACAGTATAATCGAGTGTCGTCAAGACAACAACGTTGATAGTACAATCGAGTATCGTCAACACAACAACGTTGATAGTACAATCGAGTATTGTCAAGACAACAACGTTGACAGTATAATCGAGTGTCGTCAAGACAACAATGCTGACAGTATAATCGAGTGTCGACAAGCAACAACGTTGGCAGTACAATCGAGTGTCGTCAAGACAACAATGCTGACAGTATAATCGAGTGTCGTCAAGACAACGTTGACAGTACAATCCAGTGTCGTCAAGACAACAATGCTGACAGTATAATCGAGTGTCGACAAGCAACAACGTTGGCAGTACAATCCAGTGTCGTCAAGACAACTAATGTGACACGCACGTTATTTTGGAAAGATTTATTCTCATATAATTTCAAAAATACATAATTTACATAAGCGTGAGTACTTACAGTTAAGTAAGTGCAGTACAGAAGCAACAAGCGTAGCAGAACGGTAATACGAAAACTAGTGTCTACCGAAGTGGCCAGCTGACTTTAAAACTCATTGAGCACGATTTACAACCACAATACGTGCCTGTTGTGAGTTTTCGACCTAGTTGAGCTGCAAAGTTGTAGGAAGGAATAGATTTCTATAATTGTCCTTAAGTTAACTGAAAGTTACAGTCTTTTAAAACTAATGTTACAGTAATTTAAAAAATGAGAATCAACGTCAGTTGCTAATTAACAGTTATGGAAGCTATGTGGGATTTCATTCCTGCGCCTGGAGTTATACTTATTTATGAGCCAGAGTTAGTCGACACCGATGGCGGTTCCTTTGTAATCTGATCCTGGAACCCGCTCTGGCACGCCACGCGCCCCCGCCTATCAGCGATCTGACCCACCACTGCTGCAGCCCCTTGGGTTGGATCCAGATAATTGCTTTCTCTGGATTGTTTTGTATTCATCAAAAGATAGGCAACTACAAATGATCATGAAGTCCTTTTCATGAAGTGGCTAAGTATCGATGTACTTAAAATGTTTCAGAATATAAGCAACATTATCTTATTGTATGACATCCAAAAACAATGTAATCACTCATCATGAAATCTCCCGAACTACGGAACAGATTTTGATGAAATTTGGAGGGAAGTTAGCTTTTTTATCATGAAGACTCAGCAAGAAATAATTCCTTGAAATTACATTCCTTAGGTGAAGACACAGCTCCTCGACGTTTCATTTTTTCAAGTAACATTGGCATTAATTTAATAATTTATTTAAAACAGCTGATACAAAAAAACATAAACATAAAACAAAAAGCTTGATTGATTTTGGATTTCACTGTGACATGTTAATGTTATTTTTACTAACTCCCACATAAGTGCACTACTTTCCAACCACCTAAAGCAGACTTATAAGGTAAGGGTAAGCAAGCGTAGATAACCCAAACCAACCCTTAGCGAAGCAAGAGCTGCCAGCTAGTAGAATATATAATTCATATTCTTCATCAAGCTTGGATATATTGAAGATATTGACAGTTCAATACGTCTTCGATACATGTTTAGGACATGTCAAAAGCGTGTGATAAGTATTAGCTTATCCCTGAAATACCAAATGTTCTTGCTAATAAGTACATGCTATATTATATATATATATATATATATATATATATATATATATATGCTATATTATAATTATATATACGACCATGTGTTTGACCAATGCAAAGACTTTTGTACATCGGAACCTTTTAGAGTTGACTTTTTATAGCTTTAGTACATTTAAAAAAACATTTGCCATTCGTATTTAATATTAGCCTAGAGGTTGACATTGATAAAATCACATCATAAAGACGGAATGTAGATGCTCATTAAAAAACCTGTACTGAATCAACTTTACACATAGAAATTACAGAATTTTGAAAATTAAACTTTTATTAATTGAAAATTGTAAAATACGCTGTCAAAGTGCTATCAGTATTATTGCTCTTATCTTTTTTTAGATGCTGGTCCTGCCTGGCCTTCTTGATTGTTTAAATTGGGGGCACCCATTCGCCCCTACATCTCACCGGTTCTTGCACTGGCCAATAATAATGGCCATCTGATTTCTCAAGAACTCAAACATCACTGAGAACCAAATATGCAACGCTCAAGAAATGGGAGTGTGAGGGGGGTGTTGTATTAAATTTATACATATAACATATAAATTACACATTTCATACCAACACAAGAATGTATTCAAATGATTAGTGGGAAACATGAAGGGTGAACGTGTACATTATTTTGCCAATATTTGGCAACTTTTGAAAATATATGTGCACTTTATTTTTAAAATAATTAGTACAATAACACAAAGTAGCTTAAGTCTATTAGTTCATTATAATTATAATAATAAATGACAATCAAAATAATAAATTTTGAAACTGTGATAAGAAAGTGATTGGTCGATAGTTTTTAATATGTTGTTAATTACTTTATATACTCGATCATTACAAGTATTAATGTTTTACTTTCGCACAGGTGTTCGACATGAGTGTTCTCACGTTGTGGAGTCAGCGCTAAGTTTAAGTCAGCGTAGGTTTGTAGAGCAACCTACTCATGTTCTAAACACCTGTCGCTCAACACCGAGAAAGTAGCGTCAGAAGTAAAGTGAGTTGCGAGGTATGCAACTTAAATACATCCACGACCGGTAAAATTTTTGATTTTTTGAACAAGTAAGCAGCCACTCAGTACGTACGTAAGAGTTTACATTGACCAATAACGGCTGCAAATATTCTAATTCTTCCTAATTTATATTAAAAGCACAACTATTTTAGAATGAACACTAAAACATTTAAATATGGGTTTCTATTTAAACTATTCGGTCCGTAATAATAATTGTAACACATCATTTGAAATGTCATTTTAAGTGTCATTTGGTAGGCGAAGTACCCTCTGTTCTACCAACTTATCATCTATACTATTCTCGTGGATGATAAGTTGGGGTTTCTAAACATTTTTTTACAGTTAAATAAGTGAAATTTAAATACCATTCTTGATGATTTTACATTATAAATCTCACTATCAACATATGGTCCACTAGAATAGATCTTTAATAACCATACAGTGTTCACTATATAACTCATTATAATAATAAACACGAACCGTACAGTTAGAAGTGAAAAGCATGTTTTGGCCCGCTGACAGTAAAACTATAGGGCTGTCTGGGTCTGTCGACTTCCCAACGGTGATTTTGCGTTTTGAGAAACGGCTAGCTTAGACCCAACGAATCTCTCCTAGTTAATAATATACACTAGCTGCGATGCTTAAAAATTTCTTTCACTGATTAAAACAATTAATTTACTTCTCTACACCTGATGTTTTATTTACATTTTTAGTTTTTTCCATATTAAGATACACCTTTCCCCTGCCCGCCGTTTCACACACTTAGCCACCCAGACATTTAACAAATGCACTAAAAAGAATACAAAAAGGCAAGAAACATTATAAAGAAGGGGCAACTAGTTAACTTAGTGTCGGATGGATGATATGATGAGTGTTATGATGACGGTAATGGTGTAATTAGTATCAGATTTGAAGAGGTGCACCACGATATCAAAGAGGCACTTAGACCCCTCCCCCCCCACTTCCTCACCACTCATCCCAAACCCGTCACCGATACATGCTGCACTTATTGTAGTGCAGGACCGAAGTAGCGCGGGTTCAGTGCCCCAGCAGCACTGGGCAGGATGAAATATAGCACAATCTGCAGCCTGCAGGACCCTCCCACAACTAACAGGACTCCAGACGTCTATTACCATATTCTCCTGGAAGTACGGGTGCGCCGGCCACGGACAAACAGTGATTAGCATCACCTTAGTGCTGGACATGACTGACGTTTTATGTTTTGATGTCGGAGTGAGGAAATTGAGTTAATTCAGTTAACTATGGAGAAATATTAGTCCCCATTTGAATCATAAGATTATCATTATTATTGTAATAAGATTATATATTATTATTATTATTATAGTGCAAACAGGTAATATTTATTTTTCTTTTTTCCTAGATTTACACAATTATTATACAGTATTTTAGATGCAAACCAAACAGAAATATGTATCTAAGAAATAAAACTTGCACCAATTTCAATGAAATTAACACTGTCCACTCATCACACCCCTATATGCTACTGAGGGAGAGTTGAGAGTGAAGCTCCACCCTCTGCTGGTGTAACGTAGCGCTAGTCCGATTCACAGGCGTTCACATGTTGCTGTAGTGATCAACTACCTTTTCTGGACTGCAAGTTCATGTTATTGCACACTTACAAGTAGAGGTATAGGTAGAGCGAACGATTATATTGAAATTGGACGCATTTATAGAGTCCGAAACGTCGGTAATTTCGTTATATATTGTACATAACTATTAACTAATCGGCATAGTAGAATCTAGGAGATTTTTAAGAGAAAAAAACGTCAATGCTGTAAAAAACCTCACGATCTGCATTTTGTTCTGGGAGAGAGAGTTAAGAGAGCCTTAATGAGGAGTTTTTTAATACGCAGTCCCAATTGTACAATGTTTCCTTAAACTCACTACAGTATTTGAGCTATTTATAGAATAATATTTACAAATACTCTTATATAAAAACCATAATAATTATTGATTTAAAAAAATTAATTTCACCAAGTAGTGCACCACCGAAAAATAATTTACAATACATATGAGAAAATTGACTGACTGGGGAAGACAATGAATCAGTTTTGTTGTAAATCAAGGGTTCACGTGGACACCCATTTCTTATTGGCCAGTGCCCTTCAATCATTTTCAACTCCATCTGAACAGCATATCGAGGTTTATGTGTGAACCGCTACAAAAGGGGTGTCTGTATGGAGTAGCTTCCAGAATTCGCTTGAATTGCGGGGAAAAGAAATGAGAATCAGGCTTGTCAGTTAGCCGAAACTGTGATGAATACTACGTGGTTCAGACTCCACGCTAAGCTGTAGATCCCTTACTTGCTCTGGCTCTTGGGCTAATAGGTTCTTTACAAAGATCACTTGACATTAGTAAATAACAAGTTCTTCATTTGTTCATAAACAATCATTCACCACCCATATTCACCCACATCTTGAAAATTACCATCTTAAAAATATGTATAGAACATAAAAATGAGTTAGTTAAAGACCATTACTAATTAAAACTGTACAAAAGATTCAAATACGCGTTTTAAAATATTACATAAAGGGATGAATATTATTTATTAGAATCTACATTTTCCAGTGACAACCGCGTCAAAGTGCTATATACTATATTTACAAGATAAGCAGACGTTTCACTCACGCTGTGATGTGGCATTATCATCACTCTCTGAGTTATAAAGACTAGAACCAATTTCTCAGCGATACCATTGATGCTGCTCATCACAGCATGGTTGACAAGTCTGGTTATCTTGTAAATAGAGTAGATAGAACCTTGAGGTGGCACTCGAGGTGCGACATGGACTACCTGTGTTAATCCCAGCGACCCAAAGGGCCATAAAACTGGCACTCGAGGTGCGACATGCCACCTCAGGTAGCCCAGCGAAGGGTTGCGGGGTTGTAGACGTGCTCTCTCTCTGTGTCCATAAATAAATATATATATAATATATATATATATATATATATATATATATATATATATTTATATATACAAAAATATACCTACCTAACCTAACCTAACCCACCCACCCTTCCATACACGTACATTGGTAGTAATTGTATTGGTAACAATCGTTAATCATGTGTCTCATTGTATGGCTGTAGTTTTCAGATAATTTTATCACTGTAAATATATCAACTATTAGCCGCCAGACCAACACGGCCACACTGCTAGCCGAAGCGCCATGTCGCACCTCGAGTGTTAGTTTTGGGTTCTCTTTCGCTGCATGTCACACCTCGAATGTCCAATTATGACTCTCAGGTAGTCCATGTCGCACCTCGGGTGCCCCCAACCTTGATACGGTTGTCACTGGAAAATATGGGTTGTAGTTATGACACCGGCCGCTAAATTCGAAGATCTAAGATGAACATTATTGTCCCTTTCTTCTTTTGTTTTCTAAAAAAAAACTTCTCTCGCCAGTCATACGGGCCTGTGCGCGAACATTTTCAACGAGTGAAGTACCGACAGTTGGCTCATTTGGGGACTCGAACCTTAGACATTGCTCGCCGCAGTCCGAAGCCTTAGCCACTGAGCCACTATGACCCGTTCTAGCTCGTGTTAGTACAAAAATCTGCTTATTACATACAATACAAAAAGTTCGATTATTGGCATTGAGAGTTTAGTGAAATATCTATCACCATTTAGTTAAATATGTATTTATTTATAATGTTTCACAGCGGCGTGATAGCGTGAATTACTCTATAGAATATGTTCAGAAGTTTCACAAACCTTTCATGACTTATAAATCCCCAACACTTTATCCTCAAGTTGTTAATCTAAAGCAAGGGGATTAAGTAAACTTACTTTTTATGGGTTAGTGTGATGTGACTACTGAATATATGTAAAGTAACAAGTTATTATCTCACTTTCTTATAGTACCTGTTTCAGGACTGTGTAGGTCTGCACACCTTACAAAGCGAGACTTGCAGATGGCAACAATGCAGTGTGGGAGTGAGAGAGCACTATGTAGCTACAATACGCTAGACAGAGAGGAGAAAGTGAGTGACCCCTGGCCACAAAGCCTTCATTCACGCGGTCTGTCTTTGTCAGGTCCCACCTGGTTCAAGGCGAACACGAAGTTAAGGTCTCTGGGCGCACACCCGTGGCCACTGCCCCACCAGTCAAAACACAGCCTTACAACTGGTCACAACATCCAAGACGAACAGAAATTTGATTAGAAACGTCAGTGATAGTTATTTTTAAAATTTACGGATAACAGAATCTACGTCATAAGGGTAACGAAACTCAGACAAAAATGATTTGAGTGATGAATCATATGAAAGGGCTTACTGGACTCTCTTCTTATAACATTGTACACTATTCAGGGAGAGTTGAGAGTGAAACTTCACCCATTGCTGGTGTGACGTAGGCGCTAGGCCGATTCACAGGAGCGTGTTCACGACAAAAGCATAACGTATTAGCAAACTGATTACCAGAGTCTGACTGACTGTCTGAGGAATGGAGATGCCAATGAAATAGTCTTGATGTAAATCAAGGGCCACTTGGACACCCTTTTCTTATTGGCCGGAACCCTTGACACAGGGACAGTGTAGGTGGAGCCTCACTTCTCACTCTCAACTATCCCTGAACAGCGTATAGATCAAGATGAACGTTGTACCTCAAGTAAGTACTGAGAAGCTGAGTGGGAGTAATGAGGGTAAGTAGTGAGACGGGGTTGGTTGTCCGCTCGTAACTTTCCTCAGATACAACAATCATATACAATTTCAAAAGAGCTTGATCCACCGAATATTTTAAGACTTGTATTAGTAGGGTAGAGGACAGCCAGGAGTCAATAACAAGAGTGAGATAGCCGTCAGGAGTCCGGAGTATTTGAGGATCTTCAGGAGTCAATGACAAGTGTAAGAGGTCGCTTGTAACGAATGTAATAGGCTCGTAAAGAGTCAATAACGAGTGTATTTGCGAGGCTTAGGCTTCGGACTGCGGAGAGTAATTTCCAAGGTTCGGATGCCCACTGAGCCAACGGCCAGTACTTCACTCGCTCATTGAGTAAAGTTCACGCACAGGCCTACAGGCCCATGTGAACTGGCGAGTGAAGTTAGAACAAAATATAATAAAAAATATGTTTATTAGGTTGCTACTTAAATAGAACTAGGGTAAAAACGTTTTCAAATGTTATGTATTTTCAGAAAGGAGTTTCATCAGCTATTGAAAATAGATTATATAGGTATATAAAATTAAAATTAAATTCAAACAAGCACTTGGTTGTACATAGTAACGGGTAGTATAAGTCCTTTGCATGATATATTTAAAATACCACAATAGCATTTCGAGTGAAACACCGACCTCTACGAATAAAACCCCTTAGAGGACTTTAATATCAGAAAATAGACTTTAAACATGAACATTTTGTAAATAAAATTGACCATCTAAATATATATATATTGAATTATGCCGTGGTTTGCAGTCATTTTATTAATTTTAGTAGTAGAGAAATAGTCCAAAAATTAGCATCGTCAGATTTTGCTCCATCCTATATGTTACAGCTGTCCATTAGGAGTGAAATGGTGTGCTGTTATTGTGCTTTATACTGGGCTACAAGCATGCATCACACAGGTCGTAATGAATGAGTTCGAGCGGTTTCAACCGATCTTGTATGATTTCTCCAGCGTATAATAATATTTATTCATGGGATGAATGATCAAGTTAAATTTTACACAACAATACAAAAGTGTGTTCCATGAAAGCACAATGATAAAATTCTTGAAATTATAAACTTTACGAGAGATTTTCATGTATTTGAACATGGATACAGAATATTTAATAGTTTTAAAAAAATTCTATTCATTTAGATAGGCATTGTTGGTTTTATCCAAAGAATTATCCAATGTTCGAACAATCTGGAAAAAACAAAATTTTCGCACGATGCAGAATAGCGAGTTATGTTTAATTTTACTTCCAGGCAGCATCAAAAGTGTCTCGTGGTGTCGTATATGAAAATATCCACAATAGTGTAAAGGAGCCACTTTTTACTCTAAGAAACACCGACGAAATTTTAGGATTATGAAGATATCTGGGATAAAGTTGCCTAATACACCCATTTTCTACAGTTTGGCAACATAAAAAAAAAACTATGTGATTGTCGATAGATTTTGAATTAAAGAGAGAACGAATCGTTTAAAAAAAATTTTAATTTATGGTAAAAAGTAAATGTAAATGGTGGTGAAGTTATGCAATTAATAGTCGTTACAAGTTAACGTAATTCTAGTTATCACGTGATGGAAGAAGGATCTTGAATAAAAAAGGTATCAAATTTCATTCCACAGTATTAAATAGTAATAATGCAACTAGTGTGATGCGATGAATCACTGCATTTATTCCACTGAATATACAACTATAACATTTAAATAAATTAATCATCTTTTAATATGTTAATGCAGAGTTCAGAATACAAAGTAGAGCCAAAGTCGATCTGGCTAGCTGACTATTTATTCGGATTTTGGTTTGGAGGCGTAGCCCCTATATAGACGAGTGCCTTCTAAGGTGTTGCAGGTTGGGTCTGGGCACACTGCCCGAACAATTTTGTGGAGGCCCCAACATCGCCATGGGTGTGAGCGTTTTGACCATAACGTAGGAATATAAACTTAAATTGTTGCAATTTATTTGTATACTGCAATGAGTAAATTGATTTGATTTGAATTGTTGCACCATAGAAGAACGTAACGTTTGCTAGTGTAAGATTTCGGGTATAAAAATAAGTAAATTTAAAGTTTCATTTGAAAAGAAAGTTGAATGTTGTAGTTGAAAATATATGTGTTAGTTGGACTCTTTCCCAAATAAAATAATAGAGCTGAAAACTATTTACCATGAATTTATGAAGAGAATCTTGTAATACAATTAGTTGGATATAAAGCCATTGTTCTTTCAATATTATAAACTTTTAATACTTTATATTACAGTTCCATTTTTTTTATTCTTAAGACGCCCATCGTCAATATATAGGTGAATATGTATTTCTTATGAGTGTGATGAGTGTAAATTAGAGAATATAGTCTTTGTTACAAACTAAGGCTGACTATTCCTCACAAAGTGTAATTAACTTATGAACTTGTCCATGAACTTACATGAGCCAAAGTGTCGATATGCATTGCAAAGTTAGATGTACGAACACTCAGTACAAGTTGCACAAGAAGAGACTCCAGTTTGATTACTGTGTTCCAATATTGGAACTGAGGGTGAGTATCTGTTTCGTTAGTTTGAGCTCTGGTAGTCTGATAATTTGACTATAGAATTGTAACCTTCGTTTTCTCATGTTTTCTGTAATGTTTGAAAGTAATTTGCTCTTTCATGTGTTTTCTCTTTCTTTGCCTGATTCGTTTCGATGCTATCCTCTTTTGCTGTTAAATTCTTGTAGTGTTTCTTCTGTTCTACTGCTATTGTACTTTTTGTATGCTACTATCCTGTTCTGTAGTAATTCATCACAATCACTGGATCACCATGGATGTTTGGTGTTCTCTTTTAGTGGTATTATTTCTTTGGCTTTCTCAGTAATTTTCTTTTTGATCGTTTCCCAGTTGTTTGCCTGTAATTTCTCCCATTCTCTTGTAATGCCTATTGTTAAAGATTTTGTGTCAAATTCGTGGATGTGTCTTTTCTTATGGTGTATTCTCTTGGGTGTGAGGTAATGGTCTGAGTCTCTTCGTACTTGTACGTCGTGCACTTGTTTCTCATCTGTATTATGTAAGTATTAATAATATTATGTACATATCACTTTTGTAATAAGTATTATGTAAGAATTAATTGTTGTTATTATTATTATATTTGTATTTATTGAATTTATTTATATCCATTTCACATATCCCGGTTCATGAGATTTAAAGGTTTCAATGGCAAGATGTACAATATTAACAATGTATATTTGGCAAAGTATAGAATATTATTGAGTTATTGTATTAAATTCGAATATTAGTGTAATGAAAATTATTTTTCTTCTAATTATTGTATTGAATGGTTAAAACTTACCTTATTAGCATGCCTTTAGTTGTTCTATTTAAACGAAAATAAAACTTGCATAATACTTTGAAAGTCAACATTTATTCATAAATAGGAAAAATTTAGATAATTATATTAATAGTTTTTTAATTAGCATAATACGTGTTGGTACATATACTGTACAAGTAAACGTCACAAAACACAAATTTATTACAATATAAGCACAAAATGCACAAATATTATTATGGTGATCGATTTCGGTGAACCACCCTCACCTTCCTCAGAATCTTTTGTAAATCTGTCCTCAGAATCACCGAAATCGATCACCATAATATTCGTGTATTTTATACTTGTATTTTAATATATATGTGTGCAATTTTGTGCTTATATTGTAATAAATTTGTGTTGTGAGACATTTACTTGTACTGTATAATTATATTAGATAGTTCAAGATTTATCAAGTTACTATATTGTTTTCCCAAAACACTAAAAATGAAATCGTTTACATGATGTTTTTACTAAGCAAGGCTACTTTTTTTTGGCATGTATTCACCAACTATTTATGATAAAGTACAAGTTATGTATACTATTCGAAAGGCAATTAGATTTCACGGTATTTAGGAAAATGTATCAAACAAATCAAATTAAAAAAACAATTCTTTAAATAAAGCAACAAATATTTCTCGTATAGTTAAAGTAAACATTAGTATCATGTATACAGTTTGAAAGCGTGTTTTCTCTTGTAAATAATCACTAATAGTATGGGTAAATGTACAACTAAAAAATGGAGTTTATGCAGGAAAATGTACAAGCATGAAAAAAAATTTGGCAGCCATATTGATGACGTCATAGAAACCTATAGAGGGGCAGATGGTCTAAAAATCCATTTTCGGGTCCCCTGAACCCAAAAAGTGGGGTTTTCGAAAAAATGTTGAAGTCTGTCCGTATGTATGTCTGTCTGTGTGTATGCTCACTTCGCTGGAGACCAAACGGATGGACCAATTTTTATGAAATTTGTTATATAGGTGTACTCAGCCAATATCTCCAGACCGTTTTTTCACTTTTTTGAAATTTGAGGTTTTTTTATTTGTATTGGAAAAACACACAAAAATGGAATGTTCTCAAAAACGGATCTAGTTATTTTGATTAAACTTTCAGGAAAGATGTGAATAACAATTTAAAATATTTTATTAAAAACCTCATGTCTCTAACTTGACTTGTTTTTCAGTTATGGCATAAAAACATATATGGGAATCAAACTGGTAATTTTCAAAGTTTTTATTTTTAAGTGTTTAAATATGGGAGAAAGTTTGTGCCAAATCGTTGGAACCATAGTATAGTAGTAAATATAATGTAAGATTGAAGTTCAATTGTTTTATATTTTTACCATCATGTACAGTGGAATTCCCACTCACCCATACACTTACAATGGTATTTACGTTTATTATGTTTCTGGAAGTATTCACTGGTTAAAAACTAGATTATTAATGTGACATTTACTAAATCTTAGTTTTTTTATTGAGACTTATTTTTCATGTCAACTATACGAGTTTTTATTGTTTAGTTACATGGCGACGACTCGTATAATATTTTACAAACTTTCGCCTGTAATGTATTTAACATTACATTCATTTTATTTTAACCAGTCAAATTATTTAAATATAATAAATTTATAATAAAAAATAACAATTGAGCACTCTTAAATATTTTATTAAATCATCACCGACTGGTTTCGGCAATTATGCCATCTTCATAGGTGTTTACTTTTCAAAACTGCTACAAAAAAAAAATATTGTTATTTTATGCTCAATTATTATTTTATATTATAACTTTATTATACATAGCAGCCCTAAGAATTACAACTTTTCTATTTAAATGTAATTTATTACAAAATTACGTTTACTGATTTGTAACCTAGAATTTAACAAACACGACCATGTTTTACTGACTAATATTCAGTGTAGAATGATTTCCATCTGGCAACACACGACTGACGCAACATTCCGTATATAGACACTGAACAGATCTGACAAATGGAGTGGCTGTGGTATATGGAGAAGAAACAACAGCTGGTGGCAGTGGCTAATTGTAAATGGCGTAGTGACGACAGAAAGGCTACTTGTGCACGGTAATAAACAATTTGGACTTAAATGCTGTTCCATCTGCTATTTCCACACAAAAATTAACAGAGAAGAAAGGAACAGAGGTCGCATCCAATAGTGCGCTCGATGTGTGTCGAGTAGTTATATCTCCACTTTGCCATGCGATTATAGGGCTAGCACCTTGTCAGTCCCTCCATTTATACCTCCAAATCCTCAAGAATAATTATTACTACAGATGTATAAAGTTGTACATTAGTTGAAATTTATTTATAACTTCCACAAAAGCGTTTGTTTATGCAATAAGGAAGGTACCTCTATTTATTTCTGACACATTATGTAACTTAGTAATCTTTGGGTTTTGGGATAACCTAAACTATGAACATTTAAAAGTTAATGTTAACAAAGGAAACATAGATTTTAGCACGTATAATTTATTTGATTTATCATAAATCAATTTAAAAAATAATGTTAAAATAAAGATCAATCCTGAATTCATTTGTTTTATTTATAAGTATTTAGGCATTTTCAAAATATATTTTAGGACGTCCATACTCTTTCTTTATTAGTGATTTATCAAGGTATGTTTTACTTGTTTGGGTGAAATGGGTAAAAATAGATTTCGAATGGACTAATGTAGTCTTCATTACAAATTAAGCCCGATTATTCTTTAAAGAGTATCATTAACTAATGACAACTGAACGGTCGGTGTTTATGACACCTATCAAAATTTGTTACTGCGACGATAAATGCGAAAATCTAGTGTAAGAAACTGTGTTTTAACAAAGTACATTACCAAACGGTGAGTTAAAAAACGCTAACATTTTTTAGGTATAAAAAATAAGATCCAAAAAGAAATATATTTATAAATTACTTCAAATATATATATACTAGTTTATAACAGGTTTCAGTATTTATGTTTTCTTTTGTTTGTTTTGGTTTTTGAATATATCTGTTTCATTACAATTTAATCTTATGTTTAATAATTTAGCTTATGTCTGGTTGTATTTAAACTGTATTTATATTATTGTATTATAACCAAGAATGTATTATACAATTTGGAGTACTTTATTTAGGCGCATAAGTTATAATTGTGTTTCTTTAGTTATTTAAGTTTTTTTTTTTTTTTTATTTTTCATCAAATGTGCCTTTTTATTGTGATCAATAATTTTGCCTGTGAAACTAATCTGTACCTGTGAAAACAATAAATACATTTATTATTATTATTATTATAACGTTTCCCCATTGTTACAACTTGTAACAATTGTTAATTGTCTCATTATAATGATTTTAGAGAATTGTGTCTAGAAAATGTTAAATATTGTAAGAACTGAGAGATTTAGGTGTTTGATTCGTTTACCAAAAGTTTTCAATATAAATTCTCCAAGTTTTGAGAAAAATTCAGAATCTTCCCCTTTCAAATAAAAAAAGTAGTTTTTTTCCCATTTAAATTAGCTAAATAACCAGTATATTCACGTTGTTAATTTCCTGTCAATTTCATGCGACATGTTTTCTGAAGTCAACATGTTTGGTGGGCCTTACCTGTTCGGTTGTCCTGGTTTAGAGGGTTCTTATTGGTTGATTTAGCTTCTAGAGTAGGGAGGGGGTAAGTCCTTCCGTGGAAGCGTGCTGGGCCCATAACCCAGAGGTCCGTGGATCGAAACCACGCTCTGCAGCAGAGTGGCGCACTTAATGTAGCCTTAACTTAAAGCTACTATTTATTTTTGATATGTTGAACAACTTAAATGAGAGATGAAAATAAAACTTCTTCAATGATAAAAATGGTGTTTATTTTTCTTCTTATAACTTCAACAAATAATAATAATAACGAAAATAAAAGAGCTTTCTTTATTTAGTTAAAGGAACACAGATAAATTAAAAATCAAAACAAATCAAATATCTTCAGACCAGAACCTTTTTTATTAATTAATTCTTAATTCAAAAATTTAGAAAATTGAAAATATCTCAAAATTGAAAATTGAAATTGAAATCAAATTGAAAATCAAAATCAAAGTTGTAAATCAAAATTGCCTCCGGGAGATCTGAAAAGAAATAAATAACCAGCTTTTAGTGACTTGAAACATTTTCCTTTTTTTTACAAAATTTTTAAACAGAAAACAAAGCACTCTCAGAACTGTCACTAGAAGAGTGACTACAAACAAGAACAAGTTTTAACCGCGCATGCTTGGTGGATCTTACCCTATCTACTAAAACCCTACTGAAAAACCTAACTACAGAAAACTTGTAAAAATTACTTACGTAGCTGTCCTGGAGGTTTTAACCCAAAACGTGACCACAAACAAAGCGCGACATACGCACACTCACTCACTAGCGACAAGGAAAATTGCCGATCCGGAAAACAAGACTCCGAACGGTTAAAATCGCCGTGAAGAACAAACGTGGTCACTCGCCAAAAGATTACTTAAAACTGCCGAACGCCCGCAAACCTTCCACCAAAGGACTTACCCCCTCCCTACTCTAGAAGCTAAATCAACCAATAAGAACCCTCTAAACCAGGACAACCGAACAGGTAAGGCCCACCAAACATGTTGACTTCAGAAAACATGTCGCATGAAATTGACAGGAAATTAACAACGTGAATATACTGGTTATTTAGCTAATTTAAATGGGAAAAAAACTACTTTTTTTATTTGAAAGGGGAAGATTCTGAATTTTTCTCAAAACTTGGAGAATTTATATTGAAAACTTTTGGTAAACGAATCAAACACCTAAATCTCTCAGTTCTTACAATATTTAACATTTTCTAGACACAATTCTCTAAAATCATTATAATGAGACAATTAACAATTGTTACAAACTTATTTTAGTCATGTTTGTAGAATAATCAAACATGAAATCGAGCAAATTAAGACATTTCATCGTTAATATAACCTCCAACGGCATTGTTAGTTTCTATTCTGTCCCGTTGTGTGCCTAAAGAATGGGATAGCAATGAGTTGTATCTATTTTATGTTGACGTGGCCTTTTAATATGTTGTTATGTATAGTTCAATGTATTTTTAATTTGTTGTGTTGAAAATTAAGCCCGGACCTTTTCCCTTAATTCACTACCACTACTTTGGTTATGTTAAGTTTGTTTAGGTTTGGTTATGTTAAGTTTGGGTTGGATATGTTAGGTTAACCTAAGTTAAGGTTATGGTAGTGAATTAACGGAAAAGCTCCTTAAGCCCTTTTCGATCATTAGTTGGGCAATCAACCACGAAGCGCTAGTGTCGAGTACATCCTAAGCATATTGCAGCTTTCATCATTCAAATAGTGATCAAATTGCTTAGAGTTTTGCCAAAGAGTTGAACTTTTTATTTAATCTGTATTTATTGATTACTTGTACACAGTCTAAGATGGGAAAACGGTTTATCACATTTGGCTATACGATCTTCGTTATTTACTTCAGAGACTGGGTTGGACAACAATTCATGAATTAATAATTTCTTATCTAGTATATAACGTGTTGGTAGGAATACAAAATATGTTAACACCACACAACAGAAATCCTTATGTAATACGCGAAGCAGATTTTTGTCAACGCAACTTCTCCCTTATTTTCTTATCAATTTTAACGATTGAGATGTCAAACAATTTTCCACTAGTCGTAGTTGTGCAATAGGTCTCAATTTTAAGATATTGTTTCCCTGAAGGGCACGGGATACTCTTAAAGTCATAGAATAAGGGGTTTAGGAGTTTTGATCCGTGAGTTCAGGTAAGGACCGTCATAAAAGTGTCAACCTTACCAATGACTACAGATAGATTCTATCTGTAGTCATTGACCTTACTGATTGTTCCTCTAGGCGGCATTTTGATCCGCGAAAAGCAGAAAGTGAGACTGCCGAACAGGGAGGGAAGGCAGCAGTGGATCTGATGTCTGAAACAGATCCTGATTACTTCCAGTGTGATTAATTTACTAATTTCTTTATTGAATATTTAAAATACAATTATGTCCATCAATGGTTATAAAACGTTTTGAATTATTTTGAATGTTTAATCTAATGGTTACATTTAATAATAATGATAATCGGCCCCATAAACTATATTTTTTAAACAACCATTCGATGTAGGAAAAACCATGCGATTTTAATGTACATTTTGTTAAAACCTAATTTCATTTGTTTTTTATTAAACTTTTTTGTCACTGTATTGTTAGTTTATTTTCTAATGATGTCCTTTCAAACGTTTTCTCTATTATAAATGTGTGATAATATTTATTCATTATAAATATTTAAATAATGCTATCTATACTAAAAATGGACAAATCATCAATAATAGTTTTAAATTTTTCGAATGAGCTAAGCTCTATTTTATTCAATACAATATCTTTTCTGCATATTGGATTTCTTATTCTAGTTAAGTTTTACTAAATGATATCCTATATGTGTACATACAAACCAATATACCCCCTGCTCAACAAAATACAAAATAAATTACTGTATTTTAATTTGCCTATCATACATTTGTAATACAAATAATGAGAACGAGTTTGAAATTAAATAGTTATTTGGTAAATAAGCCAATAGGATTGATAATTTACTGATGTTTTAATAAATATTGTAAATATTAATATTAGTGAGATTTGCCATGTAAAACTACACGCAGTATTTAAAATTTTAAATTATCACCGTAGCTACAACATTTTTTATTAGATTGATTTCTGAATTTCTATAAATCAGGTAGTAGGGAAAGTGCCCTTAAACTCAATTGACCCTTCCAGGAGCAATTATGGTCACCGAAAAAATAAAGTGCTATACATAGATGAAAGTCACAGTTGAAATACACATTTAATAATTTAATAATGTAATAAACATTGATATATGTTATAAAACTATTCATTATTGTATGATAATAAAATTTTACCCATAATTAAACTGTATAGTTTAAGATGTAATATATGTCAACAGGTATAAGCACATGCGGTCCTTTTATTCATAAAAGGTCACTTAGATGAAACATGTACAGTAAAATAAATAGTTTATATTGTTATTGTTTGTCAATTTACTATTGAAGACAGTTAGTTATGTTACGACTTAATTTAAAGGAGATTAAAGTATATTTTTGAAAGTTTGTCACTCATTTTCCTTCGCCACCCCTTAAACTTTCACTTTTTCGTTCGCGTATCAAAACGCCGTCTGATCGGTAAAGGAATTAGTAGGAATATTTATGACAGTCTCTACCTAACCTCACGGATCAAAATTCCGTCTCCCTAGAATTACATGCGGAGAGATTTAAATTAGTCAAAAAGTAACAGCTGATCAAATGCAAATAATTATGTTTATGATATTTAATAAGCTGTTACATTGTAAAAAATGATGTTTATAACCTTCATTAATCTTAGTAATAACATTGGGCTTTTGTATTTAATCTGTAAATAAGTTGCAACTCAAGTGAAATGTGTGAGGTCGAAACTAGAAATAAATGTACGTATTGCGATTTTACTCAATACAGTTTAACCACTAATATGTCTTGAAAAAAAGTTATATGCCGAGGTGTCACGAGCGCAGAGATTATCGAGATTGGCACGCAAAGCGTATTGTATCATATTTAAATATTACGGTGACAGATTTTCGTACACTGCAATTACCTGTAGAAGATATAAATTGTTTACAGAAATTGATCACCATAATGTGTTGTACGTGCACCATGATACTCTCATGTTGTGTAATGTTCACTTGTTTTGGGTTAATTAAAATTTAATTAGTGATCATTTAAAAACTCTCACCGCTACACAAAAACACACCCGAAGTTATAATACACTTCCCTCAGACCAAAACGACAGTTTAAAGCTTGCCTGACAGTGAATACATGACGAATTTACAATGACTGTCCGCTGGGCAATTTGTATTCAATGTTGTCTCCCAGATAGACATCTGTCGCGCGACAGTGTCGCGTGTCGCTCCTGTTATGTCGCTAAGAGCTGAAGCTGACGTAGGTAAGGGCTTGACGTATACAACAACTCTGTTGACATAAGGTGCATTAAAAATATTTGTATGAGGAAAAAGATTGTACACTTTACACCTCATTAGATTAGGGATGAAACAATCTAATTAAGTTATAAGCTTATTAAGAGTACTAAACAACAGTGTAAACTATCGCTTCAAATTTTCTTATCGGAGGTGGGGGTAGGGATTATCGAATTATCAACATATGGCAAACGAAATATCGATCTAACGATAGTATTGAAAGAAATCTATCAATATATTATCGGGTAACCGATCCATCGAATTGTAAATGATTTATATGTTTAAAATTATGCACTAAGTCTTATGTCATGACCAAAAAACTCCCGTTTTGCTGTCACTATCTAAATGAGAATAATTTATAACTTTAATAACTATGTTAGTTAGAAAATAATATGTTAGTTAGAAATAACATTATTATTTTAGTTTTTTAATTAGCATAATATGTGTTAGTAAAGCATAATAGCATATACAGTACAAGTAAACATCACACAACACGTGGTCTGAGGAAGGTGAGCGTGTTCACCGAAATCGATCACCATAATATTCGTGCATTTTGTACTTGTATTGTAATATATTTGTGCATTTTGTGCTTATAAATTTGTGTTGTGTGACGTTTACTTGTACTGTGTATGCTATTATGCTTTACTAACACATATTATGCTAATTAAAAAACTAAAATAATAATGTTAAAACATTGTTATTTTGTTTTCACATTAAAAATTCCATTAGGTTTCTCATAAACAAAAACAATTAAACAAAATAATTTGCTAAACCTACTTCCAATATTTGTCAGGTAAACCTTTTAAAAATAAAAGTTAGGACATCAAATTTTCCACTTAGTCCTGTTTCTTTTTCCCGTTGCAGTCTTTCCAGCTTTAGAAAACTGTCTATCACGTAAAAAACATAAATAAAGTTACTTTATTATTTCCATGCAGGTTTTTTACGCATAAGAGGCAATTTAAATGTGTTTTTGTTCGAATCTTGATGATTTTGAGGAGAGAAAAGAATAACGTCAATATTTAGGAATATGGTATATCGGACCAAAATATCGATATATTACTTTTGTCCGATTATTTTGGCCTTATATTCGACCAGATTATCGAAAGAAAGCATATATAATAATATATCGATAAATCGAAATATATTTATCATTATTTCCGATATATCGTTACCCTTACTAGGGGGTTTGTTGCGGGTTGCCAACAATACAGAGGATCTGTCAGATTTGATTTACAAATTGACCTGATGTAGAATTTAATTACATTTACGTCCCTTCTTGGTAGCTGTTCACGTTTATTTATTTGTAGTTGAAAATGTCAGAAAACAGCCGAACTCAATCATATGATAACAAAAATATTAAACAATTCCAGATAAATAAAGATATATATATATATATATATATATATATATATATAATTAAATAACAAACACAACGAACAAGTAAAATGAATAGTAATAATTAAAAAAAACATAGATGATATATCAATAACTGTGCAAAATAACAACAAAATGTGGAAAAAAGTAAAAAAAATATAATATAGTGATAGCTATGAAAAATATCTGTTTGAACTGGATTAAATAACCAAAACAGTTCAAACTATCTACTTTTTGTACCTAATAAACATCCCTTGGTTATGATCAATCTGCAGACGAAAATTTTCTATAAACTAGTCAATCGTATTATTCCATAATGAAATCACTTTAATTTTTTTCTTTTCCTTATTTTTATTAATTTTCAATATGCAGAAAAAATTTAATTGGGAAAAAATATGAGAGCATGTCTTGAATTGTAGATATTATTCATTATTCATTACTAACATGCCGATCATAGTGATATGGGCGAATATAAGGGGTGTGATAAATGTAGACTAACGAGTGTAGTCATTGTTACTAAGGTTGACTGTTCCTTAGACCTTAGAATGAGAAATTTATTAATAGTCCAAATGCCAGGGAAACTATAGGACCTACAGCGTTACGTGTAATCCGAACCACGTAATATTGGTATAATTTTCAGCTATTTGACAAGCCGTATACTCATTTCTCTTATCTAGACAATAGCAGAACCCTGACTACCACTCAAAATTGACATACCAAACTTTTGTAGTAGCGTCCACGTCGATGGAGACCATTGAGCGTATTATACTAGCTGGTAATGGTCAAGACGAGAACAAAGGCTCAGGGATAATAACACAGAAGACGTGAAGGCACGTCAACTTTGGTGTGAATAGACTGGCGGTAAACTAACAGCGTCGATACGTTAATCTTTGTCGAAGATAGCTGCATTTAACTACTAGATTGGAGCAAGGCGTTGGAACAACAGACGGATATACACAAGAGAAGATGAGGATTAATTATCAATGTAGTCCTGTTACTAATTAAATTATTATTATAATCTAAACCGAAAATTTTTAGTCTAAACTGTGAGCACAATCGTGGACAACTTTATGTAAAATAATTTTTATTGTTTTGAATTAAAATAAGTATTATATACACAAAGCAAAACAAAAATTAGTCAAAAATAATATTGCTGAAAGTCTTGAAATTTAAAATATTCAATGTTGTCCAAACAATTAATTCGTGGTCAAATAATGTTTCACGATTTTTTAAGCGAGATGAAGCAGACACATGAAATGTTGCACAAAGCTGAGCACCAGTACTAAAAGATTTCATTACACTTGTCATTGATTCTTTATAATTTAGGGCATGTCCCATGCAGGTAATTCTTCAATAAAAGCTTAGGCTGAGTTTTATATAAAATTAATTGTATATGAAATAGGCATTAAGCTCCGCAAACCGGATCTAAACAGGTTCACTTTGTCCAAGAGTTATGGCGATTCAAATCCCATAACTGAGAACATGTACAGAGAAAAAGTGATTTAACCCTTAACAAAATAAAACAAACGAATCACCATAAAAAAATAATGTGTACGTCAAACATTTTTATAACAGATTTTGAAAGTAAGCTCCAAATACGTGTTGGCTAACCTGTAATAAAAACCTACAGTTGTAGCATTTTGTTCGAAAATAAAATGGTTATAAGTCTGGACAGAGTGGGTGGACCTCATGAGATTCGGTTTGTGGCGTTTAACGTCTCTTTAATATACCTTTAATTTTGTGTCAAACTAAACTAATGCGTCTATTACAATTGAACTGACCCCTAAATGGGAGAAATCCTAAATGATAAAAATCGACGAAAAGTGTAATGAAACCTTGGTAACACTTTGTGCAACATTTCATGTATATGCGTCATCTTGCTCAAAAATATCAAAGCGTTTCCATGTTTTTTCCACCCTATATACCTACAAGTAAGTCAGTCTATGACTTGATTGAGTCTACATCAACTTGTAAGTTGACACTCCAAGTACAGTCGGCAGGATGCTGTGGGAGGAGCGCCCACGCACCCTCCTATCACTTGCACGCTCCACATTCGCAAGCTTCCGTCCGCTACTTCCTCTATGACAAAGCCTTTTAATTAGACTGAGATATCACAAGGAGAGGAGGTGCTGATATCGCAACTTAACTTGTGACACATCTGATATGTGGACTGAACTTTACATTCATGTAACCGTCATTTATATCTAAACCAATCAGATCCATTGAACTTTTTCGACCCTTAACAGAATTACTCTTCACTACACCACAGAGAAGAAATAAATAGAGGTCGCATCCAATAGTGCGCTAAATGTGTGTTGAGTAGTTATTTCTCCAACTTGCCATGAGATGGCAGGTCAGCGACATGTCAGTCCCCATCCCAAACTCTTAAAGATAAATGTAGTAATCATCACTACAGATTTATAAAGATATACATCAGTTGTAATCTATTTATAACTGCCACTTAGGCTTCCGCTGACTAGTTAACAAAGTTTTATAGTCTAGACAACTTTATATGTCTACTTTAGGTGGATGTAAAGTAGTGCGATCATGTCAGAGTTAGTAGAAATTACCTTAAACATCTCACAGTGAAAAACCATATCACCCAAGCTTTTTGTCATGTTTATGTTTTACCTATCAGCTGTTCGAAATAAATTCCAAATGTTACTCTTGTGAAAAAAGGAAATCTTGAAGGGGCTGTTTCTACCCATTAGGACTAGAATTTCGAAAAATCCTTCATAGTGGGTCTCTATGATACAAAAGTTAACTTCCCTCCAAATTTGATCAGTGGTTCTAGAGATTTACTGATATGTCATTATATTTCAATATGATAAAAAAAACTATTACATTCATTTGCTACTATTATAGATTCATATTAGAATAAAACTATAATTATAATTGGGCCGGGTTTAAAACGACCAAAGTGTTATATTTAGCGGATGTAGGGGTTCCAGCGGCAGAGGGTTCCGACGTCATCTTTCCACCGCTGAGCTGTCTTGCTTCACTGGCGTAACTAACTTACACCTTCAAGTGTTCAACTTCAGCAACAGTGTTTAGTTGAAAAAATAAATGTAAAAATCGTACACGTTTGTTTAATTGCTATTTATTGTTTGTATTATTTATTGTGCTATTGCTGTAATTAATTGTTGTTTGAATATTAAAACGATTTTATTTAATCGTTGTAAGCTTGGGTTCACTGCTGCTAATGACATAAAATGGGCAGGGTTTGCTATCGCGCAGTCAGCACGCGACCTACTACTCTGGTTGCTATAGTAACTTTAAAATGTAATTACACAGTGGGGGAAGGATAGTAATCTGTCTCACTTGAACCTCACTTTGCATCTCACTCGCACAAGTGCGTTGAAAAGGTTGTTTTCTAAGTGGCTTATGTATAGCCAGTATTTAAGAAACGTTGGTAATGGAAACCCCATCCCACCCATGTGAGACGAGCGCAATATTTGTGAAACAGACCAGAGACTCTGAGGACCTGTTCACGACCCATTAGTTAAGGGATTACAGGGAGTCGCCGACCACCCCACACTAATACTCTCCAGTTATTTAGGATTCGGTAGATTTAAAATTCTAATCTTGGTCCACCATTAGACGGGTCGAAAGGTAGTAAGCTAAAAAAAGACAACCTGTGAGGAAGTGCCGGTGGAGTTTGCAGGGTGAAGATTTCTGAACGAAATCAGTATTGTGTGTTCTTTTTATATTATTTTAAACTTGCTTTATAATGATATATTAATTGTTGAATTTTAAATTATTAGGTTATGATTTTTGTCAAAGTATAAATAAACAACAGTGTGAATTTTATAGTAACTACTACGCTTTTTCAAAAAATGTTACATTCATAATTTTCCAACTAATCATTAAATCACAAAGCAGTACCAATGTAAATTGGCATTGCTCTTGTAAGATATACAGGGTGGACAAAAATATGGAAACGCTTTCATAACTGTTCTACGACTTCACTGGTAAAAGTCTTGTCTTGTCTTTAATCTTGTACGTAATCATGGTTCCAAAGAACATACTTTTTGATGCCATTAGCGACATTTTATCTTTTCAGGGGAACGACCCACGTGGAGTTGAACGAAAGTATTTAATGTAAGGCTGGGTCGAGTTTGGTATCAAATTAAAGGTATACTCAATTGAAAATAATTGCCGCAAACCAGACTCCCTAAGGTCTATCCTTTCCAGAATAGCAAATTTCAAATTAACTAATTTGAACAATATTATTTCTCCGCTACTTAACGATTTTAAATTAATTATTCTGATAAAAAAAATATTCTTTATGGAACACAATAACTCAAACTATAATTATCAAATTATCTATGGACAAAAAATAAAGTTGTTCTGAAAGGGTAGAAAATATGGAAACGCTCTCACAGCAACGTTATTTTTTCCATAGATAATTTAATTTTTTCGAGTTACTGTGTTCCATAAAGTATACTTTTTGATCATAATAATTAACTTAAAATCGTTAAATAGCGGATAAATAATATTGTTGAAATGAGTTTCTTTGAAATTCAAATGATCGCTACTCTTGAAAACTTAGACCTTTCGGAGTCCGGTTTGCGAAAATTAATTTCTATTGAATAAACCTTTCATTTGATACCTAACTCGACCTAGGCTTTCATTAAAGGATTTTGTTCAACTCCTCGTGGGCCGTCCCCGTGAAAAGATTAAATGTCGCTAATGGCGTCAAAAAGTGTGTTCTTTGTAACCATGATCATGTACAAGATTTCACTTTTACCAGTGAAGTCATACAAATGTTTTGAAAGCGTTTACATATTTTTGTCCACGCCTTATATCAATATGGCGACTACACTGCTGACTCATTCCATTTTATCGGAGGATTTTAAGGTTATTTCCTTAGATTGTTATGTGAGAAAATGTCATTTGAGATAGATGTGCCACCCTGGAAATATCGTGCTTGCTGAAAGGAAACTAATACTTATCGAGTATAGCATCTTAATTATTTGCCCAGATACGAGAAACGCGAAAAAATTGTACGTTTCTGCATTAGCATTTTTGGCAGTATTTTCCATTACCAGATTTCTTATAGGAATAATTAATTTATCTTATTTCATTCGATTCATGCATTATTTTTTTTTTCTTTTTTTTTCTTTTAGTTGTATTGTTTGATAAATACCAGAATAGAATTAGAAAACCCAATATAATATATAACTTAATTGCCTAACTTTAAATATAGGCATACAGACAATTCAAGAATTTTACTTAATTTCAGCGAATTCTTTTGTTAGTAAAAAACTCAATAAATATTTTTGTTTAACACATGCAATATATGAGTTAAACTAATTGTTTATATCCCTGTCTTTTTTACAGAGATAATTAAAACCCCTTAAACTGTGAAATCTAGTTTTATAGACACTCTTATTATACAATTAATTTTGAACAATGTTGAAAAATTACACAAGTTAAAAAAAATATACATTTTAAAGAATACAAATGAATTACTAAATCAGCATAATGGTTTCGAAATGCACTAAATTTAGGAAACATTTCAAATAAAATTGGAAATATTTAGAATCTACATTTTCCGGTGACAACCGCGTCAAGGTACTATCTACAATACTGACCAGAAGTTTCGCCCATACTATGGATGTGGTTTCTCTGAGACTATAATGAAACCACTGAGGATGCCACATCATAGTATGGGCGAAACGTCTGGTTATCTTGTACGCGATAGTACCTTGACGCGGTTGTCACCGGAAAATGTTGATTCTTATTATGACACCGGCTGCTTAAGCCTAAGTTCTAAGATGGAAATATTTTATTGTAAAACTCTTAAGCTAATCTACATATGTATTTTTATAAATGAACTAAAAAGATATGGGTTATGGGTATATTATATTTATTTTCCTGTAAATCGATAATTGCAGATCTGTTTAAACTTTACATTTACGAATCAATACAATCACATCACCTTTATTTCTTCTTTTCACAAATACAAACCGACTAAGACATATTAGGATACAATATAGCATTAACTAGCATTAGGATTATTATTTAACAATTTTTGTCATATTTGATAGTAAGGATATAGGTATACAACGGTTCATTACGTTTTCACGACCGTATTCATACATTGGATATAACTTTGCAGATTTGAATTGTATTGGACATTTTCTTTTTCTACTATTTTTTTATTACCATCAGTTGAAATTGATTACATGATATATACATATAAGTAATAGATGCCCTGCACCATTAAGCTTCATAATATGACGTAGTGAGTTAACTGGAATATTAAGTAGCCTATTCTGATCACAATTTGTTTTTTAAAAGGAGATGCGGTCTTCTCTTTACTCTACCCATAAATTATTGCTTTGCGTGGGGAACTTATCAAACAGAGAAAGGGGGAGAACCTGTGCTTTACGAGGTGAATATTACTGCTAAAAGCTAATAGTTAAGGCCTGGATTCCAACCTGCGCTATATCTAATGCAGATACAAAGTCCTGAAGTCTTTCCTAACCTAACTTAACCTAACCTAACTACACCGCTCGGCCGCCGGCCCTCCCACAAACATATATAAAATGATTCTCGTAGTTTTATATTCAAAGGTAACAAAGGTGAACAAGTGTCTTAACAATGACTTTTAAATAGATTTTAGAAAAGAGTTGTGTTGCATTGGTTCTTAAATAAACATCACTGTCTCAGCTGTCAAATAAATAAAATAAATAAATAAGGTCTTTATTAGCAAGCGTTCTTCAAAGATGCAGTATCTGATTTACAAGACAACTCTTGTCACAACATACAGATACAGTAAATAATAATCTTTTTAAACTAAAACATAATAAAATTATATAAACACCTCTATGACATGTTTTTTAAATGAACAATAACTGAGGCTCTTCAAAGCAGGGGGCAAAGTATTGTATATCTCCGGTCCAAAGTAACTAAAAGCTTTCTTGCCAATTTCTAGGCGGACCCTTGGCAAATGAAGTAGGCTGTCCTGTCGAGTACTGCGAGTGTTTATTTCATGTCTGAAAATAAGCTTTTGCCTGAGATATTCAGGCTTCCCAGTCTGGAGAATTTTGCAGATCTGTAGGTTACAGCAATCCATAATTGATAGCATCCTAGAGCTTAATCTAAATTCGCTGATGTGATCAAACTTTTTGAGATTGTAAACAAATCTCAGAGGTCGATTTTGCAATCTAGTGAGAATCATGACATTTTCCTGGGACAGGCAACGACCGAAAGACGGAAGAGCAAATAGAACACCGATCGTCAAGATACGGGCGAATATTTATTTGTAATGAGTGTGTTGAGTGTAGATGAGAGATTGTAGTCACTCTTACAAACTAAGACCAACTATTTCTTAATAAATGGTTCAAAATAATTGGCTCAAACTTTCCCCATATTAAACACTAAAAAATCAAAACTTTGAAAATTACTAGTTTGATTCCCAAATAAACTTTTTGCCATAACTCAAAAACTGACCAAGTTAAAGACATGCATTTTTTGCTTAAATATTTTAAACTGTAATTCACACCTTTCCTGTAAATTAAATCAAAATCATTAGTGCGTTTTTTTAGTAAGATCCATTTTTATATGTTTTTTCGTATAAAAATAAGAAAAACTAAAATTTCAAAAAAGTGAAAAAGCAGTCTGGAGATATTAGCTAAATACACCTATGTGCCAAATTTCATAAAAATGTATCCATCCATTTCATCTCCTACATACACACATAGGTACAGACATCATCATTTTTTTCGAAAAAAACACCCTAAAATGGATATTTAGACCAACTCGTAAAAAATCTTTTTTGGACGATCGCAATACTTTCTCTATGCTAACGCATATGGGAGACAGTAAAAAGTGTTGTTAATTAATATCCCAATGACAAATAAACAGCTAGTGGCTAACAGCGGATCCCTTTCGAAACTTTTTTGACTCTGATTGGGATTGAACTGAGGACCGTTGGCTTTTGGCTTAAACCAACTTTAACAACCAATTATCCTGAGAAACATAAAAGGTTTAAGTGCTAATACAGTAAAGGTCAGTGAGGTTAATGTAAAATCTCTTGAATGTGCTTTCTAGTGGGGCAGTTGTGAAGCAATCTAAATAAAGTGCTGGGTGGGGTCTTTTGTCTTCTAAACTTATTAGCTACCGAACTATAGCCAAGAAAATAAGCTCTTATGGTTCAAACGATTGATAATACAGATTTTTAATGTAAAACTAATGAAATAATCAGGACTGAAATGTAAATATAGCATGTAAATTCTATTTTAATTGTACTTGCCTCAATTACATTATTTTGCTATTTTTATTTTATCTATGCATATTTGGTGGTTTGTTATTAAGATACAGAAATGGCCACTCAATTAAATTTGTTTTGTTTCTTCGTTTTAAAACTTGGTTATTTATTTTATTGTTAGTTTTTATTGTTACTTTTTATTGATATTGTTACAATTTTTTTTACTTTTGTTAGACGATTTAAATTTGTTATCACTGTTATTATTGATTAGTTCCTTTAGATATTGTAGTGTTAAATTATTTATTATGCTTAACTGGTTATTCTTTTGTGACTATGCAATTTATGACCTGTTTTCTTTATTGCAGTATCTTATCTACATGTTACTTCTTGTATACCATTTTGAACACCTTATCTATAAATATACTAGCTTTAGCATGATTAATTAATTGTTTACTCTTTTAGTTTTTATTTTTGTTCATGGTTATTGTTCATTATTATTGTCACTATAATACCTTGTATTAGATAAATTACACCGTAAAAATATACGTGTAAGATTTTATGTTGTTTTGATGTCTCCTAAATATCTGTATGATAACTTCAAGTTTTTGTCTCATGTTAGTGCCCGGGAAACACGCAGGGTGCTTCGCTCTTTGTATTCCTACTCATAGAACTTCAATATTTAATCAATCGTTTACCGTAAATTATTTCCATCTGTGGAATTCCCTTCCAAATGGTATGAGGAACATTGATAATTATTATCGCTTCAGGGCGGGGGTAAAAACTTTTCTCCTGCGGATCCGATGATGGCCGGTGGTGTTTGGCAAACATATGGAGGATACGTATGAATGTGGTTTGTAAGGGGTTTTTTAGTTTTTATGATTTACTACAAAGTTAATAAATGTGTGAATAAGCGTGCGGTCCAGTTGAAGAGAGTGTGTGTGAGGGTGTATGTGGAATTTCATAATTTTATTTTTATTACTAAGTCTGTTAATTTATTTCATAATTTCAACTACACACATCATTTCACTATGATTATTAATATTATTTACTTAAATATAATTAATTTTTTTGTATTATATTAGTTATTGTTACTTTTATTTCGTTTTAATTACTATATTTAAAAACAAAATTGTTATAGTTGTAATTATTTTTGTATCAGGTTAAGTGGAAGAAGAGACTTTTTCGTCCCAACTTCACCTGGTTAAATAAAGACGTATTTCATTTCGTGTATTTTTTTATGTAATTGATGTTTTTGATATATTTGTACTTTTAGTTCATCTCTCAATTAGCATAAAATGCTAGAGATAAATAATTAATATGCATGTTATTATTTAAAAATAATAAATAAATGTGTATTCACGTTTTATTCGTTTCTAAGATCTACATAGCGTTGGAAGACTTGAGATAATATTTAAAAAATGACTTGCGTGTTTAAACATATATTTAGTTTACATTAATTGTACACTAAGTTCATGTTTAGACAAGCAAACCAGGTAAATGAATTGAACTGCATACTTAAGGTTAAGCCATGTCTACGCGCGTTTGAATAGTACTGAAAGCAATATTTTATTTAAATAACCCATGTCTAAAAAATAATAATAATAAATACATTAAATATTAATGATAATAAAATTTACTAATAAAAATTATACTGTTACTGCATAATAAAACTACTTTTCAGTCTAGGCTGAAAGTTATGTTACTGATAAAGTAATATTTCGTTAGCTGGAAATGGCGGATAGAAAGCGAATTACAAAAAATGTAACAACTATCCATCATAACACATTGTTTTTGTGTAACTATATATGTACATCTGTAAATATGTACTTTGGATCACCGTGTATTTTGGCATAAATATCCATTATAGTTCTAAATGCATACTAAGGAAGAATTTTAACATATTTTCTCTCAAAGACATAAAATATAAAATAAGTTTGATAATAAATATTCCAATACCGGCCAATCAGATTGTTTGTTACCAATCACCATACTTCCGGTGCAACTTGACATAAGAGGTTATTTCTTAATAAGCTAAGCATTCAACTAGAAGAAAAGTAAAAACATTGCAGAGTGTAGCTTGTGACGGATTCGGCACGTGAAGCGTACAGTAGTATCCCATAAATTAACAGTCTAATTTTTAAATCATACGCTTGTAATTGATAAGTACAGTTGATTAAATTGAGAGTAAAAATATATATGAACATACATCACGTGAATGTGAAGTTAGACAACAATTACGCCCAGCACTTTCACTAAACGTGAGGTTAGGCTAGAGGCTCCCCTTATTGGTTGGTAAATATTCGTCCACAATATCAGCTGAGAGTGTTATAAAGTGCATATAGGGAGAGGCGACCTTTCGGATAAGGATAGGTTTACGAGCTAGGTTCGTCTGTAAACCGTACGAGCAGACGGATGTAAACCGTACGTACATACTTCACAAGTTGAGGTGACATGTTTACATAAGCAATGTAATTCAAAAATTAATTTAAAGTACTGCATTCTAGCGGCAGATTGGCGAAGTGACGCAGTTATAGATCAGCTGATTTTTACAACTGATGTCTTGAAAGAGAATGACATTTAATATGGTTGGCTGGCTGTTATTAATACATTGTTAATACAGACCAAACATTGGATGATTGGGAGGGTGTATACATGTTATTTATATAAAACTAAAGTAATTACTCAGGCCAAAATATAATTTTAAACCGAATCTAGGAAAGAATTGTTCCTTTTCACAATAAAACTAAAAGTCAAACAAGACAAACTTATTATCTAAAACATGCCACGTTCGAACGAATTTTTTCGGCTCCTAGGATTTTATATTTTTCGCGGGGTTTCCAGCCACAAGAAATCGATTGGCACAAGGCTTAACCCGGGAAAATTCTGATTTCTGCCCCAGAGGTGCCTAGATGTTTCATGTTATCTACTTCTAGCAAAAAAAAAAAAAAAAAAAAAAAAAAAAAAAAAATGGTATCATTATTGACTTCTAGCAGAGAGTGGGATATCAAATTATGGGTATTTATCTCCTAAATCACATTATACCATTACATTTTGGAAGAGACAACATTTAAGGGCTCTGCCCTCCCCAAATAAGAAATATGCTCAAAAACCCAAAACGGGGTATCAAATTAAAGCTATTCATCTCTTAATTACTAACATACCATCAGATTTTAGAAAAGAGTATGTTTATGGGCTCCACTATCCTAAAAACCAAAATTCATGGTCATACTGCATCCTGGCGAAGCCGTACAGCGATCTTAGTTACGAGGCGACTTGCCGAGATTCACAAATGGGACTGTAGCAGAGTGCCTTGGTGAGGCCGCAGGCCGAACCCTCCCACGCGAGGCCGAAGGCTGAGATCCACAGTAGTAGAGCGTCTTGGCGAGGCCGTAAGCTGAGCTCTCGCACAAAGCCGGAATTCCACAAAGGGGCTAAAGGTAAACGCGGAAGACAACAGAAACGAAATTGATTAATAACTTACAAGGTAGAGCAACAACAAACGACCCTCAGGATCCTCTGGGAGATGTGGATGCTACCTCTTCAATTTGCAAAATTCAACTGAGCGAAGCTCGGTTCCCGGTACTAGTAGTACTAAATGTACAGATAGAGAGACCAACAAAGGAATTTAATTTATTTTAATTTATTTAATTTCTTGTAAGTTAAATTAAGTTTATCTTTTCTAGTGGCCACATTACAAGCAACAGTGGCTACTCAATTTCAATTTTTTGCTTTGTAAAAATTGTTATGTTTCTTTGATAATTAAATTAATAAAATAATACATTCATTTATTAATTTATTCAATTATTGAATACAAATAATTTAATTATGAGTGTAATATTGTGTTGTAATTGAATTTAATTTTTTGTGAATTTCGTTTTTATTGAATTTCTCCCATTTTTTTAAAACTTGTAGAATTAGTAGAAATAAAACCCAACGTATGTTATAAGTTTTAATAATTTTATATATTGAATTATTATTTTATATTTTATTTTATATATATATATATATATATATATATATATATATATATATATATATATGATAGTTTTGAACGGTCGAATATTTAACTATTTGTTCTGCGTTCTTTAATGATAAGTAATAATACTTAAATATGACGAATATTATAAGATAATTTTTTAATTTAAATAGACAGTTATATGTATTGACACAGCTACATCAAATTCTAGATATTTGATGCACATGATTTTTATTTGTGAAACCGAATTTAACGTAAATGTACATGAAAAAAAGTGTTGGAGGGCATGAAAACTTAAATCTCGTTAAAGAAATAGACCAAAAAGAAGTATAGGCCAAATTCGAGATTTAGTTTTAAAAACGATAATCAATTTAGGGAATGAGATTTTTAAGGATAAGAATTAACACCTTATCTTTTCTGGTTTTTTTATAAACAAAATTAGTTGTTATGAAGCGTAAATAAAAAGAATTGTGTTGTGATTTTGTGTTTTAAATGAACAAAAACTTCCAGTGTACACTAAGGTTGAATGGGTCAGTCGGGAGGCGGAAAACGGGGGCGGCTTCCTCAGATACTGATAGTGGAGTGATAAGGGAATCCGGCCGCGAAACCTCGCTATATCTCTACGCATGCATGTGCCAATCTGGAGGATAAAGGACACAAGGAAGTCAGGTCTGCGGAACTTAAAGGACCACTTAACACCAGCTGGTCCAGTGTACTTCTGTACAAACAAAATGAAGGTGAACGGCAGTAAACGTTTTCTCATACCATTATAACGTATATGATAAGTCGGCACTAGTGGCGCAGGGGATGGAAAATATTGTCAACATATCGATATATCGCAAACTAACTATCGATTTACGATAATACAGGTATCAAAAGAAAAACATCGATATATCTGGTAACCGAATTATTGTATTGTAAATGATTTAACAGTATCTAATGTTGTACTAACTCTTACAACACGACCAAAAATACACTCACGTTTTGCTGCCACTTATGTTATTATGTTAATTACAAAATAATAATGTAATAACATTGGTACAGGATCGGCACCCGTTCCACCCACTGTCTACAATAAACTACACTTTAGTGCGTTAATCTGATGTAAAAAACGAAATAAAATTACTTTATTGTTTCAATGCATGTTTTACGCAGAAGAGGCTGTTTAAATGTTTTTTTCCGAATCGTGATGCTTTTGAGGTGGGAGAATAACGTCGATATTGATTCAGTGATAGGTTATATCAGATCAAAATATCAAAATGCCGATATTATCGAAAGAAAATATCGATACTAATATATCGATATATCGAAACCAATTTATCGATATTTCCTATATATCGATTTCGTTGGCATCCCTAGCTGTAACCCAGCTACTTGGGGACTAAGTGTTGTGGATATTGTAGAGGATTCGTGGTGTGCTCGACCCTCTTAATACCAACATGGCATCCCCTAAATTGTTGCCATCGATGTAAATCTGGGGCATCTGTGTTGAGTGGTAATAAGTGTCCGGATGTTATTAAGGGAGAGAACTGAGTATCAGGTTTGTCAATTAGCTGAAAATCAGACCAACACTACGAGGTTCGGGTTCCACGTAATGCTCCTATAGTCCTAGCCATTGATTATTAATAAATTGCCCTTTCCGAGGATCAACTCAGATAGTAACCAGACTATACAGGTCATCCTAAACTCATGTAATCGTTCACATTCACGTTAAAACACGAATAAAGTGTGTCGGCGTCTCATATCTAAGAACAAGAAATAAGTTATCTCGAAAACATGTTGGCCAAACTTATGTTGCCAACATATTCTGTTGTATCTAATGTATTGTAAGGCAATAATAATTAGATCTTAGAACCATTGCAGTATAACATCCATTGAGTGGTAACGTACTCATGGTAAAGATGTTAATAGATATACAGGGTACTATAAAAATGTGGGGCAATATTTTGGGATAGATATAAGAAGTAAAAATAAACATAAAAGTTCTTCTAACACTATGTCCATCTATTTGAGATGGAGGTTTAGCATCTGTCTGTCTGTTTGTGTTTTTTTAGTTAAAAATCATAAAGACTGTTTTAGTTAGTGTTGTAATTTTGCATAGTTGTATGTCTCACCACAACCTAACTTTCTGCTGAAATGAAAAATAAATATCGCTATTATTTTCAAAATGGTGACCTTCTTAATACCTTACAGCGAAATGTTATGGAAACCGACCAGAGAAGAAAAATTGTGAAGACACATTAAAAATAGCTCATGAAAAGACAGAAATTGTAATACGTTATTTGTTACAAACGGATAATAAATAATAGAATTAATACATTTTTACTACAGTCATGTATGTATCTCCAAATTACATTAGTTAAGAATGTAATTACGAGACTGTAGTAAAAATATATTAATTACATTATTTATTATTCGTTTGTAAAAAATAATTTATTAAAATATTTGTCTTTTCATGAGCTATTTTTAATATACCTTCACAATTTTTTCCCCCTAGTGGATTTCCGTAACATTTCGCTTTAAAGTATTAGGAATATTTTGAAAATAATAGCCATATTTAATTTTTATTTCAGTAGAAAATTTGGTTTTGATGAGACATACAACTATGTAAAATTACAACGCTATAGCTAAAACCGTCTTTAAGTTATGATAAAAAAAAACCAAACAAAAATAAACAGACAGACGCCAAACGAAGCGAGATAGACACTAAGTGTTAGAGGAACCTGTATGTTTATTTTTACTTGTTATACCATATACCAATATCTTGCCCCACATTTTTTTAACACTCTATATAATAGGGTACAAAAGTTAGAAGTTATGATATATATTTTCAAGTTAAGGTATTTCATATAAATTCCAAAGGGTTACGAGTATTTCTATAAATTCAATGTCACTAAAAAGTTAACTAACTAAAGTTATATTGCTCCATTTAATAGTACTAAAATTAGAATAATTTTAGTATTGTGTTTTATTTTTGTGAGGCATTTCACTTACAAGGTAGGCATCTCAAGACAAAAATATTTATTAAACAACATTTTAAATGGTTGATTCTACCATGAAGTTGAAAGGCCTAAAAAATAAAACACATTATTGGAATAACCGAGAAGTTTAAAAATATTTCAATTTAAGGTTAGCCAAAACTACATTCAAAAACAACTGTACGTTTACAGCTAGTGTCAGGCGATTAAGTTTTCATTTAAGTTTTTGATATTTTTAAAATCCTTAAAAATAAGAAAACAAATTTCAATTTTCAACACAGAAGTTCAACTGAGGATGTACAAGTACATCGCTATTGAACTATTTGCTTTTAAGTAGGAAAGCAAATTTCAATTTTTAACACTAAGAAGTTCAATTGAGGATGTACAAGTACATACGAGTAGCTTTTAAACTATTTTTCAAGAGTAATAACGTTGTTATATAATTTATAAAACATTGTTAAGTTAAGATAAAGATAACCATGTGCGTAGTTTTACCTTTTGTATTTTAAAAGCTATACGACTGTAAAAAGAATATTCCTCCCTACAACTAAAGTTTCTTAAAATTAAAATATGTATTACTCATATATTATTAAAAAAAGACGTTTAAAGAAATTAATTTATAAGGAAATTTATTTTAGCGATTCAAATTATTTTACTAATTTTAAATAATTCAAAAATTGTATATTATGGTAATTTTGAGAGTTTGATGTGAAACATTAGTACATACAAATTTACGCCTTAGTAATTACCAAGAAAATAAACTTTTTCATACTTTTTTCATCAGTTGTCAAAATCAATTGGCATCGTTTGTGTTTATTTCATTTATTAGTCAATTAATCTGATGGCACCGTTAGCAAATGGTGTGTTATAACGTTATCGGCCGTAATTGTTAACTTTCATTTCTGTTCAAATATTATATATCAACTCTAGTCTTAACTAAAATTAACTACTTTTGTTTATTGAACATTAAAAACTATACAGGTTGATTCACAGATTGTTAGATTGTTCATGATTGGTAAATTTGTTGGAGATCTTCAATGCTTAAAGTGTTTTAAGAAACGTACACAACGTGTCGACAGGTATAACTCTCCTATCATCTTCAGGTGTTACTTACTACCTTAGCCTACATTTAAAACGAACGTCTCTTTCTTTTCCCCATTTTCAGTTGCTCATGGGACATTAAAAAAAAGTCCCATTGCATGAAATTACTCATAGAATAGCTTTGAATGTAGACTAAGATAGTAAGTGACAACTGAAAATGATGGGAGTTCTATACCTGTTGAAACGTTGCGTTTTTTTTTTTTTTAAACACTTGAAGCGGTGGAAAACTGTACAAAATTTACCGATCAATTACAAAACGTACTGCAGTTTTTATAGAGCGGATATTTAGTACTCAAAACAGATCTGGGTGTCTTTTCTAATATGTCCCCGCATTTTCAATTTATTTTTTATGGCCACCAAGATCAAGATACGTTGTGTCTTAACCTAACATTAATCTAACATAACCCGTGATCACGTGTGCTATCAAAGTTGATCCCGAATGCTACACAAGCTGATCACGTAAACTTATCAAAGATTTTTTACTGCTTGTATTAGTACCGATTAGAGTCACGTTCTGTAATACTTAATGAATAATAGCACTTGGTGGTTATAGAAAATAAATTGAAAATGCGGGGACATATAAGAAAAGACCCTGGTTAATGCTCCTTTCTTATCACTTGGAGATATTACAAAAGTATTTATAATATCTTGAGAAATAATATTTTGATAACGCTTGAGAAATAATTGTAGCCTATCCTTTAATTTCGCAGAAAATAAGCGTCATACTTGGATAAAGTGCAAAACTAAATTATAAAATTGATTCACATAACAATCGCATAGATAAAAGACAACAATGTTTCCTCTTTCATTGATAAGTGACAGGAAACAGCTGATTGATGAATATAACAACCAATGCAACTTCCGGCAAAGATCATGATCATTCAAGCAGTGAAAAATTGAACCAATAGAACGAGAGAATAGTATTCTTTAGTATTTCACCGTTATGATAGTTAATTTGTTAGAGGTTTCCAACGATAATGTTGCAAAAAAAATGTCGTTTCGACAGAATAAATAACCATCTGTCGTTTTCATATTTTATTAACTCCTCTTACATTTAAATTAAAACTAGATCTTGATGGAGGCGTATAGCTGCGCTCATCATAATGGATTATGTCGAGACGAGGAACGCGGGATTAAATCAAGTCATTCCTAATTATAATTAACAGTTCAGATAAGTGGATTTAATTGAAAGCATAAAGCAGCTGATTTATGATTTAAATTGATTCAAGAGAAACAGTAACCGATATTTATTTTTGAAAACAAAGTAGATTATGTAAAACTAAATTTTTCAATCACAAAGTTAATTTAGTAAAACCACAATTTAAAGAAACAATACTAACAAAACAAGTTAATTAAAATAATTGTATTAATTACAATCATTCACCAAACATAAGTATTGTGTATTTTATATCTATCTTGTTGGGACAGTCTTAGTCTTGGAACATGGTTACGACTATAAACAAAGGTCAAGATTAGGGATGGCAAATATTTTCAACATATCGATATATCACAAACTAAATGTCGATCTAGCGATAATATCGAATTGTGAATGATTTATCTGTTTAAAATTAATTTTTTTAAATGCACTCTAGACCCAATAAATAATTATTTTAGGTTGGTCATGTAGCCTTAATTAAGCTACTATTTATTTTTGATGTGTTGAACAACTTAAATGAGAGATTAAAATAAAAATTCTTCAATGATAAAAAGTTTCTTTATTTTTTTTTATTAACTGCAACAAAATAAAATTGGATTTCTTATATAAATAATAATAAAAACGAAAATAAAGTATCTTTCTTTAGTAGATTAAAGGAACACAAATAAATTAAAATAAATTAAATCAAATATCTTCAGACCAGAACCTTTTTATTAGGCCAACTGTATCAATAAATCTCTTTAAATTCTCAATTTCAAAAATTTACTTAAATTGAAGATTTTCCTTAAATTGACAAATATTGCAAAATTGCCTCAAAATTCTTAATTTGAATAATTGAAATTTTGAAAACTGAAAAATTGAAATATTGAAAAACTGAAAATTGAAATATTGAAAAACTGAAAATTGAAATATTGAAAAACTGAAAATTGAAATTGCCTCCGGGAGATCTGAAAAAAAATAAATAACCAGCTTTTAGTGTCTTGAAACATTTTCCTTTCTACAAAATTTTTAAACAGAAAACAAAGCACTCCAAGAACTGTCACTAGAAGAGTGACTACAAACAAGAACAAGTTTTAACCGCGCATGCTTGGTGGATCTTACCCTATCTACTAAAACCCTACTGAAAAACCTAACTAGAGAAAACTAGTAAAAATTACTTACGTAGCTGTCCTGGAGGTTTAACCCAAAACGTGACCACAAACAAAGCGCGACATACGCTCACACACTCACTAGCGACAAGGAAAATTGCCGATCCGGAAAACAAGACTCCGAACGGTTAAAATCGCCGTGAAGAACAAACGTGGTCACTCGCCAAAAGATTACTTAAAACTGCTCGAACGCCCGCAAACCTTCCACCAACGGACTTACCCCCTCCTTACTCTAGAAGCTAAATCAACCAATAAGAACCCTCTAAACCAGGACAACCGAACAGGTAAGGCTCACCAAACATGTTGACTTCAGAAAACATGTCGCATGAAATTGACAGGAAATTAACAACGTGAATATACTGGTTATTTAGCTAATTTAAATGGGAAAAAACTACTTTTTTATTTGAAAGGGGAAGATTCTGAATTTTTCTCAAAACTTGGAAAATTTATATTGAAAACTTTTGGTAAAAGAACCAAACACCTAAATCTCTCAGTTCTTACAATATTTAACATTTTCTAGACACAATTCTCTAAAATCATTATAATGAGACAATTAACAATTGTTACAGTCAGTAAACCTTCACATCCAATAATGGATGATCCTCAAATTATCCACTAATTCTTATGTACCAAAAATACACTTATGTTCTGCTGTCACTATTTAGAAAAGCCAACTGAATGTAAACATTGAATACATTTATCTATAAGAAAAAATTGTGGTCTTTGGGGTTGATGAAAAAATTCAAAATAAGAATAATTATCCCTCTAATTACTATAAAGGAAAATTGTAATAACATTGTTATTTTTGTTTGTCACATTTAAAAATGCCACTAGGCTTCTAATAAACACTAGAAACTAAACAAATTAATTCACTAAACTACATTTTAGTGCGTTACCCTCACGTAAAAATACTAAATAAAGTTACTTTATTGTTCCAATGTATGTTTTGTACGCATAAAATTAAATTCAAATTTGGTTTTTTTCGAATCGTGATGATTTTGAAGAGGAAGAATAACGGCAATAATTAATTATATGATATATCAGACCAACATATCGATTTAGCCGATATTATCGAGAAAAAAATATATAGATACTACTATATCGATATATCGAAACATATTTATCGATATTCCGACATATCGATATATCGTTGCCATCTCTACCTAGGACTCAAGAGTACAGGATTGTATGAAGACTCCACAGAGTGAATGGAACCCTTGTATTTTATTGTTTACAAACAGATATCTCATCTAATAGGAGTATTTGTGCCAGAAATTTGGTTAGTTAGTGAGGTCTGCTACTACAGCTGTTTTAAACTGCATTAAATTTACATGTGACTACTCTATCGCCCCACAATAGACCACAAAACAGCTGATAATTTGAGACATGACATATCAAATTTGATGAGAAATTTATGTGTTTGTATAAAATCAATGCTATTCCACTGTTTTATTTTGGACTAACAGTTCTGTATCAGTATAAAATCGATATTTATAAATTGTTTTTCGATACAATATTTATATTTACGTCAGTCTCCCCCTTGTGACGTCACCGCATGAAGTAGCCTGATTCGGCCTCTGCACACATAATGCATGACATTGCCAGTGGAATAGCTGACATTATGGCTGCATATTCTGCGTGGGATAATAAAGAGGCTGATGTCATCGGTTAAAATGTACAGAACATACACTTAATGTGACGTTTATCGACAATTATACGTATTGGCTTGACATTTATTTCATGTAAGTGTACACGGTTTATTAATATAAGGCAGTCTTCTAAAACAACCTGTCTTATCCCTTTAGAATACCATGCTATATATTCCTGATTATATAGCTAATAAAATTTCAGAAAAACTGCCTTCAGAGAATTGCAAATTTGTCCACGTAGAATGTGATTTGCCAAGGTATTTAGCGAATACATTATGATTATGTTTGTAAGTTGTGTTTATAACATTTTTCATAATCACATTTTGAAATAATATTGCTTTTTCAAATCAAATGTATTTAACTAAATATATATATAACTAAATGTATATACGAAACTTCGTCCATCCAACATATAATAAGATATATTTTCTCCATCAAAGTAGTAAAATAGTGTATATTTATAATAGACAGTATACATTGTTTAGTTACGAAAATTATTAATATTCTCAGCCATCGGCTATTTCTTAGTTAATATAAAAGAAACTTTTAAAATTTGACCGCGATAAGGAAAAGCGAACCTTAGACAATTTTATACATAAAACACTTATCATAAAAATTTACTTTGAATGAAAGTTTTTATATTTTTGTAAGATATTGACTTAAGGTGGTGCAATCGGTTTTTGGTAAGTTAATTATTTCCCATGTTTTTGTAAAAATTAATTAGTTAATATACCTTCCCTTGAGATAGAAAAAATACAAAACAAATTTTTTCATCCACTACATTAGAACTTGTGGGCTTACGAAGAGGTGAATTTAGCTGATTTTAAATGAACTATAAGACAAAAGCGTTCAAAGAACAAATTTCTTTTTATAACTACGATTATTACACATGACTGGAGGAATTAACTTGTTTTGCATCAAACAAATGTAAAATATTAATAATTTTAAAAGTAAAATGTCCTTTTTAGCCTTTAAAATTTTAAATATATATATATATATATATATATATATATATATATATATATATGTATATATATATAATAGAAATATGTTAATCCACTCGGTTATGTGTAAAAAGTCGTAGTTATAAAAAATTTAATTTGTACTCTGAACGCTTTTCTCTTATAGCTTATTTAAAATCAGCTAGTTTATTTAACTTCGCACCTTCATAAGACCACAAGTTCTAATGTAGTGGTTAACAACGTTTTTTTTATTATTCATGTTTCAAGGGAAGGTACATTAACTAATTATAACTATAAAATTTGGAGATAATTAACTCACCAAAAACCGATTGCACCACATTAAGAGGTTTTATGAGCTTCATGTGATGAATATCATTATTACATTACATCAGAGCTACATATAGTCTATTGTTGCTGTCAGAATAGCTAGCGGATCACGATATTAACGCTTCAGCAGACTGTTGACAGCTCAGCTGATGCTGCTGAGATCACGGAATTACGGTTATACGAAAATAAAATTATTTTCTTACAGTAGTTACAAATAGTAATGAAAACGATGCTGTATACTTTAACAACAACGTACTCACAGAAATTCACAGAAAATCACAGAAATTCAGAAGGGCATACATTGTTACATATATACAATGATTGTTTATAGTTTTGTTAAATGTTTAACAATTAAAAAAATACAGTACAATTTCTCTGCAAATATAATTAACTACTTCATGTTTACCGTACATTCCTTATAATTCGACACTTTGATACTTCAACAACCCCGCAGTCCACGAACTGTAAACTGTGAAGGTTTTCTAAATTAAATAGATTAACTTACATTTAAATATATTACCGGTAAATCGACATCTGGAAGAGATTTTACTTACCAAAAAAAAAATATATTATTAAGTAATATATATATATATTTTTTTAAATATTTAATATTATTATTAAAAAAATATTATTAAGTAATATATATATATATTTTTTTAAATATTTAATATTATTATTAAAAAAATATTATTAAGTAATATATTAATCAATGAATTAAAACAGTTTATTATCTTGATAGAGTACTCCTAAGGGGTAGAAACCACCCCTAAAAGATTGTTCCATATGGTTAACATTGGGTTGGTTGTAGTAAATTAATAAAAGCTGTTTTGTAGATAAATAAACATGTTTATTTTGTATGTTCGACATCGTACTATTGATCCCTCATAACAAAGCTGATTTGCAATGAAAGCATTTTTATTTTTTTACTAAGTTTAATCTTCAGCTGTTAAAAAAAATCAAATGAAATGAACACGTTTGAAATAGGCTAAGTAATACAATTAGTTATTTATACTTATAAATAGGTAGCAACTCACGTAGTGTGAGTGAGATACTGTAAATAAATGTAATATTGTGATTTTACTTTATACAGTTGATAGATGTATTATTTGTAGTCAAAAGTCACATGCCGATGTGTATCAAGCGCAGCGAGCGTCGTGGTTGGCACGCGAAGCGTGAAGGTGTGTCCCCTAGTATAAACGATAATTAAGAAAACAAATTCCCATAAGGTAAGTCATTTAAAGAAAGGAATTGATAATACTAGGAATAGGTGGTGGGTTAGCCACGGTAGCAATTGCAAATAAATTAACAATAAATAAATAAAAATAATGTAAATTAACAGAATACATACGAGTACACTCGTGTTTTTTTTATATTCAGGTTGGTTTACTACATATCACTCTTCACCTCTTTAATTTTTAAGGAGTGTAACATTTTCATATAAATAAAAGCGTAAAGAAACTAAAATTTAAAAAAGTTGAAAATACAATAAACTTCCACTGTAAATTGTTGATGTTTTGGAGACTTTAACGCAAGGTCGTTAGGTAGTTCTGTGGCGAGTTGGCCTGGCCGTTACCAAACTCCCCAAATCACCGCTGGAAGTCGACAGCCCTGCAGTAGACACCATCTAACCTGCTGTTATATTTCAACTGTGACCCTCATGTTTATTATTATATTGAGTTATAGTGAGCACTGTATGATTATTCTAGTAGGTAGGCTAATAAGTTGATATTTTAAGTTTTTAATACATTTATGTTTTTAATAAAGTCGCTTCGTTAAATTTAAATTTTGTTTTAAAATTACGCAATTTTTATACAAACTAAATTATAACCCACTATAACAGTTCTCCGCCTATCAAATGACACTTCAAGTGGTACGATACGATCATTGTTACGGACGCAACAAAAAATATCAAATATACGTTTTTGATATCTTACATTAAGTTAATTTGACAATCAATAACATTTGCATCTGCTGAAATAATTCGATTTAGTTCATGTTTAAGATATTACGCGAGGTATTTATCAATTTAAAATTAAAATGTTCAAGTGCTTTAAAATAATTTTGGGTTATTGTCGTTAGTAAAATGTTAAAAAAAAAACAAGATTTATTTGCTTAAGGGTACGCTTTTTCATGTACTGAATATTTCAAAAAGAAGGTCTGCTTATTATTTCTCATTGTTTAAATGACGATTTCATACTACCCAGCTGAAATCGTCTTAGTTTGAACAGTTTCACTAACGCAAAATGAAATTAAGTTTAATAAACCTATGTGCTTCATATGATGTACTTGAAGTCGTAGGTCACGAGTACTATTAAAGATCTTTTTCAACGACAGCAAGGAATGCGTTGTTGAAAATGTAACACCTGATAATCTGATTGACAGTATTAACAAAAATATATTTTCATAAAATGACAAGCATTTTCAGACTTGTAAGGATTTCCCCATTTAAACGAAAAACTCAAGTAAGTTAATTATTATTATTGTTTTTATATTTGAAAAGATCTTAAAAGGATTTTATTTAAACCATATTTCGGATCTTTCTCGTTATACATATACTGCTTTTCAATTTGTACACATTTCCCTCTGTTTTGATTAAAAAAATAAATACAAATATTATGATAAGTTATTGATAATCCTAATAGTGGTGCATATAACCACTTTTGGTAAAACCACAAAAAATAAAGAAAGAGATATAGTATCCATTAGTGTGCTAAATGTGTGTCGAGCTAGTATATCGAGTAGTTATTTGTCCACTTTGCATGCGATGGCAGGACCAGCACCTTGTCAGTAACTTCCCTAACCCACCCCCGAACCCGCAAGGATAAACGTAGTAATTATTACTACAGATGTATAAAGACGTACATTAGTTTAAATAGATTTGTAACTGCCACTGAGGCGTTCGTAACACCATAAAAAATCGACCTCTGTTTCGTGCCAAAACATATTTCTGTAAATTTACAACAAACGATTATAATATTATAATTGATTTAATATTGATAATAGTAACATTAAGGATTTCGATTAGGTTTAGTAGGTCGTAAGATAGGCACCATGTGTTGGCCTTAGTGGTCCATTAGGATTTATGAAACTACCATACATCTATAATTAATTAATAGATAGTTCAATCCTTTATCTTCACCTCAAGACCCAATTACAATTTATTGTATAAAAATAAAGTATACACTTTCCACCTTAATAATGTAAGGGTGAGTTTTATGTCCTGGCACACCTGGATATAATTTAAACTGGCTGAGATATCAATGTGATACCTTCACCATACGTAATATAACATATTTTTAAAAAAAATTTTCAAGTTGTTAAACATTTTGCCCCCCATTTCTAAAAGGGGGCAAAGGGGGTAACTTCAAATTTTCAAATGCAAATCCCTATCATGTGACCCCTCATTTTAAAGGGAATAAAAAAAGAAATCCAATGAGAGATATCCATGTTCAATTTAACAGAGCAAAAGAGTAATTTACACTAATAAAATCATTTCCTTTCTTTTGCTGTTTTTCGTTACACGAGCCAACACTAACCCAAATTCAACTGTTCTAATGTAGCAGGTGTTCAAACCTGTTTGACAGTGTTATAGCCGTGTGTAAAAATAGTAAACTTGAAATAAAATTTTATAAAATTAAACTTGATAAAACTGCAAATTTGTAAAAGTAAACTTGCACTAAAATTGTTAACAACCTAAGCTATGAACTGATAAAATGCAAGTGAGTAGGACAAAAAAGAGAGTCAAAAGTAAATTGTTCAAACTGGTAAGATAAGAACGAAGGAAATTCCAAAGCATGTTGACTCATGTAATGAAAAACGGGACAACAAAGTAAACGTAGAGACCTCTAGTTTGTATCATTGGTTTAATTTTTTTATTCCCTTTAAAATGAGGGGTCACATGATAGGTGTTTCCATTTGAAAATTTGTAGTTGCCCCCCTTCAGAAAAGGAGGGCAAAATGTTTAATTAGTTGAAAAACTAAAAAGATATGTTATCATAGGAATGATCAAGGTCTCACATTGATATCTCAGCCCGTTTAAATTATATCCCGGCGTTCCAGGTCATAAAACATATTCTGTATAAGTGCGATTCAAATGATCGGCAGGACGAAGATCTCCGCAGTCATAATGTTGAGAGGTGACAACTGGTACTCCCAGGACCTCCTTCAAACAGAACCAGCGTTCGTGACCGTGCGGTTAAGAACGCTAATGGCTGATACCTTATCAGTAGTAGTAAAAGAGCCCATTCATTCATTTATGCCTCTCCTATCGAGCCCATTCAGTGGTTTGCCGCCTACGTCCGACAACGCCCTTCCTACACGCTAGCAAACCGGCTGCACTACACACAAAAACCCGTTTCCAGTTGTGAACTAGACACTTCTAGACATTACAATTACCTCTTTCAACCTTTTGAAGTACTTTATTTGTAACTTCAAAGTAACTTGTAAAATCACCTACTTATAATTTATAAAAGCAATAAATATTTTTAATGTTTCTTGTACATTTACAAATTCCACTGTAATGGCTGGGTGGAGGTCAATACCACTGTACGTGTATGTGTGGGCGTGTAGGTCAATACCATAAAATACAACGTCAATATTTACCTATTTTATTTATGAATAAGAATCCCGTCGTCGAAAATGGGTGGGAAATGAGTTTGATGCATGTAGAAGAAACAGTGTAGTCTTTGTTTCTAAATAACGTCAAAATGTCTCTTAGAAAGAGCCAATTGATAATCCAATAACCAGAGTTACAAGGGGACCTACAACTTAGCGTGGAATCTGAACCACTTAGTATTGGTCTGATTGACGGGAAACTGATCAGGATAATACTCAGATCTCTCCCTTAGACATAATCAGAACCTTGGCCAACATCTCTTTGCTGGTGTTAAGAGGACTGACAATAAAGTCTATATCCTACAACCCTCACAAAGCTTAGCACTCAAGTAGATGGATTACAACACTTCGTCACAGTTGCGGTTAGATGGCAGGTTTTAAATATACTAACGTTTTTATTCTGTACTATAAACACCCCAACTGGCTAATGTACCAAATAAGCGTATACAAATACACAAATTCATTAGTTATTTCATTTTCAATGGCAGAACAATTTTACACAATAACATTTAAAACTTGCAATAATAAGTTAAATAAAGATGTTAAATAAGGATTATGAAGAAACAAAGCACTAGTAAGGCAGACTGCAAACAAAAATAATATACGTTCATTATTTAGGGTAGATGTTAAGCACGAATATAGCAATAATTACATCAGCAACAATCTTCAAATCAATCGTTCAAAGTGATAACGAGAAAGTCAGTAACAATTACTGTGGGTAAATTAGCCAAGAAGTTTATAGTTGCACGCATATAATAATAATAATAAAATAAACTAAAATATTAATAATAGGCTAACAAATACATAAACAATATATAATACACATATTCTGTAATTGATAAAATAGAGAAAATAAATTGAGTCAAGTCAACAAATGCTAACTGTTGAAGTTGGTAATGACTTGTTAACATAACTATCAGAAATAGATTCTGCAAACAACTTACAATTCCCACTAAATCCCCCTGATATAAGTTGGTGCAGGACGATAAATCACTCCCTACGAGCATGCGCGTGAGTCACGGCCCATCCTCCACTCAAGCTGTGCTCCGAGATCGGTTTCTCTCTCACAGGTTCACCTTGAGCCTCCACCTAGATCCTCGGTAAATCTAAGGCCCAGATTATGAACCCATTGTTATGATGGGGAGAAAGTATTCTGGCATTAATATACCTCTGGCAGCTAGAGAATGTCTAAAGCGCCCCGAGGTATCAAGAACTACGGTAGGCCACAGAGAAACAGGAACAGAGGTCATTGCTATTAATGGTCGTAGTGAACGCCTCTATAGCAGTTATAAATAGATTACTTCTAATGTACATCTTTACTTATCTGTAGAATAGCTAGTAAATGTATCATAGAGGGTTTGGAGGGAACAAAGAGAGGAACTGACAATGTGCTGGGCCTGCCGTCACGTGGCAAAATGAAGAACTAACTACTCGACACATTTAGCGCATTATTGAGTGTAACCTCTGTTTACTTCTTCTCTGTGTGTAGGCCTTTTAGTTGCTTAAACTATTAAAAGTATATTCATTTAACGATTATATAGTTCAATATTCGAATCAATCATCAATTATGCAGTTATTTGTTATCGCAGATCTCATTCTATTTGAGCTAAAGTTTGTTTTAAGATTTATCAGGTAACCTATACACAACAAAGTAGATCGTTGTACACCAAAATATGTTCGAAATCGGAGATAAATCATATTAAACAACATTATCATGATGTTTTTGATTTCAAAATGTATATAAACTACCAAAAAGAGTGTCCCCTACTCTCAAATGTATCCAGTGATCCTGGTGAGGTACCGTATTTAATGTGACTCAGGGGTGAATATATTATTTATATTTATGAGTCCAGATATAGGTTGATCCTAACGACCAATCCTGATGCCAGTAGAAAGTGTAGAATAGCCATAGGTCTACAATTTTCGGCAAAATCTGAGCAACTTGAAACCTAGAAAACTTAATCATGATCATACACTCAATTTCCCTATACTAGTAAAATAAATTGAAATATATTTAAGAGTAGATTTTACTAAATAACAATATAACTATTTTGGTCTACTAGCTATCCTAGTGGTTAACTCCTGGCTTCAATGCAAGGGGCTACGGGTTCAAATTCCAAGAGCAAATAGCCAAGAGGTCTGACTATATTTGGCTAAAATTTACCTGGGTGCGTCAACCACGATGAAATACAAAGTAAAAAATTGTCGTAGAAAGAAGAGACAAAAATAACAGGCCCTGACTTCAAAAAACATACTTTGCTGCTGTTATGTCTGGAAAAACTAAAATAACTAACTTATTCTCATACAATTCGAGAATCAAGCATCAGTAATATTTACTATGACGAAGAAAGAATCTGCTATTTCAGAAACTTCTGGCGTTTCCTCTAAATGGTCAATTGAAAACATCTAAATGGTCCAATCCCCCTTGTTAAACGTTTTACATGATACTCGGATATTCCGTACCATAGAACGTAGCCCTCTAGTATTGCGGATGTGATAGTAGGCTGTGCAGTCTTGGCTAGGTGCAGCGGTCCAGCCCACGAGACAAGGGCCGCCCCGGTCAACCGTGTAGGCTTTGTAGGGGGCGGAAACCCGACACGAGCCTCTGCCGGGCTTCGCCACAAAACAGGCGGCCGCACACCCCCTGGGAAAAAATCAGCACTGGTTTTTGCCGTGAGAGTGTGGAGGGATGTTGAGTTACATTACCCACATACGTATTACACGCAAGACCCGTAGGACATTCCACTGAATATTGTGACGTGGGTTCTGTTTGGTTATTAATTATGTTATGCCACAGAGAAGAAGGAAACAGAGGTCACATTCTATACTTAGCTAAATATGTTTCGACTTATTTCGGCGAGTAGTTAGTTGCATCGAGTAGTTATCGATACAAATAACCACTCGAATAGTTAGTGTATTGTATCGAGTAGTTAGTGTATCGATTAAATTAGTATATCGAGTAGTTAGTTCCCCCTTTCACCAGGCATATGGAATGTCCATAACTTGTAAGACCCTTCCTTATTATGTACCCCCAAATATTCAAGGATAAATGTAGTAATTATTACTTCATATTTATAAAGATGTACATTAGTTGTAATCTGATTATAATTTCCTCTGAGGCGTTCACTATGGCCGTAAGAAAGCGACATCTGTTTCTTTTTCTCTATGGTTACTCGAAGCGTATTTACCTATACCAGACATCGAAAGGGATATTAACACTTTTTTATAGAGGCACTACATGAAATGAAATGAAAAATGGCTTTATTTGGAGGCGAAGTTAGGGCTATAAAGGCCTCTGTACCACTTAACCTATATCCATGACATCGTAACTGACTTTACTATTACTGTTTATGTATGTGTATAATCAGACCACACGAAGTACAGTCATCGCCTATTTGATTGTTTGGTTTTTTAACTGGGTTCATTATTTCAGAATGAGATTACTTTCATTAGACTAAGTTTTTTCAGTTATTTTTCCTGACGCAATCTTTCCAATAATAATAAAAAAATTGTTGCCTCGATGTGTTTTTAACCGAAATGTCAGTTTTAATTATACATGTTGCTTTTATATCTTCTTTTATTTCGCCTGTTCTTAATTTACATTTTTGAGACCTTTTATTTACATAAAATGTTATGATATATTTTTTCAACCTAGAGGGTCCCATTTCATTGATATGATACCACTAATATATAATTAACACAATAAAAGTAATAGTAGGCCCTAATATAAATATTTAAAGGTAAGTCAATGTTGGATGCGTTGTAAAAGTAGGAAAAACAGTTGCTTTTTCAAGCTCAAAAAGTTACAGATTACTTTAGCCGATATTTGATTATTAAAGAAGATCAAATAGTGTTTTATTTAGCACAATACTTGTTGGTAAAGATATTGTCACACACAATTATATTACAATATAAGTACAACATGACCAAATATACTAGAATATAAGTACACAATACACAAATGCTATGGTGATTGATTTCGCATAGCCACATTCACCTTCTTCGGACCGGGTTTTAGTAGATGAAATCAGTTTCCATTCTTGTGGATCCCTGTGGTCTGAGGAAGGTAATCGTGGTTGGTAAAAATCGATCACCGTACCATTTTTGCATTTTGTACTTATATTGTAATATATTTATGTTGTGTGTCGTTCACTTGTACAGAAGAAGGAAGTTAATTTAGGTCCTTCGCATCAGAAGAAAAAAGTTGCCGTAGCACATTCTTCAGAGGCACTTAGACATGGTCAGCTGTTATAATATTCCAACAGACCAAACAGATATGTCTAAGTTTCGAGATTGGTTCACTGACCGAACTCAAGGCCAAGTCTCGACTGACGGCCCACATCACTACAGAGGCGCGATGATTTTGGATTACCTCGGTGCAAGAACTCAAGTAAAATGTTGTTGCCATAAAAAATGCCCAAGACGATTTGTCTTGTTTAAAGACCTCATTTCTTCCAATGACAAACAAAATTGCGCCCTTTTTGAAATCCAATACAAGTTTAAATTATTTAGCACCAGACCTTTGACCAATCTCATATACACCAACTGCAAATTTTAACATATTTTTAAGGTTTCTTTTCAGACTACACTCAAATTTTGGCCCCCACCATCATTCGACATAATATTTAATTTTATATTTATAACCCAATCCAATATAAGATGCACGTTAGTTTAGAACCTAACAATATTTACGTTAGGTTTAAAACCCCGTCCAATGTAAAAGATGGGTTAGGTTTAGAACCCAACCCAACATAAGATACACGTTCTCTTAGAACCTAATCTAATATAATATTTACGTTGGTTTTAAACTCTATCCAACATAAGATTCATTTTAGTTTGTACCAGCTCAACAGCCCAAAATTCGAATTTTGGACCATCTCTAATCAACATAAGATTTTACGTCCATATGAAACGCCCTTATCTAAGATATGTAATATTCATTACCGTTTTTAGAATTATACTATACAACAAATCATTTTATTGCTAACATTTTTATATTCCTAATACAGTGGACTGTTGGTGGGAGTGGTATCATTGCCATCAACACTGTACTTGTTGTTAGAGAAATTACTGTGGGTTTGAATGTTTTGTTTGTTGAACGTTTAAATTGATGTTGAGTGATTGTGTTTTTAAACGTTAAAATAGCAACTCTAACTATTAGAAATAAAAGGTATTTAAATATGAGTACAATATTTCAAAAGGCAACTTTATCATTAAAGTCGACTTGTATGTAGATTTTTTGTCGCACGACTACAACAAGTCAACAATATTGATTGTACAAACAATTTACGAGATTTATACTAAATATTTCAGAAAATATACTGTTTCTAGGCCAACAAAAAAAATTGTTGACACAAAACAATTCACAAAGGTAGGCTAAAGACAGGAACTCACAAAAGGCTGGTTCTATAAGAAAGCCCTCTCGAGGAGGATTTGTTGACAAAACAAACACGGAGTGGGATGGGGCCCAAACCAGAACCTTGAGGAATGACGTATTGGTGGAGTGTTACGAACACAACACATCCTATAAATATTCCAATAAGACAAGATCAAACGGACACTTAAGTCGAACGAGGCTCTTGACTCAGCTGTTTTATGAAAGTCATTAGTATTACACTTCTTTAAGAGAAGTAACAGTGTTCGCAGATCCAGTAATAGCTTTGTCTCTTTTAGGGATATCATGGCTGTATTGCAACATTGAATCCATATTGAAAACTGGTCCATGTATGGTCTTTTACATTAATCTCCGACTAGGATTCAACCATTTGAAGTATTTCACCCAAACCATAGTTTTCTTTTCTGATATTCCTATTATATTATAATATTATTTTACTATCTATTTAAGTATGATTTTAAACAGTCGATTACCCTTCGGGTTCGGCCATTTTTATTTTTTGAGCTGTGGCAACCAAACCCTTTTTTTACCTTTCATTCCCTGTGAACTATGCAAAATATCAGAGGTAATGAGCCATAAAAAATGTAAACTTCCCCAGAATAAAAATATACGAATAGATAGAGAAGTATGGGGTTACACTACTCCAATACTTAAATGGCTCGTTTCGGGGGCATTCATTTCCAAAACAAACTAAAGTGTGTGGCGTATTAAATTTTAAAACTCTTTTTCAAGTAATGGGGTTTATTTTTGATAATATGTTATAAAAGTTAATTTTATTTTGGCTAGTCGAAAGCTGAAGATATTTTCGGTTTCAGAAGTATAATATAGTTTATATGGTGAGCGAAGGTAGTTTTTTTATATAATAGTCCAAAAAAAATATGAGGTATACATGGGCATTTGATATTGTTACTTTTGTTAGATTTGAATTTAATTTTAAAAAGACTTTTGCCAATAGGTGAATCAAAAATCCCAAAAAGGGCCCTGAAAAAGCTCACAATATTGAATCTTCTAAAACCCCGTGTATTCGGATTCAATTGGAGAATGTCTCCATATTGAAATCATACTTACTACTAGTAGTAGCAATACAATGTTTAACTAGCAATAACTGGACGTACATTAAACATTTATTTAAAATAAAAAAATCAAATACGATTTGAATTTATATCAAGTACTTAAACTGTTACCCTCTAGATAACAGATACACAATGCAAGTGAACGTCACACAACACAAATCTATAACAATATAAGTACAAAATGCACAAATATTATATTAATCGATTTCAGCATGCAAGTTTACCTTTCTCAGTTCAGAGGGATTCATAAAGGAATCATTTGTGTTGTGTTCATTTGTATTATACTTCCATGAACGCATAATATGCTAATTAAGTACATACACTTAGAAGTTTGGATTACATGTTAAACTGTACTTGGTTATCCAGTCACTTACTATTCGCAATGACTAATTAACCTCAATAAGTACCAAAAATACATAGCTCTATAAAATTCATCTTCTCTAGAATGCACCATAAAATACGTATCAGACGATCTTAAATATAATTAATTAGTCATAAATAAAGACAATTTCCATTAATAAAATTAAGTCTCATTTAGTAGGCCTACCACTTGACAGTTCAAATGATACATAGGCCTAAACTGCCACTTGTAATAAATAACATATTAAACCTACAAATAATGTGAAAGTGGGGGTTGTAAAAGACGTTGTCGTCAGGAGTCAAGACACATTTAACAAATACAAAAGACAAACTCTATCACCTCAATAAATATGGATTACATAGTTATACAGCACAAATGAACTCAACCGGATTATTAACAGGAACGGGAACAAAAAAAGGGTAGACCAATAGCTCTTCTAATTCTCGTTCCAAAAAAGGCCTGTAGTGGTTGTGGTCAAAGGAACGTAAAATATCAACCCTTATCTGCTCTGGGTCAAGTTTAGATCCTACACCTTAATGTTTTCTATCTTACACACAATCAGAGGAATAACATTTTCTCATTTATTTACTGTCCGATTTTAACAAATGAGGTACAAAGAGATTTGCTTCTTTTTAAGCTAAATATTACGTATCGTGACAGTTTTTTTATTATTACTTTGGTTTTCATGAAATTTAGCGTTACAATTTTTAAACGGTCATTTTGAAAAAGATGAAAATATTATTTTACATTTTTTGAGTATATTATGGGGTATTAAGTTCAATATTCGTGTCTAGCTTCAAAACTATAGCTAATACCGTTTAGGAGATATGGTATTTAAAAACAAACACACACACATACAGACAGACACCAAACTAAGTGAGATGAGACACATCTTCATTGGAACTTTCTTGTTTATTTTTACCTATTAATAATTTCCTGAAGTTTTGTCCCACACTTTTCAAACACGCTATATATTTACAGATCACTAGATCTTAACATTCGGTATTCTTGATTTATAGGAAATTAAATTGGAATAAGTACTACATTAAAAGATTAAATATTAAGTATTTTGGTACTTTATATTGGTACTTAATATTATTAATATAGTTTTCTTAACATGTCATGTAGTTTTATATGTATGTTAAGGTATTTAATTTTTTTTCTCAACATTTTACGTACACGTTTGGCTATAAATATGCATTTTTAAGTGATGCACTACGGTTTTATATCAACAACACTCTAAACATATCATTTACTAAGTAGTCAAAGATTAAATTTATTTTCCAATGCGATGTCAGTTAGGCCTAATAATATTTTTGGTTTATTTACTCATTTAATATAATTTAAACACCTTAAAAAATAGATATTATAATTATCACAGAAAATGTGACTACAAAATGCATAAAAATGTTATGTACTGGTCAAAATTGTATCGTTATTGATATTTAAACTATCATTTATAAACATTTACTGTAATAATCGATAATATCGATTTCTTGAATGAAACTTCATACAATTTTCAACTCGTAGTAATTAAACACTTTCTTAGTCCAAGCCCTTGAATGTTATTTTTAACTTTTTGACTTGCACAGGGAGAAGCACTATATGCATATAATTACGAGGAACAGAGACGCGCCGTCTCCACTGGTCTGGACTGGTGGAAGGCGGTCGATGGCCTCTATAGATAAGCGTATCAGAGGCTGTGCATCCCATTAGAGATGAGCTATCACGACTGACATTCCAACTGGACTCTGGCTGGAGCCGCTGGAATTGGAGTGTGACCCGACTCTATGAGGGGTGTGATCCCACACACTACTGTACTTGACGATTTTATAGTCCGAATAAAATAACTTTGGTTCTAGCGTTTGTCGTTACCGAGTTTGCAATGGTTTACAACAACAAAATTAATTTCTCAATAACTTGTTTTAGTTATTAAATGAGTTTTATAACAAACTAATCACAATGAATCAGACTGTTATCTATCCACAAGAAATTATTTTACTATTATTACTCTCGCTACAGTAACAGGTTAAAGACGACTCACGTGCAATTTCACTCGTAAAAACGTGTTCTTAAACACAAATATCACTATAAAAAGCAAATTAGTTCAAGCAAAATGCCCAACATAATTTTTTCTTGAAGAATATAACATGGTGGACACTATACTATTTGTTTGAAAATTATTGCTTTCTTATTTTAAGTTTGACAGCAAATTAAAACATGAGTTTTGTCATTTCAGACCGACGGCGCATGGCAGTTCTGCCAGTACCAAAGTTATTTTATTCGGACTATAAGAATATCCCAACTGTAATGATATTTGTATCAACATTGTCAGTTTAATGTCAATGGAGTGTCGAACGCTTTGAAAACGCTGGCGGAATGCTTATTGGTCTGCTTTTCACGATATAAAAGTTAAAAAAAAATAATCTATGACATTTTAATCAAATCAAACTATATTTGATTCAGACCAAAAGGCGACTTCTTGTTTTTTTTTGTCCTAAAAATTATAGATTTAACGATTTAGTTTTATTTTTTTTAACCATACGGGATTAATTAAAATTACTGACAATTCACTAGTTTGAAGTATTTTATGCATAGAAAAAGTAAACCATAGAATCTGTTGAATTGGCATGTCTTAAAAATATTGTCAATCAGCGCTTAGAGATTGGCAAAATGTTATTGATTCCAACCAATCCTTTTCCTTCAACTATTTAATTTCGCTTTTTTCGAAATAATTCTGGTTTCACAACTGATAATTTATTTTGAACCTGGTGTAGATTTTAGGGTAGCTTTTAATAATGTCAGTATAACTAAACTTTTTTATTTTCAAGTTCAGAATCCAAAATCTATTTTTTTTTTTTTATTTGGTTAATATTTCAGAGATATTCTTATATTTTGAGATATATTTTTATCTTTATAGAGTAAATTAAACTGCGTAGAACCAACGTCATTTAGCCGTTTCCCTCCGCGAAAAACGTCAAAAACTTAAATTTCTATTTCAACGATCTGGTTTGTAATAACAATCGTATTGTAACACTTGAAGTGTCATTTGAAAGCTAGAAGACTAGAAGACCTTTTCTAGTGGACCATAAGTTGGTTTTTGTAAAAGATTTGGTAAAACGTTTGTTTCACATATGATGAATTTGCAATAAAAACTCATAATATAAACTAGTGGTATGCTAGATTTGCCATTTATCAATCATACAGTGTTCACTGTAACTGAGAGTATAATAATAAACATGAACCGTATAGTTGAAATAGAATATCATGTTTTGGCCCGCAGACAGTAAAACTATAGGGGTTGCTGGGCCGGTCGACTTCCAACGGTGACTTGGTGGTCTGGGAAACGACCATCATAGCTTAAAATTCTTCTCTATCTTGTAGTTCCTGCCAAAGTTCTTGTCTTGGACAATATTTTGTCAAATTCCTTTAGCTGATCGCTAAATCCAAACGTTTTTCTATTACCGAATATCCGTAAAGAAGAAATGAAAGATGTTGCAGGACGTATTAAACACTCATTATACAATATGTACTAGACGCTTTCTCCACATAAACTCACAAAGATATTGTGTAGGTTATTTTAGGTTACAGGCAAGTTCTTTCATTACAAATGAAGCTAATAACAACATGTTCTTGTAAATATATGATTAGTTTAGGTAGTTATTGGCTTAGAAAAAGTTTGGGTTTGGCGGGCAGCTAAAGGAATTTGACCCAATATTCACATATGGTGATGTGAATATACTGTTTAGAAATGGTGGTTGGAAATCTTGCTTAGTCCTAGCTAGAGAAAAACTCATTACTGGGTTTTATGGCCTCCTTGAAGCATGCTCTATCTAATCTTAGCCTAGCGTCATTCTGTGCGTTTTTGCAAAATACTGTCATAAATTCGTTTAACAATGCACTTCTGTCATACCTAACGAGGAATCATATTAGTTCTTTCATTGTGCACGTCCAAGTGTTACTAACTCACCTATGGAAGTCACAAACATAAAAGTCAAATACTACTGACTGACTGATCAAAGCTACTCAAAAACTAAAACGCTTTGAACAAACCAACTTGGCACAAACATACGTACTAAGAAAGGACTTAACAATGTTTCTCTCACATATCAATCCAGATAGCGGTTGATTACAGTCTTTGTGATAATTCACCATATTAATGACAGAGCTTAGGACGGTTCAAGGGGTTATTTTTGACAATTGTTTTTCATGCATTTCTAGGGAAGTTGGGGTTGTCACGCGAAGCGTGCAGAGGTATCCCCTAGTATAAAACAAATCTTTATAATTATTACAGTCTTTAATATTACAGCAAAAAACAACATTACAACTCCTAACATGTATCAAAATAATAATCATTAAAATAACAATGTCGTATTCGAGATAAGACTGGTACTTATCTATCGTATGGTTGCTCCATCGTAAGTTTACAACCGAGCAATATTTCTTTCTTCACGGAGAAATAAAATAATTGTACGAAAAGAAGTGTTTTTACTACATGATCTAAGAATGTAAGTTTTACAGTTGCGTTTTAGAATAAAATTACTTTTAAAATGCCGCTAAACATCTTTTATAATACAGTAACAAATTTTACGTTAAATACGCGTGCGAAGACGGAAAACGGCAGTAATAAATTTGCTCATTGAGCCTTTAAAGAAGTGTAAAACAAATAGATAAATCGTTTTTATTTAGATAAAAAAATTTAAGTTGAGATAAAGTTGACAAAAAATTGTTATTTTATTCTTAGTTAAGGCCCTTCATACTTGAAACTTTTTATTAATTTTTTTGTAAACTGTCCTCTGTTTTGTAAGCCCATACATCGATAAATTAATTCATAAAAACGTCCAATTTGAACTTTGCCCTCTTGAAGATACTACCAAGCAACGCTTAATTATTTTACACTAAACTGAGACATTTATTCATATAACATTTCAATAAAAAATGTCTGGATCGGACTTTGTCTAATGTAAGAGTGTAATCAAGAAGACAACAAAGGAGCCGCAGTCACTGACCTTCGGCCAGCTGATTAACCTAATTAAATAGGACGAGTATTTAATTGATCAGCTGACAGACAACAAAACACCGCTTGCTCTCGACGACGGGTTAACATATGATCGATGACATCACCTGCATCTCGAGTAATTAGAGTAACTAGAGAACTACAACAATATCCAAACCCCTCATCAGAAGCCTTTGTCTACGTAGCATTCTCAGAATGAGATCTATCTAAAAAAATGTTCAATTCCTCATGAGATAGACTACTTGAATAATAGACATTTGAGTTAAAATTCAATGATATAACTAATATAACTTAACAGTCTAAGTTCGTTTAGTTTGTTCTAGGCGCAAGTTTTATATGCAAGAAAAACAATTAAGATTCGTTAACTCATGTTATAATTTTGAAAAAAGAAGAGATAACTTCTAAATATATGCTTTTTCTATGTTCATTCCTATCGATGAAAACATTTATATTCATATACAATAACTACGATTTATTATTTTCTTTGAAAAAAGAGACAGGATTGAAGTATTACCGTTCGTCCGTAAGTCTTATTTTTGAATCCTTACAAGCGAGTCCTTACTTATTTTTTCCTGACTATCTTTAAAAATAGGCACATTTCTGTATTTTGATATCCATATAGATAATGTGGTAGATATTAGCGTGAGATATACTAATGAGTCAATCATAATCCAATAAAATAAAAAAATAAAAAAAACACACATTAAAAGGATTCAATTTCATGAGTGATTTTAACAAACCCTACCGGTACTTAGTCTATACTGCTGTTGAATGCCGATAGATTTGATGATAAATACCTACCCATTCAGACTTAGCCATTTAATTTTTATAGACGTACACTTAAGCCGAATAAAGGGCATGCCTGTGGTGGGTGCAGTGGGCAGTGCCCCGGCGGGACCGTCTGTGCGGGCACATTTCGCGGGCCCGGAGGCCGTCATTCGGGGTTTACGGGCCCAGTAATTACTATAGACTGGGTCGTAAACACGCGGCTGTCTGGCGGGGAAAAGAGAAGGCCTAATACTGGACCCTTGTAGGCAACTTGAATCTGTCAGTCGAGCACCTAGGACAGTGGCAGTGAATAGAATGGGACTTGACACTTATTGTTAGTTACCACCATAATACTTTACTGAGTGTCATATAACACCAATAATAATACAATAATAGTTAAGATATTATTGTCACCGTCACATAAAATTACTATGGCTATATTTAATGTGAACTTTCTTTACATATCAAAGTATTGTGTTGACAAGAAGAGCGTGGTACTTGTCAACACACACCTTAGCTTTCTGCATAGCTATCATGAGACAACTAGGGGACGCCCCTCGCTTCACACACCAAAACCAACATTAAAAAAAGTCATCACCCAACCATAAAAATAAGTTGAGTTCAATTGATCCACCTATCCACCCACACAGAGTGATTATGTCACTCCCAGCTACCCATACACGAACCGTGGTGATGGCCTTCCCCCCACCCTTACACGGACACAGGTTGTGGCCCTCCCAGCCACTCATGCACGAACACTGGTAGTATATCTGCCATTCATCCATACACGAACAGTAGTAGTGGTCCTCCCAGCCAATCATACACGAACATTCGTAGTGGCCCTCCCAGCCACTCATACACAAACAATGGCAGTGTCTCTCCCAGCTACTCTTACACGAACAGTGGTAGTGTCTCTCACAGCCATCCATACACGAACAGTGATAGTGGATCTCCTAGCTTCTCATACACGAACAGTGATTGTGGCTCTCCCAGCCACCCATGTAATGGCTCTCCCAGTTATCCATACACGAATAGTGGTAGTGGCTGTCCCAGACATTCATACACGAACAGTGATAGTGAATCTCCCAGCTTCTCATACACGAACAGTGATTGTGGCTCTCCCAGCCATCCATACACGATCAGTGATAGTGGCTCTTCCAGTCATCCATACACGAACTATCGTAGTGGCTCTCCTAACCACTCATATATGAACAGTGGCTGTGGCCCTCCCAGTCATCCATACATGAACAGTGGTATGGTTCACAATATATGAACTTAAAAGAAGGCAATCCATATAATGAGCTTGTAAGTCGAGTAGAGCGTGCAGTAGTGTCTCCTAGTCTTTTTGCGGATCCATGACGCCGACCCTGCGACAGGAAGTTTCAAGTGTCAGCCGACTCAGCTGGGACCAGGAAACGGTTCTCACCTTGGAGTGTCGTTCCAAGAACAATCATCGCCCTGATGTCTACCCAGAGTCTTCTTTAGACACGAATTACCGGAGTCAATCTCAAGAACTGTGGCAGTGAGGAGGAACGAAGAAAACTGTGTATTTGAAATTAAATATTGATAGTATACCGATAAATTGAAAAAGACAAAACTCTAAGCATTACTGGTCTTAATAATAAAGGAATTTTCACAAGTTAAACCATTATTTGTATAACTATCAAGCCTAGTGGACAGTGAAACGTCGCAGTTTAGTATCACTAGGACGATGTATGCGATCGTATATATTTTTCCATAAACAAATTAAATTCAAGAGAATATATATTTTCAATTAAAACTGTGTTGACGTTTTCATGAATTAATTTGGATTGTCATAAGAAGTTTGATAAAAAAAGAGACAAAAGTAATGAAATTTACTTGCAATAACGCAAACAAATATAAATCACCAATTTATTGTGATACAATCCCATTCTAGATTTACTTTTAGTTAAGTTGTTCGAACGCTCCATAATGATATCGTTACCACAATTCTCAGCTCGGTAAAAAGTATGGCGATGTCAGATTATAGTTTTCGATTGTGCACACATACATCCTACAAAGGTTTAGATGTAATAAGGCATTATTTATCATAATAATGTCTTTAACTAGAATTGCTTTCAGTTGTACACTGTTCAAAATTTAAATACGAAAACAATATTCCAAAAATAATAACATTACGCTTGAATAAATAATTAATTTAGAGAATAAAAGTTTCTAATAAAAGTAAAAAAATCACATCTGGCTAAATTAATAGTTATTTTATTTAGTTTTTAATTGTATTTTCCGTGCAATTATTTTCGTTTTATTCTGAACCATTTTGCCGAAATTACCGATACGACCACCTTCGCGATACCACTTACGAAAATAAAAAAGGCTCATTTTAGTTCAATTAAATGTTATTTAATTTTTTACAAATAGATCTAGTGTGGTTATGTTATAAAAACATTGAAAGAGCAAATGAGCTGGAGACTATTACAAACCAATATCTAGCAGTATTCCAGTAAAAGGATAAACCTAACCTAATATAACTTAACAAAAACTAACCTTAGAGGGCAACTAAAGGAATTTGACTGAAAGATTTTAGCAGGCTATTGTAAATAAAAATAAATATCATTAAGATATAAAGAATATGCTTTTTGTAAAACGACGTGGACGGTGAACACTGAACACCAATATCGGAACTTCTGAACACCGAACTGTTGGTTAACCACAAATTAGATGAGTTGACTTCTCCGGTTTGGCCTTTTGAAAGTCACCAGGTGGTTCGTTCAGTTGCCGCCAGGCGTCGGGTTATTAATAAACGTCACTTTATAAGGAACAGCTGGTCTTAGTAACAATGGACCCATCGATAACTAGTCACATAGATTGTCGTCCTGCAACTGAAGATCCCAATCATAAACTATACACACAAACTGTCTGCTGTAGCAAAACTTAAAAGGTAAAGGTAGAAAGGGCTCTTCCATAACTTTGTTAGGCCTACGCGTTAAATATTTTTGTATGAGAAACTACAGTAACTAAACCTGGCCACGTTTTGCTGTTTCTTAGTCTGAAATTAACTAACTGTTAGTTGTTCTTTTTTTCTTTCTCCCATTTGCGTTAGCATAGGGAATGTATTGTGATCGTCCAAAAAATATTTTTTTTACAAGTTGGTCTAAAAATTCATTTTAGGGCCCCCTGAAAAAAAATATGGTGTCTGTCCGTATGTGTGTCTATGTGTATGTACAGTTCACCGGAAAGCAAAGGGATGGATAAATTTTTATGAAATCTAGTTTGTAGGTACATTTAGCCAATAAATCCAAAACATTTTTTTACTTTTTTGAAATTTTAGTTTGTTTTTTATTTTTATAGACTAAAAACATACAAAAATTGAATTTCCTCAAAAACGGCTATAACAGTTTTGATTGATTTTTGAGAAAAGGTTTGAATTACAACTTAAAATATTTTAGTAAAAACTGCATGTCTCTAACTTGATTAGTTTTCAGTTATGGCAAAAAACATATTTGGGAATCAAACTGGTAATTTTCAAAGTTTTGATTTTTTAGTGTTTAATATGGGGAAAAGTTTATGCTGATGCTTTGGAACCATTTATTATTTTAGTTGCTAAGAAAAATAAAGGTCGGCTGGTTACTTGATTTCATTTGAAATAAAGTAACTTAGAGTTGTTTTCATAAATAAACAATCTGGTCCCAGTGATAAACATACATGAAGGATATGACTTGGATCTGCAGAAAAATAATCTGTTTTTTGTTTCATTTTCTATTCAATCGTATTGGTGTTTTTTGTTCCTTTTAAAATTTTATATTTCATTGGCGTATGAAAGTCCATTTAAATCTGTACTACATTTTCAAATTAACAACTTTTATTGAATGAAACCATCGATTTTATACACACAAATACATTTCTCCTCTAGCGTAAAATGTTGTGTAACAAGTTGTCAGCTGTTTTGAGGTTCAGTTGTGGAGCACTGGTGTAGTCCCATATACATATAATGCATTTCAAATCAGCTGAAGTTGCAGACCTCACTAACTAAACAAACTACTGGCACGACTATCCCTTTTAGATTATAATTCTATCGTAGGTATATAAAATCATGGATGAAAATATATTTTCAAAAACTTGTCTGAGAATTCAATTTTTTTCTTTTTTTTCTTATTAAGATGAGTACAGTAGAACCTTTTTAATCCGAACAAATTAAAGGCATGGGGGGACTTGGATTATCAAATCTTTCGGATTACAGAACATGTTGTTATTTTCACATACAAAGTTAAAATATGGCTAAAATGAATCATATTTAAGGTTTAAAGAAAATAGAGAAATGCTTTGGAGCGTAAAAGATTGTATTCAACAACGTATATACAATGTAAACATAAATTACAGTAAACAACTATACTGCTTATCGTATATATTTGATAATGTTGCTTTTATCAAAAAAATTATAAACTGAACCTGGTCAATATTAAAATAAAAATTGGAAAATAATCAATACATAATACAGTAATGACATAAATTATTGAATAAGTCAGACATTTTCTTCTGAATCAATAAAGATATGTATATGCACATTTTTTTCTTTCTCGTGGTGGCGTTCGGATTTAGTGGACTTTCGGATTAAAGAAGTTCGGATTAAAGATATATTCTGTTATACATAAAGATAATGTATGTTGAAAATGTATAACAAGAACCTCATGAATCTAAGATAATAACACATTTTGGCCAACAGTCGGTGAAAAGAGCTGTCGGCACTCGAGTGTCTGTCAGTTCGAGAGAAGAAAGAACACGGACTAGCACCCAAAGCCTAATAGCCATTCCCACGGTAAACTAGAGCCACGTGTGGGTGGACAGAAGCTTGCACAAAAACTGGTGTGAACCCTCTCCGCCCCTCGCCCACTGCGCGCACTACCACATGGTACATAACAGCACGTGTGCGCTGTCCTTAGTGTCGAGCGATGGCATCATATAGCGGAGAAACGGTTATATATATGTTGATAAGGCTCATGTTTTTGAAGTGGTTAGTAAAATCCCTCCTCAAGTAAAGTATTAAACTTGTATTAGGCCTAACTGTCAAGATACATATTTCATAGCACACTCATTCATATGTATAATTGTAAATGCTAGATTATTCTTATATACGATAATGTCCTAAGGTAGTGTGTTTAAGAGACAACGGTGCTTTTTTTGCTATAACCTAACCAAATCTAACATAACCTAACCAAACCCAACATAACCTCCAAGCAAAACCTAATATAACCTACACAAATATAACATAACCTACTCAAAGTAGTGGTAGTTAATTAAGGTCCAGTTTTTATTTTCATGGCACTCATTAAATAAGCACACATTAAATAAGCATAGCTGGAAATTTAATTTGCAGGCTGAACTGTGATAGATAAAAGTCAAAGTGGTGGTATAAGCAATCAAGTGTCTTTCCTATTCACGTTTAGGGGCCTTTTAAAAACAGTCATTCCTTCAAAGTAGATTTTAAAGATTTAACTATGCTTCTTTTACAAACACAACTCTTTGGACACCCTTCCTACACAAATAAGACTTCGATGTCTCGTTGTGAAAAGGGATATTCAGATCACATCCAACTGTGTGAATATGTGTCGAGTGTTTATTTCTGAAATTTGCCATGCGATGAAAGGGCTAGCGATAGCCAGTCCCTCCTTTATTATCCCCAAGTTCTCAAGGATAACAAAGTAATCATGTATAAAGATGAACATCAGTTATAATCTACATATAACTGCCACCGAGACGTTCGCTGCGGCCATGAGAAAGCGACCTCTGTATCTTTTCCTCTGAGGTCCCACACATATACAAGTTTCTGACGACTTACTGTGCCATCTTAAATCATGTTACAGTCTTATATACAATGACGTGCATTTAGGTACAATGTAACTCATTCTGTGCTCCTTAATCTTACGTAACGTACATCGAGGGTCCACCCACCATTACAAAACTTTGACGATTCAAGGTCTCGGCACTAGTGGGGCAGTGCTTTAAGGGCTACTAGGGGTCAAACTGTTCTCTAGATTGTTGGTGATAGGTGTTATTTTCTGTCCTCTTAATACCGACAAGACGTCCGCTCGATCTTTGCCATCGCCATGTACACTACAAGAGAGACATCTGGGTTGTTCATGTTGGGGAAGTTAGTATCCGATGTTGTGTAGGGGAGAGAGCTGAATATTAGGCTATCAATTATCTGAAAATCAGACCAATACTGCGTGGTTCGAATTCCCCCCAAAGCTGTAGATCTCTTTGTTTCCTTGGCTATTGGGCTATTAACAAATAACTCTTGAGGAACAGTCGACCTTAGTAAGTAACTCATTCATCTACACTCATCACACTCATTCGCCCTCATATTATCCTATATCTCGTCGAACGCCGTCTTACCTATGAATAGTAATAATTATTATTCCTAGATACTATAAATTCAGACATACAAATTTTTGATGATTTACCTGCACCTCCTAGACACACAACTTATATTCTACAAGCTTATTTCTAGTTAAGTAACAGTGTATATCTGAAAGTTATAGACATATAATATAATTGCAAGTATTTCACGAAACTCCCATATACAGGGTGTCCCAAAAGTAAAGTGCCAAACTTCGTAAAATTATTATATAGGTCAAAATAAAGAGAAAATAAAGAATAATGTTTTCTCCAAAAACGCTTTGTTTACCAGATATCCCCCATTGCATTTTTTTTTTCACTAAAGAATTTTTATCTCAGAGTTGGCTTAACTGACCTTTTTGAAACTCACTATGCATGTTAGGATAACATTGTAGAATTGTAGGAAAAAAAATCAACTTGGTCCAATTTTAAATTTCAAAATGGCGGCCATTTTAATTGTTAAATGGAAACTGCAGGAATAATACAAATGGCCGCCATTTTGAAATTTCAAATAGGATAAAGTTTATTTTTTTCACAAAATGGGTCTCTGTTATCTTAACTTGCATAGTGCACAGTATCTAGTTTCATAAACTTGGAGATTAAAATTGTTTTGTGAAAAAAAACCAAATTCCGGATATCTGGTAAACGAAGCGTTTTTGGAGAAAAACAATCCTTTATTCCCTCTTTATTTTTACCTATATAATCATTTTCCGAAGTTTGACATTTTACTTTTGGGATACCCTCTATAATAAAATCATTACTGACTAACTGAATTTAAAACGGACTACAATTATTTAGATTCGAATTGGCGTATGGTAGATAACAACAGATTTATTTAGAATCTAAATTTTCCCGTGACAGCCGCATCAAGGTGCTATCCACACCACTTAAAGGTAACCAAACGTTTCGCCCATTCTGTGGTATCGCTGGACTACCACTGGAAACGTCTGGTTCCCTGGTAAATAGTGTAGATAGCAACTGGACGTGGTTGTCACTGGACAATGTAGATTCTACAGGGTGTTTCTTTTAAAACGCAACCCATGTTTTGAAATAAAAATCACAAACAAAATATATATATATATAATATATATATATATATATATATATATATATATATATCTTTAACACACTGTATTATTATTTACATTTGTTACTCCTATTTACAAGATCTTAATGACATTTTTGTTTAGTTTGGTGTTAAAATAAACCACTATTGACAAGAATACAACGTTCTGCCCTCTTTAGTAAATTTCTGGACACCTTTTTCAAAGTTTGCTCAAAACCATGTTTCTAACCTCCACTCAATGACATTGCACGAAACCCAAATACAATGAACGACGATGCAAAAATGTCAGCTGATATCCAAGGAAGAAGAATAACCAGGGCTACCAACCTATGAAATTGTAATGATCATAAACCTCTATTATCTGTACTTGTAAGTACGGTTGCGTTTTCAAAGAAACACCCTGTAATTATGACACCGGCCGCTTAAGACTAAAATCTAAAATCCGAAGAACTAACCGACGTAATGTTCAGTCAAAACATCGCATATTAAATATGCCTCTATTTTTACTCTGATACTAAACTGAGTCAGATCATACCAAGGTGTGCCACTTCCGTCTATAACAGCTGTAAAAGTCTTATCAGAGCTCTGTTATCTTTGGCCGTCTGGCTCACGATGGGTTCGAACCTCTCACAGAGAAGGGTAAAGTAGTATCGAGGCCAGTCAATAAGTTAGCTTAATAAATATTTAAGAGTCTGCAGAGTTTGTCGGCCATTTTGGTTTCAATCCCATAGGGACAATATTATTTGCGAATCCATATTTTTCGTTATTTATTGACCAAAAGTTATGTATGATGTGTCATTTTAAACAGTTTCATATTGCTCATTGGGTTTGATTTTGATATTTTAAATATATACGCCTAGTTTTGAAAAATATGTGAAAATAAAAACTTCAAACGAAATATTTTGTTTATTTCTTTCTATAACACTAATTAGCAATTCGGAGAGCAATTCCGATGCGCAATTTCATTCTTGATCAAATTCAATTTATTAGAAAAAATACGTTTAAAAATAACTGTGTTTGGATAAGCGTGATCGTATATCCGGTTCGAAAATAACATTGTTCTTATGGGATTAAAACCAACATGGCCGACAGTCTATGCAGACTCTTAAGCTACATTTAGCAAATGGCCGATTAATATGCCTATTATCAATTATGGGCAATCAAGTTGCCGAATTTTTCCCAGTTTCTGATGATAGTAATAACAGACTAATGCAGTCAATGACCATATGTACATACCAGGAAATTTAGAAAGAGGAAAATAAACTTGGAATCACCACTAAGGCCATCGTATACGATAAAATGTTAGACCGTTTCAAAGTTGTTTTCAAAGCAAAATTCAATAAAACTGAACTCAATAATTTCTTCACGTCGTGATAAGTTTATCAATCTCGTCTAAAGTTTTTTAGGCTGGACTCAAAAAGTGGCACAGCCAAAATCCGAGAATCGATAGCTTATCGCCGGCCCCTGACCTGGCTTCCGCGGCCATGGGGCGACCGATGGCCTCAGGAAATACGATTGGCGATGAAAAGTGGATCACCGGGTCTAGAAACAGAATGACGTAACCCATTCTGATTTAATTTTCACTACAACAATTTAACCAATGAATATAATAAACTAGGGAACATTCTGCACGCTTCGTGTGCCAACTCCGTAACCTGCTACGCTTGCGACACCTCGAACTTCGGCCTCAGTTGTGACTTCTGACTACAAATATTAGTAGATACACTATATCAAGTAAAACTGATATATAATTTTTTGACAGTAGTGGAAATTATACAGAACAGGGGTGGCCTTGTCGATTTTTTGGTTGAATTTATTTTCATAGTACATACATAGCTAGGATACAAAAATATGATCGTAAAGCAGGAAAAATCACGAAAATGAGGAAAGTCAGGAATATATTTTTACTTAAAATATAGTGACGTGAGTAGTTAAATTGCAGAATGTTGCTATGTTTTGTTAGGTTAAGGTTAGGTTTGAGTTTGAAAGGTTACTAGTAGGTAGATAAACTTAGGCTTAACATAACCTAACCTAACCTATAAATAACAAACAGAACGTAACCTTACTAGAATAGGCACATTTCACATTATACGGCATATTATACGTTCTTTAATAATGGTTCGTTTGTAAAATTAAAATAAACACCCATATTATTAACCTATTTAAAAAGTTTTGATTTAATTGTTTTAATGTTGCATTGCAACAGATGATAAAATTGTGCAAAAGTTATTTACAATTGAACCGCTGCTACTTTTCGATTAATTTAAATCTCTCTACATAATATTCTTATGGCAAAACAGAAAAAAACTTAGTTTGAGGGCTTCACATACCCTTCAGTGTGAACATATTGAACAAAATTATTTTACAACCTTATTGTACAACTAAGAATAACGGCAAGTTTTTTGACACCTCAATCGTAAAAAATGAAAAAAAAGGGCTTCACGTATTATAAGGAAGGATATTTTCCCATGTAACAGTTGCCTTTTTAAAGAGATTTTAATTTGGTGTGAAAGAGGAAATAGAAAGTGTTGCAGAATGTAGCAAAAAATGTGCAAATCATAGTAAGTAAAACTATTAAAATCTCAATACATTTCACAGGAAGAACTCCCAAATTTTTTACCGTTTAGATAATTTATATTCTAGGTAACAAGAATATAATCCACGGTTAGGATATTTTGTAGTCTTATGTTTAATTTTAACGAAGAGGGTGAGTGGTGGTCCTTGCCTAAAACACTTACAGAACACTTTTTACAATTCACTACAAACATTTAGAAATACTGTGGTGACCGATTCACAATCCTCAGACCAGGGATTCACAAATACAGTCCTGTTTTACCAACATGAAAAAAAAGAAAAAAAGATTAAGCTGTCGTAGTTCGAAATTTGTAGTTAAAAAAATAATCCGGGAAAGAATTTCCAAGCTTGTTTATATACTTCATAATATGAAAAATAACAAGAATAAACCTTACATTTAAGAAATTTATATTGTTATATCTATTTTTTACTTTGGGTCCTATGTACAACCTGTACTAGGAGGATTTTAACATCCCCTAAAGACATTTAATGCAAATATTTGAATATATAAAGTTGACCTACCATCTACACTTTATTAAAGAATGACCCGACATGACACTAGCGCGTGACGCACGGTGTTGCCAAGAGTACTGCGTTTAACGTACGACAGATAATAATAAAAACATTGGGTGTGCGTCGGACTACACGGTGGAAGTTATACTTCTTTGGCCATTCTCATACACCCACTCACGCACACAAACAGACAGGATATATAAATGAAATATAAGACATTTTTCAATATTATTCAATATATTTATCTTCAATATATTATACGTGACTTCATTATTATATTATACACCTATATTATCATTATCAGTAATTTCTTCGATTAAATTTCTTCGATTAACAATCGATTAATCGATAGTTCTTAAAAATTTGTTCTTACTTTTCAGCGTGACGCGGTTTCTCGACCAACATCCCATCCCAAAGTGTCTAACGGGCGCAAAGAAGTATAACTTCAATAACTTGTTGATGCAGAACAATATACAAATAATGCGATAAGAAATATCTATATACAATTGAAAGCAATAATGTGAAGTCCACAATATAATATGTTTTCTCCTACTCTTAATCACAATATCAAACAAATAGGTTATAAAAAAGGTGCATTTAAAGAATTGAAACTTGTCAACAGTGCGAGATGTAAAGATTTTGCTATGATTGTAACTGGCTTAACATCGTCACGCCATTGGTCCCAAGCATTAGCAAAGTTACCGTAGTTCCGGCATTAGCTGTAAGAGCGCTCTGATTTCAAGTCGGGTCATTCAATAAATAATCTATAAACTAAATTAATCAATATAGTTAAGCACGATATGCGCTGTATAACATGTTCTGCAAACTCTTTCCTGATATTATTTATTTATCGCTTAGACACCATTCGTCATGACAGGCTGATTATGGGTTGCGAAATACTGTATAATAATGAGTTTAGATGAATGAGTGTAATCTTTAATACCAGTTGAGGTCACGTGATCTTAGACAGGGTCATCTATTAATAGCCCAATAGCCAGACCAGCACTTACCATGAACTCCGGACCTTATAGTATTGGGTTGATGTTCAGCTAACTGTTAAGCCTGTACATACAGGCTGGGGAAAAATATGAGAACGCTTTCACAACATTATTTTTTTCCATAGATAATTTGATAATTTAATGTTTTTGAATAGTTGTGTCCTATATATATAACCGTTAAATTTCGGAAAATAATATTGTTCAAATTAGTTACTTTGAAATTCAAATGACCGCTACTCTTTAAAGGGTAAAGCTTTCGAGGTCCGGGTTGTGGCAATTAATTTCTTTGCAATAGACCTTTAATTTTATAATAAACTCGACCTAGGCTTACGTTGAAGATTTTCGTTCAACTCTTCGTGGGCCGTCCCCCTGAAAAGATGAAATGTTACTAATAGCGTCAAAAAGTGCGTTCTTTGTAACCATGATGTACAATATTTCACTTTTACAAGTGAAGTCATACAAAAGTTATGAAAACGTTTCCATATGTTTTGTCCACCCTGTATATTTCCTTACTGTGTAACTTCCGAACACTGGCCACCACCGTCACAGACACCTGAGAATTTTTAGTTGTCGTTATGCTGATGGTAATCATTAGACAAACGTTAGTTTCTAAGTATACCAAAGCCAGAATGTCGATTTTAGCGTGTTCTTCCCACGAAAATACAAAATCATTCAGTAGAGACTATCCTGAAGTGGACGGAGGTGAAGATATCATCATAGTCTAACAGTCGCGACATTCCGTTAAAAATCATTAGTGACAAGCACGACGCTGGCGCTCTTAGCGGCGGGACGACAGTAGTGCGCATTTCTGCACTATTTACATCCACAGCTGAAATTAGTAAATGTCAAATATCTTTTGTCTATAATCTGTCATGGTACTTTTTCTATTGTTATTGTCCACTTCTTTGCTAGACAAATGCATTCACATATTAGACTGTGATGTAATACAACTATAATAAGGAGTAATTGTGCGGTCCGGCTACTTGGAGCGCTAGCTCCACACCGAAGCAGTGTCGTGACTGTACTGTATTAACTGTACTGTGATATCACCAAAAAGTCTCATGGTTAAGAAAACAACCAATCAAGCTTTTTTGACCAATTTCACACATTCTTTGTGCGTCCCTCTCGTTTGACGATTGTAGACGTGGTTTAGCGAAATCGATCACTATTATATTCATACATTTTGTTCTTTTTGGTAATAAATTGGTGTTGTGTAACGTTCACTTGTATTTTAAAATTAAAATTCTCAACTTTTATTATAAATGTGTTTTGTTGATTGTATGAATTTTACAATTTTATTTATTTAACAGTAACAGTTAATTAATGTCACTAACATTAAAAATGCAGTAATTTCACAATTTGCCCATTAATATTAGATCATCTTTAAATCCTTAAGGTCGGAAAAAGGAGAGACGGTGTTGTTATTATTTACGAATGTATTTTTAAAGTTAACTGTATAGTTCGTATTCAATAAAATTTATTAAGGTCATTTAGTAAATCAAATCTGTTTCAACTATAATCCTTAAGTTACACTATACATGATTTAAAACTAGCCTATATTAAAAAAATTTGATTTATTTTAATTTTTGTACAGAATCTAAAGCCTCGACAAGTTATTCAAAACTTGTCGGTGGAGTCCTGTGGTAAACACGAAAAACAAAAACGTAGTACAGTAAAATAAATATTTTTTTGAATTTACATTCTTTTAGTAACTATTACGATTGCAGTTTAGGGCAGGCACATATTAAAAAAAAGTAAATAAAAGTTGCAGCTTCTTAACGTTTGACGTAAATATGCAATAGAATGGCAAAAGCATAAACAACCAAAACAGAGCAATGTGGCAACAATAGAAACACATTGCTGATAACAAGTAAATAACATTTGAATTAATACAAAACATACAATTTATAATAATTAAAATACTTGATCTCAGTCATTTGATGTTTTATTATTGAAAGCACGGAGTTAACGGTATTTCTAATACGTCTTAAAAACCCCTTTCAACAATTGATTTTTCGGATACTACAGATGACTAGTTTATGGTAAAATTACAAAGAGTAAAGTGTTCAAATCACGTATAAGCCTAAGAATGATTTGAGTTGGAATTTTTACCACCATATTTAAATTTAAACTTTCATCAGTAATTATTTATAGTTTAGAAGATCCCAATGGTTAACCTAACCCAATAAAACCTAACTTAACCAAACAAAAACGGCGTGACCACAATCTTACCAAACCAAACCTAACCTAACCTAACATGGCACGGGTGCTGTAATCTACCTACTTGGGGACAAAGTGTTGTGGAGATTGTAGCTGACAGGTTCTATACTAGGTCCATGGCGTCCACTCAATTGTTACTATCGGCGGAGACACTAGAGAAGTCTGGGTGCCGTGTTGGGTGGTAGTCAGTGTCCGGGTGTTGTGTAGGGGACATAACTGAGTATCAGGCTTGTTAATTAGATCAAAATCATAGTAATACTACTTGATTCGGATTCCACGTAAAGCTGAAGGTCCCTTAGTTGACCTGGCTATTGGGCTATTACAAATGGCCCTTTCTGAGGAACAGTCGAACTCAGTTAGTAACCAGATTACGTCATCCACGCTCATGTAAAATACGCACAAAGTTGTGTTGGTGTCTAATATATAAGAATATAACCTAACCAAACCTTACATAATCTAAACCAGACCCAACATAACCTAACAATACCCTAACTACGCCTGTCTTAACACAACATAACATCACTGAAACCGGCAAATTACTCATTTTAAGTAAAAACAAAACTAGACAGTAAATAATGTACAGACTGTAGTACAGCAAGTGCAGTGTGGTAAGCAGGCGAGGCGCGGCAAAACAGACGGCACGGCGCGCTATGTTGATGACGTCACGACCAAGGAGCGGTCTGTCACTCATCACCCACACCCGCTGGTCTAATGAGAATCCCTTCTGGACCAGATGTGTTCATCGAATTAATAATTGTTTACATTACTCCTGCTTAATCCAAGCCTACTGCCTTCCAATTAGGGATGGAAACGAAATATTGATAAATATATTTCGATACATTGATATATGAGTCTCGATATTTTCTTACGATAATATGAGTCATATCGATATTTTGGTCCGATATATGATATCACTAAATATTGACGTTATTCTCTCTCCTCAAAATCATCACGATTCTTAAAAAAAACTCACACACATATGAATTGCCTCTTAGTCGTACAAAACATGCATTGAAATAAAAAGTACCTTTATTTAGTATTTTTACGCAAGATTAACCGACTAAAATGTAGTTTAATGAATTAATTTGTTTAATTTTTAGTGTTTATAAGAAGTCTAGTAGCATTTTTAAATGTGAAAAAAAAACAATGTTACTACATTATTCTTTTATAATTAAAGATATAATTATTCTTAATGATTTTCAATCAACCGCAAAGACCTCAACTTATTTCGTGTAGATATATGTATATAATTTTTACATTCAGAAGGCTATTCTAAATAGTGACAGCAAAACATGAATGTACTTTTGGTCATGACATAAGAGTTAGTGCATAGTTTTAAACAGATAAATAATTTACAATTCAATTTATTGGTTAACTGATATATTTTTCTTTCGATATTATCTTTAGATCGATATTTGGTTTGCGATGTATCGATATGTTGAAAATATTTGCCATCCCTACTTCCAAGACGCGAACAAAATGGCCGCTCATATTTCACGAGATTAAGACAAGCTCGTAATGTTATTTCAATAAAAATTGATGAAAGACGTTAGGTATTTATGCAATGAGTTGTAGAAAGTTATGTCAGACAGTTTATTTAATTTATTTTAACAAAAAGGAGAGACCGATCTCCTTTTTAATCCTATTCTGCCCATTCTCACAGACTATTGATCTGTACTGGGAACTTATCAGTCAGAGTAAGGTGAGAACCAGAACAGTACAAGGTGTACATTACCGATAAAAAATTACAGTCAAGGTCAGGATTCGAACCTGCGCCATCTCAAACTCAGGTACTCCTTAAACCGCTCTCCATTATGCTGCACGATATGACGTTAATGTATTACATCAATATCCGGTACATTTTTACTTTGATACGTATTTTAATACAGTAAATAAAATTAAAATAAATGGTTCCAAAGAATTGGCACAAACTTTCCCCCATACTAAACACCAAAAAAAGTTTAATATTATCAGTTTGATTCCCAAATATGTTTTTTGCCATCACTCAAAAACTTGTCAAGCTAGAGACATACGGTTTTTACTAAAGTATTTTAAATTATACTTCACATAATTTCTGAAAATTTAATTAAAATCGTTAGAGCAGTTTTTGAGCAAATTCCATATTTGTATGTTTTATGCACATAAAAATTAAAAGACTAAAATTTCAAAAAATTAAAAAAAATGGTCCGGATATATTGGCTAAATATACATATATACCAAATATCATAAAAATGTATCCATCCTTTTGGTCTCCAGCGAACTGCACAGACATACACACATACGTACTAACACAACATTTTTTTCAAAAACCCACTTTTTTGGGTCCAGGGAACCCTAAAATTGATTTGTAGACCAATTTGTAAAAATATTTATTTTTACGATCACAATACTTTACGCTAACGTATATGGGACAAAGTAAACATTTTATACTAACTCATCACTAAATCTCCGAAACAGATTTTGATAATATATACAGGGAATTTAGATTTTGTACCATAGAGACCTAAGGAATAGAAAGCCCCTCAACGTTTTCTTTTCCTACTCAAGTAAAATTGGCATTAATTTAATTTAATAATTTATTTCAAAAAGCTGATACAACAAACGTAAACATATCACAAAAGCTTGGTTATAATTTGGTTTTCATTGTGAAATGTTTAAGATAATTTATACTAACTCTGACATGATTGCACACCTTTTCATCCCTCTAAAGTAGACTTTTAGAGTTTTCTAGACTATAAAACTTTGTTATCTAGGATAATGGCAACAGATTGAGCTTTTATGTTGATGTGATGGTTTAGAGAGAACTACGGAGGGAAAGTGTAGAAAACCACAACGTAGCAAATGAAGTGCTGTCGGATAGTCTATTATATAGGAGTATTTCTGTATAGAATTATATATATTTATAGTTTAAGCACTACATTTATTTGAAAATTTTCTTATAGTCAGACAAAATTTGTGCTATACGATGATTGGGATAAGAACTCTATATAATTATAACACAAGAATGGGATATGTGTACACCAAAAGTATTCATAGTGAAGAATTTGTTCAATCGGAAACATTTATTGTAAAATATGTAAAATATTGTTATCATAATCTACTACTTAAGAGAAGAACTATAAAAACAAACAGCAAATTCAAATTGAAGTCAAATATTATTTTTATTTTTTAATGGTTCTTTACTCAATTGGAGATTATTTTGAAAAAATTAGAAAAAAAATGATTACGCTGTCTGTGTACACTTACATCATAATGATTTAAGAACCATACATGAAATACGTACACTTTGGTCTGTTGTTACTTAATTAATAAAATCAAGAATAAAATACACATTCATATTAGATAATGTTAGACAAAGACAATGCTGCTTAACTATCTAATAGTTAATGTAATTATATATTTAATCAACATGCTAATTAATCCATCACAAGAATTTTATGTATTGATGTTTGTTTGAAAAAAGGCCTACGATACACTAAAATTAAAATTATAACTTTTGGTACTCAAAGATCAACCTCGGCCTGCGTCAAACATACGGTTAAGCTATAGACTTGAGCTTAGAAAAGCTGTCAAGAAAGCTTAACCCAGCTCTTAAAAACAGGATTCTAGATGTGACAATAATTTTAAATTGTTCGGTGGAATGGACCTTTAATAATCATACAGATATAAATATTTATAATAATAAACGTGGAGCGAAAAGTTGAAATAGATAAGCGATTTTTACACCGCTGATGGTACAGGGTGGAAAAATATGGAAACGCTTTCACAAAAAAGTTATTTTTTCCATGGATAATATGATAATTTATTTTTTTTATATAATTGGGTTCTATAAAGTATCATTTCTGGATAGAATAGTTTAGTTGAAACCGTTTATAGCAGAGAAATAATAGTGTTCAAATTAGTTAGTTTGAAATTCAAATGACCGCTACTCTGGAAAGAATAAACTTTTCGAAGTCCGGTTAGTAATTTCTCTTGAATATACCTTTCATTTGATAACTCGACCAAGGCATACGTTGCAGATTTTCGTTCGAATCCTCGTGGGCCGTCCCCTTGAAAAGATGAAATGTTACTAATGGCGTCAAAAAGTGTGTTCTTTGTATCCATGATGTACAATATTTCACTTTTACAATTGAAGTCATACAAAAGTTGTGAAAGCGTTTCCATATTTTTTTCCAGTTTGTATATTATTATAAGGCTGTCGACTTCTCAACGGCGGCTCGGTAGTTTGGGAAACGGCCACCAAACAATCAGTAACATAACCTCACATAATAGTGACCACTGACCATTGCCTAGGAATGAAAGCTCCCCAATAAGCTATGAAGTCAATCAGTTTAACAGCTGAAACATTAAAGTAAAATGCATTATAGTGGTGGTAATCAGCCTCCAGTTCCATCAAGATTTTTTGTGGTCGATGAATCAGCTGTGTGGTTTTTTAACAGCTGATCGTGATGTCACAGCTGTGGTCAACGGCGCAGGACGCTCGCGAATACCAGATGCTCTGCATTACATCATGCTAAGTTGACATCATTTCTATTCCATCCAATATGTCATGGGCAAGCAAAGTTTACAACCTTTTTTTGTAGATTTCTTAAGAAGACAATGTGCTACATGTCCTTGTAAAATGACAAGTTCTGCGATGCCTTGAGGTTATGAGTTGGAGGTTACTCGTAGCGATGTTTGTTGAGTTCTTATGCATATTTTAACTAGATTTTCCCCTTGTTATAGGTTGCCTCATAATTTAGCCGATCCTAGATAATTCAAACAGCATTATCCATGTAGTTCCTTATGGAATATATGATTTAATGTTCGAAATGGATATTTATACTTGTTGACAGAACATATAATGCAATAAGTTACATAACTATAAAGAAAGATTAAAATAAATAAATAAACTAATCAGACCCTCCTAGAGCAGAAAAGATAATAGTGTACGGTTTAATTTTTTTCTGTCCAAAATGTGTCGTGTGATCACAGTATTGACTGTCGACTTCGATTGAGCTAAGTGGTATTACTTTATTTTAACGTGTTAAGACCCTTGTTATAATTTATTCAAAGCATATTATGTTAGAATAAAATTCATATTACAGAAAGTATAAATCACAACAAAATTGTCTCTACAAAAATCTTTGACAATTTACGTTAAGTGCGTTCATTTGGGGTCCCAGATTTAGGCTCAACTTCAAAATTTTAAAAGAACGTGGTCGTGTGAAATAAAATTTAACATTGCCATTTAAATCTGAAAGTAATAGCGGAAACAGAATTTTTAAAAGACGTGACGTTGTTTAGTTTTTCATTATTTTGTTATTTTATTTAGTTAGTCATTGCTTGTGTATTTTACTAATTAAAACTAATTCAGTTAATTTAAAAAGCTAGTAAATTCTTCATTTACAAATTATGATTGAACCAACACAATGATAAAATTACAAATCTGATTCTTTTTTTTTTTTTTTTTTTTTTTTTTTGCCATGACAAAACGGTTTTAATTAGGAAAAGACATTGGCGATGACTAATTAAATAAAATACAAAAATAATAAATAACTAAAGCACGACTTAACTTTTTACTTTCTCCCATATGCGTTAGCTTCGAGAAAGAATTGTGATCGTCCAAAAAATGTTTTTACAAGTTGGTCTAAAAATCTACTATTTTAGGGTTTCCTGAACACAAAACAGTGTTTTTTCGAAAAAAAAAATAGTATCTGTCCGTAGGTGTCAGTTCGCTGGAGACCAAATGGATGGATAGAGTTTTACGAAATTTTGTATGTAGGTGTATATAGCCAATATCTCCAGAAATTTTTTTCACTTTTTTAAATTTTAGTTTTTTTATGGGAAAAAAACATACAAAAATGGAATTTTCTCAATAACGGTTCTAACGATTTTGATTACATTTTCAGGAATGAAATGAATTATAATTCAAAATATTTTACTAAAAATTTAATGTCTCTAACTTGACTAGTTTTTGAGATATTACAAAAAAATTTTTGGGAATAAAACTGGTAGTTTTCAAAGTTTTGATTTTTTATTGTTTGATATGGGGAAAAGTGTGCCAATTGTTTGGAACCATTTATTTAATTTCTGATTGTGCTGTCATTTTCAGTTTCAAATGGTGTTATTAAATTACGTACAAATTACCACGTTCATAATTAATATTTTGAAGATGCCTCCTACAACTTGGGACCCCTAGGGATCCCTAATAACATTGACACTCTAAATGTACTTCGGCGTACATTAATACATTAATTAATTTTTGTATATACACTACCATTACATTAATTAGTATCCATATGGATACTAATTAATGTAATGGTAGTGTATATACAAAATCAAATCTTTTATAAACTGCGGAAATAATCTTGGGGGTAACTGACAACACTCAACCTGTATACACAGTTACACTTTGTACTCACTCACATTCGTAACAACTGCACAGATTTTTATGAAATGTAAAGGGAAGTTTGCTTTTGTATCTTATAGACCCACTAAGAAAGTATTTCTTAAAACTCCATTTCTAAGGGGTATAAAAAGCTTCTCAATGTTTCCTTTTATTTCCGTAAGAGTACCATTAGCATTAATTTAATTTAATCATTTTCATTAATCAGTTTCATTAATCATTTTCATGATCAGTTCAAACAGCTAACACAAAAGCTTAGCTAATTTGGTTTTTATTGTGAAATGTTTAAGGTAATTTATACTAACTTTGACTTTAGCACTGACTTACCATTTCAAACTAGACAAAATATTTCATAAATTAGATTACAATACTGAATGTATGTGCGCCTTAATAATCATGTTTCCCTAGGTCTGCCTTTTCTACTTTATTTGATGAACACTACAAACATCTTCTCAAACATCATTCAATAGTTAATACAGTCACAATAACTTATTAATCCAAACTTAATAAGTCCATTCGTTTGGATACGGAAGTTAGACGTGCAGAATCATTATAGAGCCAATCAGATGATGAATATAATCAATGCTGTCAAATATTAAGATAGCGAATTCGAAGCGATGTTGCCATATGGATACTACACATTTGAAGCAATGCTGCCATATGGATACTACACATTTGAAGCAATGCTGCCATATGGATACTACACATTTGAAGCAATGCTGCCATATGGATACTAAACATTTGAAGCAATGCTGCCATATGCATACTGCACATTTGAAGCAATGCTGCCATATGGATACTAAACATTTGAAGCAATGCTGCCATATGTATACTACACATTTGAAGCAATGCTGCCATATGGATACTAAACATTTGAAGCAATGCTGCCATATGTATACTGCACATTTGAAGCAATGCTGCCATATGGATACTAAACATTTGAAGCAATGCTGCCATATGTATACTGCACATTTGAAGCAATGCTGCCATATGGATACTAAACATTTGAAGCAATGCTGCCATATGTATACTGCCATTTGAAGCAATGCTGCCATATGGATACTAAACATTTGAAGCAATGCTGCCATATGTATACTACACATTTGAAGCAATGCTGCCATATGGATACTAAACATTTGAAGCAATGCTGCCTTGTGGATACTACACATTTGAAGCGATGCTGCCATATGGATACTACACATTTGAAGCAATGCTGCCTTGTGGATACTACACATTTGAAGCGATGTTGCCATATGGATACTACACATTTGTAGCAATGCTGCCATATGGATACTACACATTTGAAGCAATGCTGCCATATGAATACTATACATATGAAGATCGTTCAGTTGCTATCCATGCTTTAAGAGTACCCCTCTCATAATTCCAAAAATCATAAATACTTCAATTCAAGTGGAGTTTATTGATCACTTATTGACACACACTTGAAGATTCATCTTGGAGATCAACGCAGTACTTCAGGCCGTCTTGGTTGTACTTAAACAAATTGATAGCGGCTTTTTTCTGATTGACTACTACTTTTATTTCTTATATATACTCTTTATTGCTTATCCAATGCTAAATTTTTTGTTTTTAATTATCAGCCATTTTGGAGTCTGTTCATGGAGTGCTGGTGTAGTTCTATGACAATTTAATTTAGTTTTAAACCAGCTGTTGTGGTATACCGCACTAACAAACAAATTACTGACACAACGATTTCTATTACATATATACTGACCTACTGAATGCACTGGTGCGAGTGAGATGCACTGAGTGGTGAACTTGTGACAAAAGACTACCCTCCCCAATTGTATAATGTAATTTAAAAATTGTTATGGTAACCATGAGGACGGAATGCCGCGTGCTGGTGGCGCAATAGCAAGCCCCATCTATTCAATTATTTAATTATTTTATTGTCTACGCCAGTGGAATTTTTAACAATATATTCATACGTTGTTGATGGACAACGGTCCAAACCCCTATGACAAAATGTAAGAGGATCTCCCGGGATTTGAACCCTTGACCCCTGCATTAGAAGCAGAAGTGTTAACTACTAGGCTAGCAAGATGCCTTCATGTCATTAGCAGCAGTGACCATTGGTTTGAATGATTATCACTAACGAATCAAGCTTAGAATGATTAAATTAAATTGTTATTTATAATTCAAATACGAATGAACAACAACACAATAAATAATAATGAACATAATAAATTGGCAACTAAACAAACATGTCCAGTTCATTACAGTTACTTTTTTCAACTTTAAACTGTTGCGTAAGTTGAACACTTGAAGGTGGAAGTTAGACACGGCCGTGAATTGAAGCAGCTCAGCGGTGGAATGGGTCCCCTCTGCTGCTGAAACCTCTACATGCGCTATATGTAACACGTTGGTCACTTACTATTTGGCCCAATTATACATGAGACGTTAATTTTTAAGTAATATAATCAAAGCAAAGCCATTACTCCTCTGATATCAATCGAGTGGAATTGGACAAAAATATCAGGTGATGAAGTCGGGAGTTGATAAGAACAAGGTGTTGTCGGCCCCAGACTGTGTGCAGACTGGGAGATACGACAGTGCCTCTGAGGTAACCGCAGATAATGTGAAACTTAACGGTGCTTGGTGACAACTATTTAAACTTAAGTCGAAAAATTCTCTTGTTTAATTTTGATCAATGTGTAAAGAATCAAGTATAAATATTTATTGACTATCCAAGTTATGAAAACCTACTTTTCAATATGTACTTTTTGTTGAAGAAATAAGTGCCTTTTAACTGTTAAGCCATCCGTTTTAATAAAAATAAATCACCTTCGAAATATAACTCCGAAAAATCTTAGGATGTTTCAACACACGTAGATAATATAAGGAAACTTCCAGCAACAAAAATAAACAAACAAAAAAACGCGTATCTCATCCCATTCAACAAGAACAATATTGTACTGTACGACGGAAAGCTGTGACAAAATTTGAATTTCAAGAAAGCCTTTATAAAATGTAGAATACGATCTAAATATTTACAACCTCAAGGAAGAATTACAAATAAATAGCCAACTACTACCACTGTAAACTGAGAAAGCATAGTTATGATATATATTTGCAAATAACCTACAATATTAATCACATATTATTTACTTCTTAACAAAATAGCTCCATTTTATAAAATTGTCATAAAAAACACAAACACCTATATTCATACTGTCCGAGTTCACAAATCAAGCTTCACTCAGAGTTTTGCTACAGAAAAACATTTGGTCCCATAGAAACTCCCGGGCTGGGTAGGGGGGCTACTCAGACAAATTTTGTGAAATTCTCTCAAACTTATTATTTTGATCAATCAGAGTCATTGGTACGACATTTTTAACTTCCCACCTACAGTTTCATTAAATTATGCAATTATTAGTGTAGATTTATTTCGCCCACAGAATCAATTTAAAATCCTTAAATTGATAATTGATAAACTGTGTTTTTGTATTATTTACACACTTAAAAGTCATAATTAGTTAATAGGATTGCACTTGTATATTTGTATCGATTTGTTACGGCTTCAAATATAAAGTATATTCTACTTTATATTAGAAGTATGCCCACTTGTCAGTCTGTAGATGCCTACTTTTGAGCTCTCAATAACCGCTTTTATAATAAAATAATAAATCATTTTACTGACAGCTTGAAAACAAGAAGAATATCGTTTAAGATGTCATCTTTTATTTTGTAACTCGTAATTTTATTTAAAATAGAAATACGATTACAATTAATAGAATAGTAACCTTGTACATTTCCTAGTTGTATACATTGATAAAAATAGTAAATATACATATTTATACACTCCAAATCATTAAAGAAATAAAGCTAAGTGATTTATTAACCTGATGCTAAAACAAAAAAACAGCAACAGATTTGTTTTTGTATATATTTTAATTTTACGGATTTTATTTTACAACATCAAAATAACTATGTTTTGAACTAGTGAAGGATTTATACCACTAAAGAGAACTAAAAAAGTTGGGCTGGAGCGGAACTGTTATCACTGATAACCGTCATCCCCTCCCCTTAGTGCGCTTCCTCCCTCCCACCACATGATACCTCCCACTACCAGAAGATCAAGATTTGAAACCTATTGAGATTTTCGTCATTAATTTTTAAATATAGATAAAATTATATTTAACGTGTTTAATGCCATAAAGAAGTTACGTGTTAAAAAGTAAAATGATTAATTAAGAGTAAATTTAAACAAATTGTGGTCGAAAACTGCTTAGTATATTTGACACTAACTATTATGGGCCTGATAGTTGGCTGTGTTTTGAATATTTGTACAAACTAACTAGAATTATCAAGAAGAAAATCATCATAGCTATAAAACATATTTTACTGAGTTCAATTAACAAATAACTACGCTTTAACTTTGAATAAGCACAGAACAGTTATCATATAAAAAGGAAACCATATAAATAAATGTCTCAACCAAATCGCTAAACATAGTATAAAGCTATTGTATCAGTGTTTTTTCTTGTGTTAAAATAAAAACCTGCGTTAATTTGGAAACTAAAGCTAAATAATGTGGTTTCATTGTTACATTTTCATTTAATTATGAATGGGCTTTTCAAATCATGGAGTCATCTACCGTAATGCAAATTACAATAATATAACGAGTGTGAAGTCGTAATATGATGAAACATAGTGTTATCTGTATAATTTTTTGTTCTTTTCAACGGAACTTTCTTTCAGATTGCTAAAATTGATTAATAGATTGATGAGATATGGTGGGCAATCCAAAAGAAATAACTCCAGGTTTTTAGCCTTTTCCAAAAAAACAAACTATAGGTCTAAAATTACCAGTAGCATATTTCTCCGATTGAATTGACTAACGTAAATCTATTGCTAGTAGCTGCAAGCAGGTGCCCAGATCAAACAAACGACCCGGGAAGGAAGTAAACAAGCTAGAATTAACGAAGGAATGTCCTTAGAGGTTATGTTACTCACCGCGGTGTCGGCGTGCCGGACGATCGCTAGCAGCACCACACAAGCGACCACGCCGCGCCACATGGCTCGGCCTTCTGAACAGCTCTTCTCCCTGGACCAGAGGAGAGGACGAGACCCCGCACCACACCCTCCCTCCTGGCAGACTCTCGTCCCGGTCCCATCCCAGCCTCAGTGGTGCTCGGACAGGCGCTGTGTTCGGTTGTAGTTCGCCCGGCACTCGCCATGCCCGTGCCTTCGTGGTCTCGGTGACCGCTCTCTGTTCTCGTGTGATGAGGATATTCTGTTCTCTATTCAGAATGGATTGCTCGCCGCCGACCATGCGGTGGTTTTACCAGCTGGTGCTGACCGCTGGAGTGCTCTTCGCCCAGGCGACATCGGTGAGTCTACAGAAAACTAGTTTGACAAAACACGTAAAAAATGTTTAAGTTAATATTCCATTTTTTCCTAATTTTTAATCGACACATATTGAAGTTTTAAACAATTTTTACCAAACATTGAAGAAAATAAATTCTGTTTTTATTAAAAAAGTTTTATTAATTTATGCTTGGAACTAAATACATACTAACGTTATTGTCGAAAAGACGCAAAGATAATATTTTTGCTGTAATATTTTTATTAATTCATCGTGAGTAGTTAAACCTTTAGAGACACCACTTTGGGTTTCTATGAGTAACAATATTTAATTTAATATACCAAACACTATTATTTAACATTACAAGATATTTATCCACATTCAAAAAATGACAATAACATATCATTCTATACATATACCCTTTTCATTGCTTATATATTTCTAAATTGAAAAAAGTAATCATTCATTTTTTTTAAATCCACTTCTTGAATCGCTAAAGGAAACCAAAGACCGGAATTGAAATGATACGGTTGTGATAAGGGGTGGGCTGACATCTAGCGGGCAGTGGAGCAACTAGTCCCCCACTACGCCCACAAGTACCGGGAGGGGGGGCGATTGGTTGGTGCCGTTGACACCCGAGACTTGTACATGACACACAGTCTCGCCTATCACTATTAATGATTTGGACTAGTTGCCAATTAATCGCTATTTTATTCATTATTTGTCCATTCAACTAGTTCTTGTCTCTCATTCATCAAGGGTTATTAACGGGGGGCTCGAAACCGTGAAACGTGACATCATTCAGTATAAATAGGTTTTGGTATTCATTCATTGTTAAGGGTCATCGTTTTAAGGTTAAAATAAATAAAATAGAAGCAATTTTAAACAGCATCTCTTTATAATACGTATTAAGTTCACAAAAATAATTAATAAAATACAAATATAAAGTGTAAAAATAAACATTAAAAAAATAAAATTTGACTTTAAACAGAAATATATTCCATTTTATAAATGAGGTTTAATAAAATACATAATAATCTTATGGTGCAAAATTGTCTTTATGATTAAAATAAATGTTCGAATTATTTACACCTCTTCTACAAGATATGTAAAAATTTTCGACGATTTATTTGTAGAAGATAACAAGTAGAAGGTAAAGATTTTAATTTAAAATCAGTCAAGCAAGTTTTTTAGGGATACAATAAAAATGAAAATTTACTTATGAATAAGTTATAAAATAAGTTAGGTAACGAATATAGAATTAAAAGAGAATATACAAACTCAGGTGAAGGCCCGTTCTAGTGGACCATGAGTTGGTTTTTGTAAAAGATTGAGTATTTTTGTATTTTTTCGTGGTTAAACATGTAAAACTTTACATGTAATGTTTGATGATTTTACATAACCAAACTCATAATATCAACTTATAATCCACATAATGGACCTTTATTAAACATACATTGTTCACTATAACTCATTACAATAATAAACACGAACCGCACAGTTTAAATAGTAAAGCTTGCTTTGGTCCGCTAACGGTGAAATTGTATGGCTACTATAGAGCTGTCTGGGACTGTCGACCTTCCAGCGGTGGCTTGGCGGTTTGGGAAACGGACACCTTAGGGAATTTGACAGTTCATCTCATTTTATTGCCTCCGCTTTCTCAGTAGAACATTTGAGAATGTTTACTTAAATAACAGCGTTTTTAGGCATTTGATACAATCATCTCTGTTTTATTGTTCAACTGTGTCCTCCAATAATGAGACCTTACGAACCATCTAACTCTGATCGGTTCATAACCACGATATAAAGTTTGTTTTGGATTCCCTCTTATAAGTTTACGCTATTCTGAGTGACGCACAGACAAACCCCATTTTACTTTCCTCTATGTGTTTTTTTGAGGAACACAAAAGTATTGTGTTCGTCAAAAAAAAAAAAAAAAAACTTTTACAAGTTGGTCTAAAATTCCATTTTAGAGTCCCCTGAACCCAAAAACGTGGGTTTTCGAAAAACAAGTTTTGGTGACTTTCCGTATGTGTATCTGTCTATATGTATGTGCACTTCGCTGGAGACCAAACGGATGGATCAAATTTTATGACATTTTGTATGAAGGTGTATTTAGCCAATATCTCTAGACTGCTATTTAAATTTTTTTTAATTTTAATTTTTTTGTGAGCAAAAAACATACAGAAATGAAATTTTCTCCAAACGGCTGCAACGATTTTGATTACATTTTCAGGAATGATGCGAATTAGAATGTAAAATATTTTAGTAAAAACCGCATGATCCTAACTTGATTAGTTTTTTTAGTTATAGCAAAAAACATATTTGAGAATCAAACTGGTAATTTTCAAAGTTTTGATTTTTTTTAGTGTTTAATGTGGGGAAAGTATTTGCCAATTCTTTGAAACCTATCTATTTATATAGATATACTAATAAATATAATACATATACAAATAAGTATTTTAATCCGTTTCATTGTTACAATTTCGTACGCCAATTAGAATTTGTGAGAACCAGCTAGGCTCCACGTGAAAGGTTGTACAATAACTACACAATAGAATGAATTAATTTTTAAAAATATATACTTATTTTCTACGTATCAGGCGTTTACCATGAATAAACTACCTTGATTTTTCGTTTTGGATACAAATTTAGTAATTAAATATAACCTAAAACACCTACTTTTAGGATAACCCATTAAATTCCAAAAATAACTTAATACATGTCCGTTAATTGGAAAATTGTAAACATAACTCATAGTAATAATTTACTAAAAAAAGGTTTATATATATATATATATATATATATATATATATATAGAACTTGTATATAAATATACACACATATATTCTTTAGTTTGGTTTTATAATAATAAAAAAAAAATACAAAAACAAAACGTATGGGTCGGCCATTTAAAATTCTGTGTAGTTATATAGAAATTTAATTCTGAAAATAGAGCTTCCCAGTATCACCATATAATATAACTGGAATAAGTTGACGAAATTTAAAGTTTATACAAGTTTAAATTAAAAAGAAACAAAGCGGTAATGTATAGTCAGTTCATAATTAATTGGAGAGTTCATCAATCAAAGACGAATGTGTCGACGCAATCAAGGAGGCAACGATTGTGTTGTTTTGTCACTCTGTAATTCAACAGATGTTCTTTTTTCTGATTCCGACACCCTTCCCTAATTTTTTAAAAGGAATTTATCACCCATCAAGAAGTATATTGTTTTTAAATCACTACCATATTTGAATTTTCGAACCTGCTATTTAATGTTATGTTTTTAATTTGCCTTTTGTGTTAGTTGTATTGATAATTTATTATTTTATTAATAATCAAGTGCAACCTTCTACTCTCTAACAGAAACTGTCCTGTTCAAATAACAAAAAAGTACATTGAAATAAATGCTGAGAGATTTTATTGTTTTTTGTGACATCAAACTATTTTTTTCTAATTTTTAATATTTGTCAATAAACTGCGTTGACTATTAAAATTTGTAGAAAAAAGTATAATTCACAAACAGTTATTTCACTTATTGCAACTATCCAGACCAATGATTGTTGACTCTATGGTTTTTTAAGTAATCTTAGAATTGTGATTCAAAAGGTTTTATCTTAAACAACTACTCATTAACCTTTTATTATGCAGCGTTAAATAAGTGCTAAAAAATAATTAAGAATTAAATTAGTTAAACATTTTCTAAATATATATGTATGTGTCAGTAATTTATCAATAATATGACCAACATTAAAAATAGGACCAGCACGTTGTCGGTAGCTTCCTTATTTCTCCTAAATCCCAAATTACCATAATTGCTGTTACTAGATAACAATATACTGAGTCAGAAGTCTTCACCACCTCAGGGGGATTACAAAATGTTTTCTTGTTAGGAATTATAGTAAGGCATTATTTTTAAAAGTTTTGTAACGGAAAAAGCTTTTGAAGTGCGGTTTGCGGCATCCTTCTTTGCTTGACCGTCCCTATAAAATGATGTGCCTATCAACCTAAGCTTATATTAAAAATGTTCTATTGACTCCTCGTGGACTGTTCCAATAGAAGAATAGCAGGACACTGAATACATCCTAAAGTAGGTGTTTGTGTAGAGTAATCAAGTGTGAAGTTTTGTAGCTTATGGCAAGCCATTCTTGAACTTGCACATAATTATTGAAACTTTCGAGCGCCACCATTTTGTTTAGGATTAACCTTTTGAGGTATAATTTGCGGCATGATTTTCTACTAGTGAAGACCTTTAAAAATGTATGCACATCTATCTATGCTTACAGATAAAATTTTTTTTATCGACTCCTCATGGACCATCCCCCTGAGGTGGTGGAGAGCTACTGATTGCATCTTAAAGTTCAATGTATGTTATCAGATTCTATATGTAGTTCTAAGCTAAAAATGAAGAATAATATTTTTTCATTGTCCGCTTCGTTTAGCAGCTAGACGCCATTTTTTTCATAAAACAATTTATATCTTTGTTAATATCTTTATGATTGTTACAAAACTCGGTTAATGGATTCATGTTAGAAGATAGTATTAGATAATCAAATATTTTCAAAAATACGGCCATGTATTTTTTATTTTGACAAATATATATATAAAAAACAACTGGTGTTATAAAAATTGTGTAAGATACAAAATAATTTTTAAATAACTTTACCTTTCCAATTATACCTCATTTTTAAAAATCTGTTTAAGAATAACAATTTTATGAACTAACACTAATTCACATGCAGTTTAAATACCGTCAAATTTGTAGCCATTTATTTTGCATGTTAATTAATGTTAGTTCATGAAATTCTCTTATTCCTTAACCGATTTTTACAAATGAGGTATCATTGGAAAGGTAAAGTTATTTAACAATTTTAAGTAATCTTATACAATTTTTATAAAACCGGTTGTTTTTTTAGATATTTGTTAAAATAAAAATCAATAATCTAGATAAATTTAGAAAATAATCAAGATAATTTAAAAATAATTTGTATCAAATACTGTACTAACATGAACCCATTTACCGAGTTTTGTAACAATCCTAAAGATAACAACAAATATATAAATTGCTATATGAAAAATACAAAATGGCGTGTAGCTGCTAAACAAGGCGGAAATTGAAAAATATTATACTACATTTTAGCTTAGAATTACACATAGAATCTGAAAATACGTAGCTAGCCCCACCTTTTTGTATCACCCTGTATAGAGATAACTGAGGCCACATTTGTTGAGGCCTGTTATAATTTTTGCCGGCTAAGTCTGTCCGGTGACCGTCCGTCCACCCACTGCTCTATGTTTAATCATCTACAAAATCGCATTATTGTGAATGTCGTGGAGCGGTCCTTCCCAGAACCACCCCGGCCATTGTGTATTCTCAACAAAGGTATAACAATGCCTCATTTCAGCATATGACATTTTTACACTCGTTGCATAAATGTAGTATAGAATTTCTCGATATCTCTTTGTAAGAACATTTGTGTTCGTAACACTTTTGGTTTCTCTTGTAATTACGTATCTTAACTATTACTTGAGGACACCCTTGCACGCTTCGCGTACCAACGACATCGGTCGCTGCGCTCGTAACACCTCGGCCTTTGGTCTCGGTCTATTAAAAACAACGGAACAAATGGTATTGTTTTTGTTCGTTAGCTGTTTTTCTTTTTAATTTAATTTGGTTATTAGGATAAAAAAGTTCATTCAAATGCTCATTTTAATGTATTTTCGAAAAGTTAATTTTCAGTGCGCATCCATGATACAAAACCTGCATTCCCTAAAAATTAAAGTTTATATAAAATAAATAAATAGCACTGGGCTTATTTAACAGCGATTCTTATTATTTTTCAAAAATCTTATTTTTAAAATCTTCTCTAAAAAAATGTTTCCAAATAATTGGCACAGAATTTCCCCCGTGTTAGGCACTACAAAATCAAAACTTTGAAAATTACCAGTTTGATTCTTAAATATATTTTGCCATAACTCAAAAACTAGTCAAGTTATTGACATGCGGTTTTTACTAAAATATTTTAAATTATTATTTACATATTTCCTGAACATGTAATCAAAATCGTTAGAACCGTTTTTGAGAAAATTCCATTTTTGTATGTTTTTGCCCATAAAAATAAAAAAATTAAATTTAAAAAAGTGTAAAAATTAATCTGAAGATATTGGCTAAATACACCTACATACCAAATTTAATAAAAATTGATCAATCCGCTTGGTTTTCAAGCGAACTGCACATACACACAAACGGACAAGCATCAAAATATTTTTTCGAAAAAACCACTTCTTTGGTATTTATACGCCTACAGTTAGTTGGTGACGATAATTCACGTATAATAGATTAGCCGAAATTTGCATGAAGGCGCCCGTAGGCAACCAGCGCACCGCGCTGTACCCATTTTGACTGACTTCGCCGTCGCATTTTTATCATATTAATATACAATAATTCGTTACGTTTCGATAGTGTGTCTTTGGGTGAGTTTAATTACTGTTTTATTACATTCATTCACTCCATAGACTATAAACTCATATAACATGTAATATTACTACTTATATAACTTTGTTATGTAGGTCCATGTGATTCTTTTTGGCTAGACTTAGCTTACTTTGTGAAATATAATCATGCAGAATTTTGTAGCTAGTTGATTCAAATAATTGATGGTACAATTGGAGTGTAATGTATTTTGTCACTGTTCAAAAAACCTTTTGTATTCTTTTTTCTTGTATTTTCCTAATGTCAAGACTATGATATAAATATATGAATAAATGAATTTATTTCCAACTAATAATGACAACTATCCATTTACATAGTAATTATTTGGAAATTAACTGGCCACTATATCGAGTTATGTGACCAGTTTGAGTAAAGAAAAAAATATATATTTAAAAACATAGAATTAATTAATTGAGTATAGTAATACATATAATTGCGAAATAAAAGACAACAATCACCACCAGCAGTGTTTACATTCCTGAAAATATAAATTTAATTAAAGTATAAATGTAATCTAAAACTATAGACACAAATAATTCAAAAGAAAAAAAAATGAAAACATGAACAAGAGAGTTGTACATGTGTTTTATGACAATGGCTTCTAATCAAGAACAAAATAAACAAATGATTTTATGATATATCAATACTAAAATAGCTTATATCTTGTTGCAGTTAAAGCCAAGTAGTTGATTTTTTACAAAAATTTTTCGAATTAATTGCATATTTTATATCAAGTGGAAGAAAATTAAAAAAATTTGGTCCTAAGTAGGCAAGTGAACCTTTAAAAATGGCTTTGTTTACTTTTGGCAGTCTGTAATTTTTGTTCTGTATAAATCTTGTTGTGTAGTATAAATTAGTGTTCCTTATGTTTCCACTTCTAATAAAAAACAATCTCAAGACTTTAAAAATAAAAAGGTGCTGAAGGGGTAGAATTTTTAATTGGCTGAAAGAGGGAAAGAGCTTTCTTTCTTAGTTTTCTTTAAAATTATCCTTAGGAAGTAATTTTGTGTTGTTCTTATTGTTTATTAAATATTTGTAGCTTCCACCCCAGCACAATAGGCCATGCTGCAATCTGGAATTGATAAATGTGAAATAAAGAGATCTTAACACTTCGATACTACAGACATTCTTAAAAAATAAAACTTTCTAATAGCAGATATAATTGTCTTATGTAAGCTGGAAATATGTTGTTCAAAAGTAAATTTTCGTCCAATGTAATTCCTAAATATTTGAAACTGTTTACTTTTTCTAATGGTTGGCACTTACAAAGACTCGTGTTACAAGATGGAGAATGGAATTTCAGAGGAGTTGGCAAATCAAAATATATATATATATGTGTATGTACACACACAAACAATAAATTCAACAATAAATTAAAATTATATAATCAAACTATAAGATCGAGTATAAGTATATGTAGTCTTTAAGCGATCACATGTCTGATAAGTGAAGTGCAGTAAAATTAATAGAATAAGCGCAAGAAACAACCAGTACAAATTGATAACAACTGGATAGGAGTAAAGCAGAAATTATACTTTAAAAACGCTAGATTCAAACACTAGCATAAATAAAAAAAGTGAGGTCAATATCTACTCTAACCTTACTCTACCCATTTTCCTAAATTATTGATATGTAGAGGGAACTTATACCATTGGTTTTATGGTATGTAAGCCATGATTACATCATTACTTACAAATATATATCTCATCTAATAAGAATATTTGTGTCTGTAATTTGGTTAGTTAGTGAGGTCTGCTCTGATATTTAGGGATGGCAACGATATGTCGATAAATATGTTTCTAAATATCGATATATTAGTATCGATATTTTCTTTCGATAATATCGGCCATTACCATAATTTGGACCGATATATCACTAAATATTAACGTTATTCTCTCTTATCAAGATTATCACGATTCAATAAAATTACATTTAAATTGCCTCTTATGCGTACAAAACATGCACTGAAATAATAAAGTAAATGTAAAAGTAAAATAAATGTATTTAGTTTTTTTACGTGAGGCTAACGGACTAAAATGTAGTTTATTGTAGACCAGTGGGTGAAAGTTTAGAGTTTATGAAAAGCCTTTTGTGAATCCCTCTGGTCTGAGGAAGGTGAGCATGGTTCACCGAAATCGATCACCATAATATTTGTGCATTTTGTACTTGTATTGTAATATATTTGTGCATTTTGTGCTTATATTGTAATAAATTTGTGTTGTGTGACGTTTACTTGTACTGTATATGTATCAACACGTATTATGCTAATTAAAAAACTAAACTAAAAGAGTCAAAGTAATATGACTAGTTTTAACCATGGACTGTGGCTGCAATGAGGGTAGTGAGAAGGTCTGGACTGAGATATTTTAACCATGGACTGTGGCTGCAATGAGGGTAGTGAGAGGGTCAGGACTGAGATATTTTAACCATGGACTGTGGCTGCAATGAGGGTAGTGAGAAGGTCAGGACTGAGATATTTTAACCATGGACTGTGGCTGCAATGAGGGTAGTGAGAAGGTCAGGACTGAGATATTTTAACCATGGACTGTGGCTGCAATGAGGGTAGTGAGAAGGTCAGGAATGAGATATTTTAACCATGGACTGTGGCTGCAATGAGGGTAGTGAGAAGGTCAGGACTGAGATATTTTAACCATGGACTGTGGCTGCAATGAGGGTAGTGAGAAGGTTAGGACTGAGATATTTTAACCATGGACTGTGGCTGCAATGAGGGTAGTGAGAAGGTCAGGACTGAGATATTTTAACCATGGACTGTGGCTGCAATGAGGGTAGTGAGAAGGTCAGGACTGAGATATTTTAACCATGGACTGTGGCTGCAATGAGGGTAGTGAGAAGGTCAGGACTGATATATTTTACCCATGAACTGTGGCTGCAATGAGGGTAGTGAGAAGGTCAGGACTGAGATATTTTAACCATGGACTGTGGCTGCAATGAGGGTAGTGAGAAGGTCAGGACTGAGATATTTTAACCATGGACTGTGGCTGCAATGAGGGTAGTGAGAGGGTCAGGACTGAGATATTTTAACCATGGACTGTGGCTGCAATGAGGGTAGTGAGAAGGTCAGGACTGAGATATTTTAACCATGGACTGTGGCTGCAATGAGGGTAGTGAGAAGGTCAGGACTGAGATATTTTAACCATGGACTGTGACTGCAATGAGGGTAGTGAGAGGGTCAGGACTGAGATATTTTAACCATGGACTGTGGCTGCAATGAGGGTAGTGAGAAGGTCAGGACTGAGATATTTTAACCATGGACTGTGGCTGCAATGAGGGTAGTGAGAGGGTCAGTACTGAGATATTTTAACCATGGACTGTGGCTGCAATGAGGGTAGTGAGAAGGTCAGGACTGATATATTTTAACCATGGACTGTGGCTGCAATGAGGGTAGTGAGAAGGTCAGGACTGAGATATTTTAACCATGGACTGTGGCTGCAATGAGGGTAGTGAGAAGGTCAGGACTGAGATATTTTAACCATGGACTGTGGCTGCAATGAGGGTAGTGAGAAGGTCAGGACTGAGATATTTTAACCATGGACTGTGGCTGCAATGAGGGTAGTGAGAGGGTCAGGACTGAGATATTTTAACCATGGACTGTGGCTGCAATGAGGGTAGTGAGAAGGTCAGGACTGAGATATTTTAACCATGGACTGTGGCTGCAATGAGGGTAGTGAGAAGGTCAGGACTGAGATATTTTAACCATGGACTGTGGCTGCAATGAGGGTAGTGAGAGGGTCAGGACTGAGATATTTTAACCATGGACTGTGGCTGCAATGAGGGTAGTGAGAAGGTCAGGACTGAGATATTTTAACCATGGACTGTGGCTGCAATGAGGGTAGTGAGAAGGTCAGGACTGAGATATTTTAACCATGGACTGTGGCTGCAATGAGGGTAGTGAGAAGGTCAGGACTGAGATATTTTAACCATGGACTGTGGCTGCAATGAGGGTAGTGAGAAGGTCAGGACTGAGATATTTTAACCATGGACTGTGGCTGCAATGAGGGTAGTGAGAAGGTCAGGACTGAGATATTTTAACCATGGACTGTGGCTGCAATGAGGGTAGTGAGAAGGTCAGGACTGAGATATTTTAACCATGGACTGTGGCTGCAATGAGGGTAGTGAGAAGGTCTGGACTGAGATATTTTAACCATGGACTGTGGCTGCAATGAGGGTAGTGAGAAGGTCAGGACTGAGATATTTTAACCATGGACTGTGGCTGCAATGAGGGTAGTGAGAAGGTCAGGACTGTGATATTTTAACCACGGACTGTGGCTGCAATGAGGGTAGTGAGAAGGTCAGGACTGAGATATTTTAACTATGGACTGTGGCTGCAATGAGGGTAGTGAGAAGGTCTGGACTGAGATATTTTAACCATGGACTGTGGCTGCAATGAGGGTAGTGAGAAGGTCAGGACTGAGATATTTTAACCATGGACTGTGGCTGCAATGAGGGTAGTGAGAGGGTCAGGACTGAGATATTTTAACCATGGACTGTGGCTGCAATGAGGGTAGTGAGAAGGTCAGGACTGAGATATTTTAACCATGGACTGTGGCTGCAATGAGGGTAGTGAGAAGGTCAGGACTGAGATATTTTAACCATGGACTGTGTCTGCAATGAGGGTAGTGAGAAGGTCAGGACTGAGATATTTTAACCATGGACTGTGGCTGCAATGAGGGTAGTGAGAAGGTCTGGACTGAGATATTTTAACCATGGACTGTGGCTGCAATGAGGGTAGTGAGAAGGTCAGGACTGAGATATTTTAACCATGGACTGTGGCTGCAATGAGGGTAGTGAGAAGGTCAGGACTGAGATATTTTAACCACGGACTGTGGCTGCAATGAGGGTAGTGAGAAGGTCAGGACTGAGATATTTTAACCATGGACTGTGGCTGCAATGAGGGTAGTGAGAAGGTCAGGACTGATATATTTTAACCATGGACTGTGGCTGCAATGAGGGTAGTGAGAAGGTCAGGACTGAGATATTTTAACCATGGACTGCGGCTGCAATGAGGGTAGTGAGAAGGTCAGGACTGAGATATTTTAACCATGGACTGTGGCTGCAATGAGGGTAGTGAGAAGGTCAGGACTGAGATATTTTAACCATGGACTGTGGCTGCAATGAGGGTAGTGAGAGGGTCAGGACTGAGATATTTTAACCATGGACTGTGGCTGCAATGAGGGTAGTGAGAAGGTCAGGACTGAGATATTTTAACCATGGACTGTGGCTGCAATGAGGGTAGTGAGAAGGTCAGGACTGATATATTTTAACCATGGACTGTGGCTGCAATGAGGGTAGTGAGAGGGTCAGGACTGAGATATTTTAACCATGGACTGTGGCTGCAATGAGGGTAGTGAGAAGGTCAGGACTGAGATATTTTAACCATGGACTGTGGCTGCAATGAGGGTAGTGAGAAGGTCAGGACTGAGATATTTTAACCATGGACTGTGGCTGCAATGAGGGTAGTGAGAAGGTCAGGACTGAGATATTTTAACCATGGACTGTGGCTGCAATGAGGGTAGTGAGAAGGTCTGGACTGAGATATTTTAACCATGGACTGTGGCTGCAATGAGGGTAGTGAGAAGGTCAGGACTGAGATATTTTAACCATGGACTGTGGCTGCAATGAGGGTAGTGAGAAGGTCAGGACTGAGATATTTTAACCACGGACTGTGGCTGCAATGAGGGTAGTGAGAAGGTCAGGACTGAGATATTTTAACCATGGACTGTGGCTGCAATGAGGGTAGTGAGAAGGTCAGGACTGAGATATTTTAACCATGGACTGTGGCTGCAATGAGGGTAGTGAGAAGGTCAGGACTGAGATATTTTAACCATGGACTGTGGCTGCAATGAGGGTAGTGAGAGGGTCAGGACTGAGATATTTTAACCATGGACTGTGGCTGCAATGAGGGTAGTGAGAGGGTCAGGACTGAGATATTTTAACCATGGACTGTGGCTGCAATGAAGGTAGTGAGAAGGTCAGGACTGAGATATTTTAACCATGGACTGTGGCTGCAATGAGGGTAGTGAGAAGGTCAGGACTGAGATATTTTAACCATGGACTGTGGCTGCAATGAGGGTAGTGAGAAGGTCAGGACTGAGATATTTTAACCATGGACTGTGGCTGCAATGAGGGTAATGAGAGGGTCAGGACTGAGATATTTTAACCATGGACTGTGGCTGCAATGAGGGTAGTGAGAAGGTCAGGACTGAGATATTTTAACCATGGACTGTGGCTGCAATGAGGGTAGTGAGAAGGTCAGGACTGAGATATTTTAACCACGGACTGTGGCTGCAATGAGGGTAGTGAGAAGGTCAGGACTGAGATATTTTAACCATGGACTGTGGCTGCAATGAGGGTAGTGAGAGGGTCAGGGCTGAGATATTTTAATCATGGACTGTGGCTGCAATGAGGGTAGTGAGAAGGTCAGGACTGAGATATTTTAACCATGGACTGTGGCTGCAATGAGGGTAGTGAGAAGGTCAGAACTGAGATATTTTAACCACGGACTGTGGCTGCAATGAGGGTAGTGAGAAGGTCAGGACTGAGATATTTTAACCATGGACTGTGGCTGCAATGAGGGTAGTGAGAAGGTCTGGACTGAGATATTTTAATCATGGACTGTGGCTGCAATGAGGGTAGTGAGAAGGTCAGGACTGAGATATTTTAACCATGGACTGTGGCTGCAATGAGGGTAGTGAGAAGGTCAGAACTGAGATATTTTAACCACGGACTGTGGCTGCAATGAGGGTAGTGAGAAGGTCAGGACTGAGATATTTTAACCATGGACTGTGGCTGCAATGAGGGTAGTGAGAAGGTCTGGACTGAGATATTTTAACCATGGACTGTGGCTGCAATGAGGGTAGTGAGAAGGTCAGGACTGAGATATTTTAACCATGGACTGTGGCTGCAATGAGGGTAGTGAGAGGGTCAGGACTGAGATATTTTAACCATGGACTGTGGCTGCAATGAGGGTAGTGAGAGGGTCAGGACTGAGATATTTTAACCATGGACTGTGGCTGCAATGAGGGTAGTGAGAGGGTCAGGGCTGAGATATTTTAATCATGGACTGTGGCTGCAATGAGGGTAGTGAGAAGGTCAGGACTGAGATATTTTAACCATGGACTGTGGCTGCAATGAGGGTAGTGAGAAGGTCAGAACTGAGATATTTTAACCACGGACTGTGGCTGCAATGAGGGTAGTGAGAAGGTCAGGACTGAGATATTTTAAATTCTGTTAGTGATTAATTTATTACTTGTATGTTCTCAAAGTCATATAAACAACAGTATACTTAAGCTGACAGGGCAGAGTTATTTTCGGTGTTGTTATCTGGTCACATTTGATGATCACAAATTTTTTCAACAAAATGGATTAATATAAACTATCTTAACATCTAATTAATTTTGAACCTCGAAAACTAACCTTTAATTTATATATTTTTTTTTAATAGAAAGTTGAAAATTTATATTTTTAATTTTTATATGTTTTATAAAATATATGTTTTTACCCTGAACATGAATATTATATTTGTTTGTGTACAGCGTGCATATCCAGGTCAAAATAGGAGTTAATAAAATTGAAAAAAATAACATCAAATAACGAAACATAGTTTTCCCAATTATTTTAGTAAAATAAGGTTTTTACACAGATAAAAACTATATCAGATATTAAAATACAGCCTATAACTTCAGGAGAAAATAATATATTTTAATTAGTGGTAGGAAACTTCATAAATAACACAATTTTAATTGCTACAACGATTCAATTTATTAGTTATTTCCATTCATGACAGTCCTCTCCTTCCACTCAATAGTAGCCCTGAGAAGAATTTCTTTAGAGTAGTTGTTGACCCTTCACATCCAATGGTGGATGGTTATGAATTAATGAATACGAATAATGTTCATGAGGAGGTTTATAAAAGTATTTAACGTAAGCATAGGTCAATATATAGAGGCCCTACATAATTTTAAGTGGTTTGTCAAGGAGAGATGAATAACACAAATATATATCAAACAAAACTTTTACTGAATACTATCAAACATACTCCTTCTAACATTTAGAAAGATCTCTAACCTCCTGAATATTGTAAACATCATTATTTACTTTCCAGCAGCTGTTACGATATTTTAAAAACATCATTATTTACATTTTTTTACCTTGGCAATGGTATTTTGTACTGAGTATTATAAGCATTTATAAGGGAAAATGGTTCAACCCTTTATTGAAATCAGGAGCGCTAACCATTAAGATAAAGATAGCAACAAACCCATTTGAACAGTTTTGATTTTTTATTAATATAAATCTCTCTCCATGTTATTATTATGGGTGAAAGATGTACTTTGAGGGATTCTCATACCCTTTAGGTTGAAAATATTGAAAAATGAATATCCTTATACACAATATGAATAGTGGCAATATTTTTACTTCTTAAACCCTTAAATTTAGACAAGAAGTAAGGGAGGAATCGCATTAACATAAACGCTTCTCATATTATATATATATATATACGTAATCAGGGGGATTATCAGTACCAATGTGCGTGTAGGGGTAGGCGGGTGGGTCAGTACCAATGTGCGTGTAGGGGTGGGCAGTTGGGTCAGTACCACTGTACGTGTATGGTGGGCGGGTGGGTCAGTACCACTGTACGTATAGGGGTGGGCGGATGGGTCAGTACCACTGTATGTGTATGGGTGGGCGGGTGAGTCAATACCACTGTACGGGTATGGGCGGACTGGTGTGTCAATACCACTGTACGTGTATGGGTGGGCGGGTTTTATATATATATATATATATATATATATAAAAGGATAATTAATATCAATTTGCTTCAATGTTATATATTTCAATATATCTAAAATTGAAAAATTTTATGAGTAAGTATGATGCTAAGTATGACGTTAGCATCATACTTAACAAAAATAAATTATGAATCATATCGTCAAATTACTTTGTATAACTGTTTCAGCAATACGACAGAGGATATTATGGACAAGAGGGGGGAGGTCAGCAATCAACAGCACTTGGCATTTTCAACCGCCCTGGATATCCTGGTTACCCTAGCTACCAGTCCTACGACACCAAAAACTTTGCGAAGCACGACCAAAGAGGAGACTCTGCTAATTGTATTCCAAAATGCTTTGCTGAAAAAGGTCCTCGAGTAAGTATTAAAAAAGTTAAAACATTGCAAGAAAAATTGTAATGTTAAATTTATCTGTGTCTGATACTAAAATCTGTTTTATCACACTAAGATAAGATTTGTGGTGTTAGAAAAACGTAAGTTATTTTGAGAAAGGTTCAACAAAAAAAATTAGTTATCAAATAGTCTGTCTAAGTTGAGTTTCAACTAAAAATGGCATTTTTAAAAATCAATAAAAAAAATAAAAAAAACTAAAGTAGGGATCAAAATTATTAAATATTTTTCTATTTCATTTGAATTCACAATATCTGAGCCACACACAATTCTTCATGGTTTTATTTTGAAGAATATCACTTTATAATAGACAATAGACATAATTTTTTATTGCCATTAAACATAACATACAGTACACAATAAGCACAGGTCAGATATAACAGTAAAAATTTTCCAAATAAATCTGTCCATAATTCTTAGAGAGGTTACTTATTCTTGCAGTACAATACTAAAAAAACTTACAGACTCAACAACTTGTAACAGATAAAATTTAACTTTTTTACGGGTCAGTTATATTACAGTTAAGAAATTCAAGTACAGAATTAAAAGTTTTAGATTTTAACCATTTACAAAGTCTAATTTTAAAGCTAGATGTTGAAGTAGCCTCATAGTTTGGGTCTAATATTGCCAACAGAGACTTGCACTTCAGGCAAGAATGTAGTAGTTTTCATGTTTATGCTTTTTTTGTGTGGTTGATGTAGGCTCTGAAATGCTTTGTAGTAATAAAATATTAATGTTTGTGTTGTGGTTCTTCAGTATGATCGGTTTGTCATAGTGGTTGTATGACAAAGGGCTCTCCAAATAATTTCAGGTCAGATATGAATTACTTTTTCCTGAACATTTTCTTCCCAAACTGTACTGTCTTCCTCGGAGCGACCGTAGCTAAGGGGCTAAGGCGTTGGTTTGCCAGGCCATCGGTCCGGGTTCGATTCCCAACACGACCACTAACAGTTTTTGCCCTGCCGCTCCCGTGGTTCGGAAGTCACGTAAAGCCGTTGGTCCCCATGTTAAGTGTTAGAGAGGGCTTCTTAGCCCTAACTTCACCTGGTAAAATAAGACGACCTTTTACTTTAACTTTTCAAACAGGGGGCTTAACTTTAACTTTTCCCTTTCAAGAGGGCTTATTAAAATATTAATTAACTATAAAATATGAAGTTCTATATTATTGAAAGTGGCTGAAATCACCCACTCAACATCCTCCAAACCAGATATAAAATATCTTGTTGCCTGACAAGCAAAGTCATTGACATGCTTAAACTAGGTTTTTTTAGGAGTTTGTTCATTAATTATTTCTAAGATGCCAATCGTAGAGATATCAGGCAAATATGAGGGGTGAATGAGTGTGATGAGTATAGATGAACTAGTGTAGTCATTGTTACTATCTGAATTCAACTTAGCTCGGAAAGGACTATTTATTGATAGCCCAATAGCCAGGGCAACTATGGGACCTACAGCTTTACATGGAATCCGAACCACATAGTATTAGTCTGATTTTCAGCTAACTGACAAGTCTGACACTCAGTTCTCTTTCCTAGACAACATCTGAACCTTGACCACCATCCAACATGGACACCTAAGACTTCTTTAGCAGTGTCCACGTTGATTACCATTGAGCGGACACTGTGCCAGTATTAAGAGGACCAAGCGTGGAACCTATCACCTACAATCTCCCAAACACTTTGTTCCCAAGTACCTGGGTTACAGCACTGCACCACCAGTGTCGACTATGAATTTCCCAAACTATTAGACAGAATAAAACTGTCCAAACTCCATATTGATGAGATTTACGTGGTTTGTTGTCTTGACATTGTACTTGATCTTTTGTCATGTTGGTAGCAATGTTATCCAGACAGTCATTACTACTTGTACATCGTTTATGTAATCAATTCAAAGTATATGACTAATATAACCAAGAAATAAATGTTAAAACATCTTTCAGATTCATCATTAAGTCTGTTGAAAAGTTAAAACAATTGAAGAGTACTTTTTATGCAAATACTTAAAACATACAAATACAATATATTTTATAGTAATTAAAAAAAACTAAGTTAGTATTTAAATCTATTAAAACATATTTCATAAAATTCTTTACACAAACCAAATTCGACTAAGTCCATAATCATAAATCTTCTACACCTTTGTTTACCTAACCTGATGACCCCCTCCCCATCCACCCATACAGACAGAAGTTATAACCCACCCAACCCTACACATACGGTGGTAATTACTCACTCACTTACCCCTACATTTATACTAATATCTTCTACACTTGGTGACCTGTAGAATAGCTTTTCTTTTAAAACTTAACATAAAGGAATATTTTTCTGTTCCTTTGTAAAATGATTTTTTTTATTAAAAATATTTGTAATATTTTATGCTAACCATTATTTTCTTTATACGAAATTATTAAGTGACTGTTGATTAAAGGCTCTTTCCCTGCTCACAGAGGGATAGTCTTTGCGGGGAAATATTATTCTACTGTTTATTGTTATGTCTCTGTTTTGTTTGATTTAGAATAAATTGGTTTTCGATTTAATTTGATTTGAATAGTGACCCAATCACCCTCCAGTAAACGTATGTTAATGAAATCATAGTCACATTTAACAAAGTTACAGTACTCACTTCATCTCACATGTAGAATTTCATATTGGCAAAAACTGTAGTCTTCAGAACCTGGACTCATGAGCTACTAACTGTTCATATAATTCAATAAGTCATTTTTATCTTTTTCTGATAGAACATTTAAACTAAAAACATTAAGAGACTAACTTTTACAAGCTAGTTTGACACGTTTATTATACCTATGAGAAGTTCCTGATGAAGTGACTGTTTTCCTTGCACAAAATCTCAGCTAGTGCAATCTGGTCCTGGGAAACTTGCAAGTCTTCAACTGTCTTAGACAGTCTTTTGGTTCTGTTCAGATAGCCATTGCTTATATCACTAACTATAGAAACAAAAAGATATTCTGTTCATATGGGCCCTGTGCAGCTAGTTTTCCTCTGGATAAAATTAGTTGATATTACATTTTTACAAATAGCACTAGCAGTCTCATTCCCTATATCTCTTTTCATCTCTCTTTCTGCCTCTCTCCAGCACACACTGCAGTTACTAATAGCTGAGCTAGTAGCACGCCAAACAGTTGTCCAAGCACTTATTTGAGATAGTATAACATTAGGTAACAGCACAGGCACGTGTCTGCAGAAAATGCTTTGCCTAGTTCGCCAGTGTGTTTCTATAGTTAATGCTCGCAGTTTAATTGAAGATACCTTTCTATCTTACAGTGTTCACTAACTTGACACTGCTATATACACGTAGGTCTCTATCGTAATTCTGACAGCAAACCTTTTACATTTTGATAGGTCTGAGGTCACTACCAAGTACTTGAACGAGGGAACTCGGATGAGGAATCGTTCTTTGAAATATTAATGAAGATCTTAATATAAAATTTGTTAGATACTTGGCATTTTATCACAATAAAACTAAACAATTCCTGTTTACTGATTGATAATAAGAATTATGTTTTTGTTTAGGGTCCACCAGGATCGCCTGGCTTGCAAGGACCTCAAGGAGTTCGAGGGTTTCCAGGTACGGAAGGTCTGCCAGGCCCTGTGGGAGCCAAGGGAGACACAGGACCTCCGGGGCCTTGGGGACTTAAAGGAGATCGGGTGAGACCACTTTCTCAACTCTGATATTTAATCAAAACAATCTGCTATTTCTTTTACAGTTTACTTATTGATGATGTAATGTTCATATGCATCAAAAAAAGTATATTTTGTGGTTAAATTAACATTTTAAAAATGAATTAAACAAATTTTGATTTGGTTCAATCAAATGATTGATTGAAAATATATCTCATAAAGGCAGTTCAGATAAAAAGAAATATAAAAGGGTTTCAAAAGTCATTTGAAGGGATAATCCTTCAAATACAGAAAAGATAAGCAGCTACTGTGAAGAGACTAATCTAATACCACTTTATTTTAAATGCTGATTAAAACACAGAAATCTATAGTGACCGATTGTTTTATTTTTTTTAACACTATAGTAATGTTATAACATTTATACTACTTTTTTCGTTAAATCACACTTTAATAACCCCTACACATATAACTTGTCTTACGATGGTCATTTACTGACCATTCCATGCCTTTATATATTAAGATGCTTGATTTTAGTGAAAAATAATTTAGAGCAGTTAATGAAAGCACAACAGAAACATCACTATGAAATGAGATTTCATCAAAATTTCCAGTATCCAAGACATCGATTGACATTAGTTCAAAAAACCCCTCAATATATGGGAAAAAAACTGTATAATAAACTCCCAAATAATTTAAAAGGTAAAATTAAGGAAAACAGCTTTAAACATAAATTGAAAAGTTTCCTTACGGAGAAAATCTATTATTCAGTGGAAGGATTTTTGAATGATTAGGCTGTAGCACTAGGAAATAATTCCTTTCTGTTTTATTTAACACATTTGTCATTTTGATATATTCATTTTAGCATAATAATTTAGTTTTAAGGCAATTTGACAATGTCATATGTTCTGTACTAGCTATGCTAGTTGTAAAAGAATGTATTTATTATGACAATAAAGTTATTCTTATTCTTATTCTTACCTTCAGGGGAGAATGGGTGCTCCTGGATTCCCTGGCTTGAACGGACTTCCCGGAGTAGCAGGACCTCCTGGATTTCCAGGAATCCCAGGATTGGACGGCTGTAATGGAACTGATGTGAGTTAAATATACAAGAAGTAATAATAATTGTGAGTTTGAAGATTTTTTTGTACTGCCATGTTTACTCATTAAGTAGACATTTAACTTAAGAAAACTCCAAACAGACATTTCCAATGAGTAATTTTGTCGCAGTCAAGCCCCTGACCCTCTACCTCGTGTTGACTCTGGTGTTGACTTGTAACTCCATCGACTATCAGAAGACCGGTTATCGTCTGTCTGTCCTCCCCAGACCATTGTTTGATTTGAAGGATCTGGCAGTATTTTCTCTCTTTCCTGCTTTCCCACCAGGCAGTAAATATTTCAGTAGATGATGATCGCTTATGCCAGTTTTTTCAGTCGAAAATTACTTCACTTGAAGATATTTCATTCTTACTCTTTTTAACATGTGTATTTCAAAATTGATATGCTTTATAGGATTAGTGTGACTAGATTATTTGAAATTAGATTTTTCCAACTGGTTTTAGTTTATTTTAAAAAAAACTAATACATTATAACAATAGTATTTTTTTTTTTTTTTTTATTTAAAAGAGAAATCTTGGTATAAAGTTACATTATGGCCTCAAAAACTCTAGACTATTCTATTCACTTTATAAGTAGTCAAGGTTAAAATTGTACGTTTATAAATAAAGCTTTAATCTAAATATAAATTTGCCATTGCTCTTTTGGAGAATCAAATACAGTATGGCTACAGGCAAAGAACACTCTTAAAACTGGCTGTGTTTAATACGTAATACTTACACTAGTGAAGTGAACTAAAACACATGGCTGTGAATATTCCTGAAATGATATTTTGATCTTTGGACCTCTTATTAGCTTAATGGTTAGCACTTCTGCCTTCAAGGCAGAGGGTCATGAGCTCAAATCCCTGGATATCCCCAAACACTTGTTAAGATGAGTTTGGAACGCAAACAGCGTTATATCTGTAAGTTAAAAGTGCCACCGGTGAAGACGTAATAGTAATTAAAACAAAATATCAGTTTCGATTAAGAAATTGTCCATCCTGTAGACTGTATAAAATTGTTGATTAGCTATAGTTAGAGAGCTACTAGGACAGTAATAGATTTTCCCATATGTGTGGGCCGCTCGTAACAGTGCCACTATCATTTGCACTTAAGTCGCATGTATTAAAGGATTTCTAGGAGTGGCCAGTCAGACGTCTTCTAATAGGTTACATTAGGGAAACATGAATAAATAACTTACATATTTTCATTTTATGACATTCTATTATAAAAATATTATACTTAGAGAAACAATGTTTGAATATTTGTTCCTTTGCCCACAAAAGGAAATACATGCCTCAACCATGAGTTTGATGATCTAATTAATTCTTAAGTAAGAATGAAAAAAAATACCAATTTAAACTTTTGTTATAACATTTATACTCTTTTTTTATGGCCTACATTTTTTTACAAAAGTCATAAATAGCCCTTTACAAAATAAAGACGAATCGTAAGTTGATTCATTTTAAATTTGACTGACTCTTATTAAAAATGTGTCAGTCTGTTTTTATTATTATTGAAAAATCAATTAAATAAAATTGTTCAAAAGGTTATGTTTGTTTGGTGCTATATGCATATGCCTTTCTATGGCAAGAACATTTTTGAATTTTTATCATATTTTTGTTCCTGTGTGTTATATTTACATTTTTTCTTTTTTAATCATCAGGGACAACCCGGAGTACCAGGACCTCCAGGTCAAATCGGACCCAGAGGTATTCCAGGTTTGAATGGCCCAAAGGGAGAAAAAGGTTTGCCAGCGTATGGAGGACTGTATCCAAAAGGCCAAAAAGGAGAACCAGGCTTAAACGGAGTTGAAGGAGTCCGGGGCTATCCTGGAGATCCTGGACCTGTGGGACCCATCGGGTATAAAGGCGATACTGGTACAAAGGTACAGGAAACATTGAACATTTGCAATTTTCTAAACAGCTTAGTTTAATTATTGAAATAAAACGAAAACTATATAAATATTCAGACCTTTACGATTCTTGTTTCCTTTAGAATAGGTAAATAAAACGATTTTGGAATCATCAAATTTTTTTGATTATTCGTCAGTCAATTGGCTTAATTACCTATCCTGAAGGCTACAAAAATGTTGTCTCCATTTGTAACCAGAGAACATTGCATAAATCATGTTAAATCTGTTCATGTAAAATGTAGTTATCAGTAAAGTAGTCTGCACTCATGAATAAAGAACTATGGTTATATAATATTTTTTCCATTTTTAACTGAAAAAAGCAAATCTCTACATTATTTTTATACTGAGTTTGAATTTTATACAAAATTTACAGAGCAGAAATTTTATTTTTTCTTGAATCTAATAGTTTTTTTCTATTTTCTTAACTAATAGCTATATTTTCCAAAACAAAAAATTGTCAAGGGAATGTAATTAGTTTGTCAAAATTATCGTGTTTAATCAGGCTGAATTTTTAGCTATAAAATATACTATCCTGCCTTTTATTATTAGTAATAATTTGAATTTCAAACCATGTCTGCTTGTATATGATTGAACTTGCTTTGCTCGTTGGGGGCTTTGCCCCCAAACCCTAAAGTTCTGACCAATTTACTGAATTGAATTGTATAACTTATATTTTATTCAGTTAAGATTAAGATACTCGTATTACGTTTAGTATTCGTTTAATAATCATTTCCTGGAAAAGAAAATCCCAAACCCCTCATGCCTTTAAGCATCAAAAGCTACCCAAGATGATAATGGTGCCACCCAAGTTGATGACAGGTGGCTTTCCAGCTTGATAATGGAGGAATTCTCTAGATGATCTCGGAGACTACCCAAGTTGATGAAGAAGAGTTGTCCAAGTTGATCACAGGGCATTCCTATGTTGATGACGGGATATTACTCAAGTTGATCCCATGTTATTCGCGGGTGCTACCCATGATGATCAGGGGTGGTACCGTACTAAACTTGATAATGGGTGCTACAAAGTTAATAATGGAAGGGTGTAACCCAGCTTATCTTGGATGATACCCAAATTAATCACTTGGGGCTACTCAAGAAGTAGAATAAGGGAGCTAACCATGTTAATCATAAGGTGCTACCCAAGGTAATCATGAGAGGGGGTACCCAAGATGATCACGATGGGCTACTTAACTTGATCACTGAAATTTCCCAAGCTGATTATGACTGGCTTCCTAAGTTAGTCACAATAGCCTACAAACGTTGTTTACGGGGACTAACCAAGATTATCATGGGTGCTTCAAAGTTGCTCCGGGGTAATATATAAGATGATAACTTGGGGCTACCTAAGTTTATGATGGTTGGCTACCCAAATTGATTATGGGGTTATAGACGTTGATCGTGAGGGGCTCCCCAAGCTGATCACGGAAGCTACCCAAGAAGATCACGGTAGGCTACCCACATTGATCCAGAGGGTTACCCAAGATGACCACATGGGGCTACCTAAGATGATCATGGGGGGGCTACCCAAGTTAATCACTGAGCCTACGTTATTTGACCACGGGGAGCTACTTAAGATGATAACAGGATGCTACCCAAGGTAATCATGGTGAGCTACCTGAATTGATCTCAGTGGCTACTTAAGATGATAAAAGGGGCTACTTAAGATGATGACGGGGTGTTACCTAAATGGATTAAGGGATGCTTAATTAGTTAAATTTGTGACTACACTGGCTTATCACGTATGTCAACATTTAAATATCCGCCATTTTTACATTTTTAAATGTGAAAAATCTAATTTTAAAGCAGTTTTGATAACTGAAAGGTTAATGACTTTTTGTACACAATTTAATTGTTAATTTAAATATTTCATTGGGTGTTACATAAATTAAAAATGACAGCTTCAATAAAAGAAAAGCCTATATTCTGCAAACACATCAGCGTTTTTATGCCAGCCATTTTGAATTTTTTCTAGGTTATGAAAAATGAAAAATTAAATTTTATAACACTTTTGATAACAGAGTAGTGAATGTAAATAGTGTGTAATGTTTCAGCTCCTACAATATCTTAATAATAAAATAAAATACAAAAAACCTAACAAAAATAGTATTTTTGAATGAGAATTGAAATTTAACGATTTTTTGTGCAGTTATTATAAAAAATACAAAAAAATTATACCTAACCAAAATTGTAGGAAATTGAATTACGAATCTGGAATATGTTGTTAGATTTGCTCTACAATCAACCGTTTGCCCACAATATTGCCGTAAGTAAACCTCTGCACACAATTCAAAATTCCCGTCCCTCATTTTGATTATTTGGGGGTTAATAATAAAATATTTTGAGTTTTCAGAATTTTACCGTTAGTTGCTCGGTAAAAGCTACAAGTTTGCCAAATTTCAAGTCTCTAGCTCATCTAGAAGTGGGTTAGAATTTGTATACATGATGTTTATGTAGTGTTTTGTATACATATGTAATTGATAATTTTTAACTCTTTGTTATTTAACTGTTATTTGCTCAAACTATCTCTCTCTACTATTTCCTTCTCAAAATAGATTACTTTATATATACACCACTGTCTTTTATAAGTGTACAATTTTTCAATCGAAACAAATTTGTTTTTAATTTACATACACTTTTTTTATTTTGCTATCATAGCCTTTCTTAGGTTGTTGCTGTTTGGGCTAGGATCCCACCTTACACATGCAGGCCAATTTGGGGGTCTTGTTAATATTCAATTTTGTCATTATTTTGTAATTATATTTTTATTATTCTATTCATTTTATTTTGATCTTTTTTATTTTATTTTTCTATCAAATTCTTTTTATTGAAACAAATTTAAATAAGACATGTATTCCAGAAATCAAAAGCATGTGAAAGGAAATAAAATACTGAAATTCTATTTTATTCATTGTATTTAATAGAACTGTTTCATACTTTCAGGGCTCTCCTGGACTAATGGGCCTAAAAGGAGAGAAAGGAAATGAAGGTGTGGCGTTTGAGTGTGAAAAAGGGCAGAAGGGTGATAAAGGTATTAGGGGCCCTCCAGGAATACCTTCATACCCTCCAGGATCAAAGAGACCAGAAGAGAAGACAGTAGGACCTGTGGGGCAGCCAGGGGAGAGGGGAGATAGAGTAAGTATTAAAACTGTGGAGTCTGATTTTTAACATAGGTAATTGTAATTATTAGATATTCTGAATCAGGAGATTGTTGGATTTAGGTTTTGTCTTGTTAAGGCTGTTTGGTAAAAAAAAATGTTTAATTTTTTTCAATTTCAATGAGTTTATAACAGCTATTAAACGTCTCCCAAGTAGTTTAAAATTATGTTTATAGTTATAAATACATCACCTTAAAGATGCGAATTTGGGCTTTCTTGGTACTTACAGTATTAAGAAACTATTTTCCCGACTATTCCAAAATTTTAAAAACAGACCCTTACAGGACTTGTCCTGCTCATCAGTTATTTTAAATTACGTAATTTTACTGCAAATTAGTAAATTTGATTTTAGATAATTAATGATATATGTTTGCCTCTATTTTATTACGACAAGAAATACCATGTCGTGTTTGGCATCTTATGATTTTTCATATCACACAATTTACAAAATTGATTAACTTTATACACACAACTTTTAGTTGTACTTTTACTCCCATGTTATATTACAATAGACAATACCCTTTATTACAATTTCACTAAGAAATGTTACAGTGTCAAATGAAAGAAATGTTACAGTCAAAAATAAAATATGTTTTTCATGGTCTCTCCAAGAGTAGATCTCGTTAAGGGTGTAGAATGCCATGTCCAGAAGCTATCTTCGCAGCATTCTACAAGGCTGAAATTCCAACCGCTATGCAAACGTACAGCGAGACACAGCACCTGCACCCACAGGATCGCTCTTAAACGACTTCCTGCAATCATACCCCAGCCATCCCAAGGGAGGAGGATCCGACTGTCTATGTATGAGTAGATCGCGGTCAGACGTACATTCAGCGCTACAAGTGGAATTTAGTTGTCCCTAAAGCCGGCTGACCCGCCTTAAGATTTTGTCATAGAAATCACAACTATGTGGTGTATCAGATATCTAAAATTCATTAAAATGAATATGAAATGACTCTTGGTTTATGAAGGTTATAATAGTAATAATCATTCTTTAATTGGACTTTTATATAACAACTACAAAGGTGCATAACACTCGTGCATTGTCAAATATAAATGCCCATACTTAGAGAATACTGAGTTGAGGCAAAGATAAAAAAAATTTTATTTATATTTCTACTTTAAAATTTAACTTGCAATGATTTTAAATTCCAGGGTGACTTTGGACCTCCAGGACTGAAGGGAGAGCCAGGGCCATTGGGTGATCCAGGTCTTCCTGGGATGCTGGGAATGAAGGGCGAAAAAGGACTTCAAGGACCCCCTGGACCTAGGGTGAGTAACTTTGTTCCAACATTTCAGTAATTTAAATATATAAAAGTCCTCTATATGATATCAATAATTAACCATCTGAATACAATGTCTTTAAATTTAAAGTTTAAATTATGTTTTTTCTACTCGAAAATAACTCTTCGTTAATTTTAATATGTCTTAAATATAATAATTAGTTGTAAATTTCAGATGGAGTTGATATTGGTATTCCTCGTTGTTAATAAATTTTTACAAAATTGTTGCCTGATGATGCCAGCTTTTCTGGCAAAAGGCCTCGAAAAAAGTATTTTTATTGGTGATTTTGTAAAAATTTATTAATAATAATTAGTATTCAAAATAATAGTCTAACTTGAACTTCATGCACTGCCAACTTCTTTGTTAGGTGATAAAGTGCTAGTATTACTTTTTTTATAACCTACGGTTTTTAAGATATACAATTGTGTCCACAGACAGGTCTATTCTATCCCAATTTGAGATAATACGTTGTTATCTAATGTGTGGAGAATCGCTTGTGATGAGACATTTTATTTGTATACATATGTCAGGATTTTTGAAGATGATTAAGGTGACAAATGGACAATTCGTATCCATTCAACACCTGATTAGGTGTTGAATGGATACAAATTGTTGTGTTTGTTTTTGCCATTTTGCCCGGATGTGACGTCATACGAGATGCGTGTGATACCTTACCGTCTTCTTTCCTAAGGGTATCGTGACCACAACGCACTTTTACATTACAGATGCCAGCAGGTACATGTTTTGTATTGAATGGAAGAGGCACAATATAAATCAATGTAAACCCCGTACATAGGACGGGTACTATGCTAGTTTTAACTAATTACAATTGTATATCTGTGCTGTTTCTTTTTTCTGAAGTAATTTATTTATTAAGGATTATCCTGAAGGTTTCCTAAAGGTGCCATACAAAACTTTTAATTAAAAATAATTGGTGAGGTTAATTCAAAATAAATTTCTTTACAAATCTAACTGTAACCATTTTAATTCCAAAATTCTACTCATCTTATTTTCCTCCACAGTTAACTTATTGCTCTTCAAAAGAGAGGAGAAAAAATTGTTATCCTCTTATATGAATATGAAAGTTTAATAATTCATTGGCTTGGAATATTGTGTAATACGGACAAAGTGCATGATTTTGACAGTGCAGCTTATATATATTTAATGATTATATGCACAGGCAACCAATGATTTGTTTTTATAAAAGCTAAGATTTACAAAGGGAGAATTAGGGGAAAGTCAAGTCAAATGAAGTGTATTTCTACGGAACTGGCTCCATAACATGTGAAAGTCATATTCACGCCTTATTTCTTTAAAATGTTAGTCTCTTAGTTACATTTTGTATTTCTTGAAGTTGTTTATTCTACTTCTCAGCTTCTAAGTGACGTACTACTAAATGTAAAGTGTTTTCAATTGTGATAAGTAACGTATTTTTGTATTGTTAGGGGCGAGATGGTTTCAGTGGAGGACCAGGTCCTGTTGGACAGAAAGGAGACAGAGGTTCTGAAGGTCTGGCTGGATTACCAGGAAGACCAGGTCCAAAGGGAGAGCCTGGTAGGGATGGTGCGTCAGGACCACCTGGAATCAGAGGCCCTGCAGGACCTCCCGGAGTAAGTATTACTATTGTCGATGCTGAAATTATGTGCACCCGAGTGTGAAGGCTGATTACTAAGAAACTAAGAGGCATATAACAAATCCAATCACGCCATTTTTTCCTTATTAAATTGTACGTTATGATGTACACATTTTAAAATTGTATTATAAGTTTTATTAATGTTTATCCAAGTTGGAACAAAAAAAGTTCCAGAATTTTAACTAGTTTTAACTGTGCATCAACTTTACACTTTTATTACTAAAAAACCTGTCACCTTTATATTTTAATATGTGCTTGCCAGGAGTGTGTTCTTTAAGTTTAGTAAATTTCAGAGTTTTAACTTTTCATGAAAAAATTTTCTTATTGCTTTTATGAAACAATGCCTTCTTGGCTTCTAGAGGTTGTAAAATTAATTAATTAGGCATGTGGCATTTACTTCAAATTGATCAAAATAGGTCTTGATTACATCTCTTTATGTGTATTCTTGAGTTGCTTTATAACTATTGAATTACAGGAGTACTGGTATATAATAATCGGACAATTCTTTGATTGTTGACACAGTACTAACCTCCATAACAAATACACAAAACTACTATCCACTTTTATTTAATCACATACAATCCATTAAATTTCAAATTATAATAGGTTTTATATGTTTATTGTGTAAGTTTAAAATTAATTGAGCTACAGTTTCTGTGTAAATCACTCATCTTATTACAGTAGTCACGTCATAATTATTTTGTTGATTACTTAACATCATAACAGAGAGCAAGTCTAGTTTCACCAAGTGATTATATCACTTTCTAAGCATAACTTGCAATAAAATATTATTTTTTTCTTTAGACATCATATTAAATGTACTCCACTTGTTTTTGTATAAAAACCCCTTTCTTAGGAAAATTTACAAAAATCCTCAAAAGCTGCAGATTTTTTTCTCATCAGGCTATGTAGACATTCTGAAAATTTAATAGTTTACTATGCTGTACTTATGTAATCAAAGAATATTATATAATTAAATCAAAATGTTATCTGACAGATTATAATGATGTGTTAAGTTACGTTGCTCTATGTTATTGTATACGTTAAATAAATATTAAAACTTTCTTGATTCATATACAATGATTAGATATAACGCATATTTAATGTAATGTTTTGTTTCATTTATTTTCAATAAATTAATAAAAGTAGTTACAAAAAATACAAAATCAATCCAGTTTTCAAATTATTCAGTTTTTTTTAAATAAAAGAATTAATAAACCATTAAATTTTTAATAAATAGTTTTAAAAATTCACTTTTGTACCTTTTTTACAAAATTAATACTTTTTGAGTTATTTTGAAAACAACTAAGCAAACTTACGAACAGTTTTTCATTATTAGATATCATTATAATAAAGAGTTTACTTAAGTTAGGTTAAATGTGATCTAGTATTTTGAAAAATATGATACAAAAATTAATGGTTTTTGACTTCTTTTGGCCGACAGAACAATATCCCAAAGTTTGTAGGGAGTGTTTATTTTACTAACTTCTGTATTTGAAAACAAGTTTTTTATCATAATTCACTAAGATGTAATTGTTGTACCAAAAATTGTTCAAACGGTGGAATGGTATTTGAGGACATTTATAAATTGGTTGTTTCTTTCACATTGTGATCTTAATAATAGAGGTCTAATTTTGATGCCTTTTTTAATATTAAACTGTAATAAAAATATAATAACCTACAATATGGTTGAAGTTATACTTGATTTTCAAATCTACTTCCTGGGGATTAAAATCTTTGAATATGAATTTAATTTGTAGGTAATTAACTAAGAACATTGTTTTACCTTGATTACTTTATTACCAATTATAAATTTACTGTCTTTATTTTCTAGGAGTTTAATTTTGTTGCGTTTTACATTCATTGTTTAACAATGTTATATTGCCACAGGGTGGAAAAGGTCAACCTGGTCCAAAAGGAGAGCCTGGACCCAGAGGATATCCAGGCCCACAGGGCCCCAAAGGTATAGATGGGTTTGATGGTATTCAGGGAGAGAGAGGACCACCTGGTCAACCTGGAGGTCCTGGCATTCCAGGGACTCCTGGGCCAGAAGGATTCCCAGGAGCAAAGGGAGAAAAGGGTGAATCTGGATTACCTGGTGAGAAGGCATGATTTAAAACAAATCTTTAAACTTAATTATATTTGTACATAGATTAATATTTGTGAAATGTTATGCTAATTTATAGTGGAAAATGCCTCTTAAGTAGTAACATCATTGGAAGATTGTAAAGAGATAAAAATATGTTGCCAAATATTTCACAAGCCAAATTGAATCTTAATTTCTCATAACAAGAATTAATTAAAATGGTTAGTTAAAAAAAGGACTTAAGCAAATTGGCATTAGTAAAAAGGCATTGGGTTTTTAACTGCTTACATATTTTATTGAAAACAGAATAGTAAATTCAAGATGTTTTCTATTTGGCAAGTCACACATAGCGGGGTTCCACAAGGTTCTACATTGGGGCCTCTTTTGTTCTCATTTTATATAAACACATTATCAGTGATATCTCAACACAGCCTTCTATGCAGATGAGACATCAGTAATAATAAAGGCAAATAACCACAAAAAAATAAAAGAACATGACACTATTAACAAGCTGACTAAATGGTTTGAACAAAATTTATTGACATTGAACAATTTAAAAACAAAAATAGTTAAATTTAAAACAAAAAATAAAGCCTTAAATAATTTAGGAGATCTCAATTTTAGAACAGAAACAAATCACAACAATTTAGTACGGTAATCAATTTTGATTAAAATCTCAACTAGAAAGGACACACAGTTTCTTTTTAAGAAATTGAATTCATTCGGATTTTCCAGTGGAGTAATCTCTAATTCAACTATCTTGGAAGTATGTAGGAATGTTTATTACTCATACGTTCAGGGTCTCTTAAAGTACGGGATAATTTTATGGGGGAGCTTCACTGAAATTGAACATCATTTCTAAAGTACAAAAATCAATTGTAAGATCATTTTGTAATTATGATCAGTCATTTTAGCCCAGAACGGATGATTCTTATTCTTATTTGTATTCTTACCTATGAGACACCAACACAACGTTGTGTATATTTTAAGGCGAATATGAATGAGGACATGAGTGTAGGATGAGTGTGGATGAGTGTAGTCTGGTTACTAACTGAATTCAACTGTTCCTCAGAAAGGAAAATTTATTAATAGCTCAACAGCCAGCACAAATAAGAGACTTATAGCTTTACGAGGAATCCGAACCATCTAGTGTTGGTCTGATTTTAAGCTGATTGACAAGCCTGATACTCAGTTATCTCTTCCACACAGCATCCGTACAATTATTACCAACCAACATGGACATTCCAGACTTCTCTAGTAGTATCCACGCTGAACCATTGAGTGGATGTCATTTTTGCTATTAACATTAAATTACTGTACTTACATGCTTCATTCAATATGTTCACATGAAAAAACTTGACAACACATTTCAGATTTGAAGATCCATCCACGGACAAAGATACCATGCAGCTAATTACATATTCCCACATCACAGCACATGCCTCGTTGAAAGAGGTGCAATTTCAATAAAAGTCTGAATTGCCTTGACCAGTCATCAAATCTACAATTTTGAGGGGTTATTAGGCAGTATAACTGATTGGTGCATTCTATATTAGATTCTCAGCTTGATCAATCAATCAATAATTTATTGGGCACAATTTTATTGCCAAGTCAATATTATACATTGAGTATATAGCTAAGTAATTTTACAAAGTCAGTATTAACTAACACAATATTTGTATTTACAAAATAAGAAAACTAAAAATACATAAAACGTATTTACCTTTAAATCAAGAATGTCGGAACTATTTTACATGACCGCCAGCCACATATTCCTTGACGCTGTAATGGCATTTATCAATGAGGTTTTTTTTACCTGACGCCGGAAATTAGCGCTATCGGACTCCATCCTCAGTGCAGTTGTTAAGCTATTGAAGATTTTGACTCCATTGTATAGAAGATTACGTTTAAAAAAAGAACTTGAATGAGAAGGAATGTTAATCATGTGGTTACTACGGAGATTGTAAATATGATTAGAAGCTGTTGAAAATGGTAGAAATTTTGTTTGACAAAGCTCAGTGTTTCTAGAATAAAAATTGAAGGGAAGGTAAGATTGTTAAACGTTCGGAAGTATTCACGGCAACAGTCACGCCTTTTTTAGGAAAATATCATCCTTATTGCTTTTTTTCATTCTAAACAAGAATAGCGTCTTCCGAGACTCCCCACCCCACACGGGAACTGCATATACAAGGTGTGGATACAACAATCCGTAGTAGGCAGTGAGAAGGACCTCAGGGTCCACTGTCCCTGCCAGATTCCTCAATATGAAGATTCCAGTGCTCATTTTATTGGATACATTCATAATATGGGGATAAAAACTCAATTTATCGTCTATAGTTAGACCCAGGAATTTCACAATCTCCGATGATTCTAGTTCTGTGTCTCCAAGGAAAACACCGAACCCAAAGTCAAAATCAGACAAATTTTGACCAAGGGTAAATTTAGTGAGATGTGATTTTAATGAATTGACTTTAAGTGAATGATCCTCAAACCATTGAAGGAGGTTATTAGATTCCAGAAGAGCACTGATTTCTAATTGTTCTCGAGAAGGAGCGGACAGTGAGAAGGAAGTTTCATCAGCAAAAAGGCAAACTTGGGCAGTTTTTACTGTCAGTGGAAGATTGTTAGTAAAATTTAAAAACAGAATTGGGCCAAGTATAGACCCCTGGGGGACGCCACTAGTTACTGTGGTCACAGCAGAGGAATGACGCAGTTTAAAACCCGCAGTGTCACTGCGGATATTTCGACGAACTGCCTCCGACCCTGAAAGTAAGACGAAAACCATTCTAGAGCATGGCCTCGTATTCCAATGTGAACCATTTTATTTAGCAATAAGGTATGGTTGACTGTATTGAAGGCCTTGCTCAGATCAAAAAATAGGCCGGCAAAGTAGTTTTCCTATCTAATCGTCTAACTGCATTATGTAGTAGAGAAAATATAGCATTGGTCGTTGACTTTGTGCTCACAAAGCAAATTGGTTTCCACATACAATGCTGTGTTTCTCTAAAAACTGCTCAATCTGTTTAGAGTTATTTTTTCAAAGATTTTTGACATGGTGGGGAGAATGGAAACTGGCCTGTAGTTAAACTTGTTGCCTTTCTTCAAGATAGGTTTTATAATTGCGAGCTTCAGTGCGTCAGGAAACAGACCACTTACAAAAGACTCGTTTATCAAGTAACTTATAGGGCTGCTAAGTACTCGTTAATTTCTTTTATCAAAATGTCAGGTATTTCATCATTACCAGCTGATTTCTTACTTTTAATAATTTTATTGCACAGCTTACTTCTTCCTCTGACGTTGGGAATTAAAAAAAGGATTCTCTGCTTATTGATATGCCATTCTAGAGTATTCTGTCTTGTGAACATATCTGAGATGTTTTCTTATTTTCTCCCACATTATTGAAAAAACTGCTGAGTATGTTGGCAATGTCACCAGGGTCGTAAACTAGCTCACCATCATCTTTTTCAATGCAAAACTCTGATATTGTATTTGTTTTCTTCGACGGTGCTTTACTTTCATTTATTATACCCCATATAGCTTTTGATTTCTGATCTGCCTTTCAATTCTTGATTTATATTCTCAGCCTTGGCCTGATGTATTGCTTTACATTTTTTTTTTTTGTTCTAAGATAATACTGCCTCATTAAATTATCAGAAGGGAGATCTTTTGTTGTTATTTACAGTTCAGTCGCCTTCTCTTTTAGTTCAAGTATTTCTTTGCTTAGTTTAATTCTATGAAATTTCATATCTCTGATCTTTAGCCGCTTTTTGGGGAACGATACTTCAGTGTTGCTTTAACTGGGCATAAAATGCATCAAACTTATCGTTGAAATCAGCTGATTTATACATATCTTTCCACTCATCTTTATTAAACAAATTTCTGAAAAGCTGCTTGTTTTCTTTAGAGAAAATTCTACCATATCTGGATTTCAATCGTATAGGCTTCGTAACAGATTGACAATGTTATTCTTTATTCATGTTACATGTTTGTTGAATTATTTAAACCAGTCTAAATGCCTCTAATTTGATAGATGATTCTAAAGTACATCCTCAACAATTACTCTGGATGCGTGGCCAGTAAAAGCTTGACATAGGCATTGTTCAGTGGACAACTTAGTTCCATCATTAATTTATTAATTATTGTTTTAATCTTTTTGATAATATTGTATTTACCATGACAATTCCTATTGTAATTGTATATTACTTAATGGAAAATAAAAGAATTTGAGTTAGGGTAAGAGTGAGGAGGGGCTTTTAATGAAAACATTAACTCATCCAACCAGGTGTCTTTAAGAAGTGTTTATTATTTATTACCTGATGTATTTTTGTAATATTTGTTATCTGAATAATATTGAAACTAGGGGACACCCCTGCACATTTCGAAGATCCAATCCTGTTACTTGCTAGGCTCGTGCCACTTTTATTGTGTAATTTTGTTATTTTTCATCCCATTGCACGCTTATACAGGGTAGGAAAAAAATATGGAAACGCTTTCACAACATCGTTAATTTTTTCCATAGATAATTTAATAGTTAAATGGTTTTTAATAATTGTGTTCCATAAAGTATAATTTTGAATCACAATAGTTTACTTGAAACCGTTAAATCGCGGAGAAATAGTATTGTTCAAATTAGTTACTTTGAAAATAATTCAAATGACCGCTACTCTGGAAAGGATAAATCTTTCAAAGTCCGGTTTGTGGCAATTATTTAATCTCTTGAATAGACCTTTCATATTATACCAAACTCAACCTAGGCTTACATTGAAGATTTTCGTTCAACTCCTTGTTGGCCGTCTTCCTGAAAAGATGAAATGTCGCTAATGGCGTTAAAAAGTATGTTTTTTGTAGATCATGTACAAGATTTCATTTTCATAAGTGAAGTCATATAAAGATTGTGAAAGTGTTTCCATATTTTTTTCCATCTGTATTGTTAAAAAGATGACCTCTTTAAGAGAGATTAGAGGAAGTTTCACCATCCTAATCTCTCTCTTTATGGTGAATGGCAAAATCACTGATTGGTCGTTATCAGGGCATTTTTTATCATTTTCCTTATTTCAGCTCTTTTAGAAAAAAATACCATACACTTTTAGTACAGTACACATCTAGAGCCTATAAAGAATATTTGTATCTCAAGTTTCATGATCCGAAGCTCCATAGTTTTTGAGGAAGTGTGTTCAGTCAGTCTATGATATTTGGCTTTTTATCTAAATAGATACATAAAGAACAACACTTATAAAAAAATAATATGTTTTAAATGAAATAAAAAATTTACTGTCAAGTGAACCTTACATGCAATTACAGTCAAAAAGTTTCCGGAATCGATGTCCAGAGACACACAGCGTGGTTGCTGGTGAAAATTTTGCTATCTATCAGCAAGTACTTGCTGATATAAGTAGTGTGAATATCCCCTAGGCGCCATTGTTCCCTGGAGAGCACTTTTCGTGTATTTGCATACTGTATTTACATTGTCGCTTTTTGAAAATTGATTTAATGAACAGCTAAAAAATATTATATTTGGTGTTTTACTTCAAAAGTCATCTTCTAGGACTCTTAAAATGTCAATTCAAGCATTCAGAATTAAGGTGATGAAAAAAAGCCAATTTTACGAATGGCACAAACGTTTTCATGAAGGTCACTTAAGCGTGAAGATGATGACTCTCGTAGTGGACACCTTTTGACTGCAACCACAGATGACAACATTGAGCGAGTTAAACTGAAGAATAAATTTGATGATATCGCATCAATATAAGGTAAATTTATCCACACAAAAGTTCTTAGGTGCTTACGAGATGCCATTAGGAGGAAACGGCCTGAAAAATGAGCAGAAAACAATTGGATTTTGCTGCATGACGATACCCCTGCACATTGATTCTCATTAGTATGACTATGTAACTACCTATTCATGCACCGCATTACCACGTTAGAACATCCACCATACTCGCCTGACCTAGTGCCAGATGATTTCTTATTGTTCACACAGTGAAAACATCAATAAAAGGAAATTGATCTGTCAGAAAAAAATGTGATAAAATTATTGAAATACATTAAAAAAATAAGTGTCAAAAGTGTTTTGACTGTCTGTATGATTGTAGGGAAGAGTATTTTGAAGAAAAATAGGTTTGTAAGTTTTTATCTTTGTCCAATTAACATATTTCAGCCAATTCCGGGAACTTTTTGACTTTACCTCGTATTACAATATGAATTGTCTTATAAAGTGGTATTTCTACAATTTTAATGTAAATAGTCACTGCAATCAATGTTTTGAGTATGTTTATCAGCAACCCAAACTAATTTGTCAATCTGTTCGTAGAGACATGCTTTTGTAAGACATTACAATAGTTTTTAGTAAATTTTGCAATAATATTTTGTTCAATAACGTATAGCCATGAAGAGAGTTAGTTTGTAGGACTAGGTTCACAATCAGTATTATGAGAAAATAATCACCTTAACACATGGTAAGGCCGTGTTTTAATTTTCATCATGTGTGGCTGCATACATAAATTTAAAAATTACTCCAATGGGTGAACAAAAATTTTTTTATAAACTCATTTTTGTGATTTTGTAGTGTCAATTTATCACACAAGTCAGAAGTAATCTGTATATGTGGAAGGCTCAAAAAAATTAATTTTTATTTATGGCTCTCTAGTTGGCCATCAGCCCCTGGTTTCAACTTTGCCAAAAAATTAATGTCCAAGATTATTTTTACCACTTTATTTTGCAATAAACTTGTTAATAATATAAGGAATTACAAATGAAAAAGATCAATAACTACTATTATCATGTCTATTTTTAATATTTTTTCACAATTAGTCTAGGCTGAGATAAATTTTTCAAAACATAGTACAGAACACAATTCAGGTTGGTCAGAGCATTTGTAGAACATAAATAAAGAATTTTAAAATTTTCCTTATTTGCAGTACATTCTACATATTTTTTTATTCCTTAATTGTATTCCTAATGTCTTGAAAAACTTAATTAAAAACAGTAATAGAAACTTCAAAAATAACCATGACCGGAAACTGAAAACCATATCCTAACTCATAGGATACCGCAGAAGTGCGGAACCTTCTAGAAAACAAACCCGGCAAAGGCTGGGCCAAGACTGACTTAATAATGTGAGTGAGGCAGTATAACCGACTATATGGCCATCAGCCATCACTGGGGACAATTGCTTGGCTGATTAGATGACCACGCAGTCACTGGTGGCTGGACGGCATAGCTGACTTTACGGCCACGTAGCACTGAATGTGTTAACGTTTCAGCAATTTAATTGGACACCCTTGATGCTTCACAAAGTGTGGTTAACCTTTAATTTCATTCACTAACTGAGAATACAATTGTTGCAGGATTCCCTGGAGACATGGGGCCTATTGGACACCAAGGACCTCCAGGTCCTGAAGGAGAACGAGGATATCCTGGTGAAAAAGGACTATCCATTATGGTTTGTACTAATTAATCATTTACCATCACTGATTAATTTTGTTGCTGTCAACCAAAAAATGCTGTTAAATTTATAGATTATTAGAATTTTATTTCTGATTTTCAATATTTAATTTAGGTTATAGTGTTGTTAGTTTTCGGTGTGAACCGACGATTAGACTTCTGTATGCTTAGCTATAGTTATGGATTATTATGTTTAATGTTATAATGTAACACAGTACAAGTAAACCTCACACAACACAAAATTTATTACAATATAAGTACAAAATGCACAAATATTATGGTGATCGATTTCGGTTAACCACGCTCACCTTCTTCAGACAGATGCTTTTGTGAATCCCTCTGGTCTGAGGAAGGTGAACGTGGTTCACAGAAATCGATCACCATAATTTTTGTACTTGTACTGTAATATATTTGTGCATTTTGTGCTTATATTGTAATAAATTTTGTGTTGTGTGACGTTTATTTGTGCTGTATATGTACCAACACGTATTATGCTAATTAAAAAACTATTTATAATGTAATAGGCACAAGCTATTAGAACCCTTGAAACATTTAAATATGTCTTTTTTTGTATAAAAAAACTTCACTTGCCTGTTGACATAGGCCTACAGGCTTGTGCGTCAACTTTATTCAACGAGTGAAGTATCAACTGTTGCCACGGTGGGGATTCGAACCTAGGACCTTGCCCTCCGCAGTCCGAAGCCTAATCCACTGAGCCACCATGCCGGCAATAACTATTTAAGTCTATTAACTTCAATAAAACAACTAATTAATTGTTAAAAGAACAGCCCCTGCAATTATCAAGATGCAAATCTCTATCATTCATATTCGATATTTCTATTACGAGATTGTGGCTCTTCCCTCTAGTTATAATTTTTTTTTCTAATAAAAGATATTATTTTTGTCTGATTGTCAAGCTGAGTGAACAGGCGGCCGAAAAAGCAGGGCCAGATCAAAGTTGCACTATATTTCTGTTTTTTTTTTTTTTTTTTTTTCTATAAATTTGGTAGTTATTGACTTTTAATAAAAATTAAAATGATTTACTTTTGTTAATTTGCTTCGACAATATTTGCAAATAACATTAGGTGTTTACTACTAGCAGATGAAAGATAAAGTATAAAAAAGAAGAGAAATGAACTGAGTACTGTATCCTCAATGCTCTAGAAAAAAAGAGAAAAAACACAAGTTTGCATGCAGTTGCCCATGTACTCTACTTTAATCCTGGAACTGACAGTTATTTTTCCTCAGAATGGCAGGCCATTTTTGCTTACTGTGCAGACGTTTCCTTTTTTTGTTGTAAGCAGCATATATGTAAATTTGCTGTCATAAATCATGAGAAGGGGAGAGGACCCTTTAGAAACAATGTTAGGATAATAAAATAAAAATTGTGTAATAGCCAAAATATTCTAAATTTCACCTGGTTTCAGGAAATATATACATTATAAATCATATAGGCAAACATAAATTTACTATAAATGTATTACTACAAACAATACATCAGCTGATCATTTGTTACCATGGAAACAGTAATATTAAAAAATGCCCGATAGAATTTAGTATAGACACTACATAGTTTATTTTTATACTAAAATTATTAAAGCTCTATCATATAAATAAGTAAATAATAAGGTTATTAAAATATGTATAGCCATAAAAAATTGTTATATTCAAAATAGTAACTTTTCATGTTATGAGATATATAAATATTTCATGAGCTATTTTAGCACATATTTTACACTGATATTTCATTCATATTATTATAATATCATTGAATACACTCCCTAATACATACCGATCAACATATAAACAATCTAAAACACATAATTATATAAATTTCTATTGTCATATATTTACATAAAATTAGCAATTTGATAAAAGCAAATTTCTCCCATTCGAAATCATTATGAAAAAAGCTCGATGATCTGTGCATATCACTCTAACTGGCAACTAATGTAGATTTCATAGAGACCAAAAATGTTGTTATAGCTTAATAAATGTTTAAGATAGTAACAGATATCTGCGGCATGTCAACAGTGCGCTAAAAGCGCACTCTGCCACTCCAGAAATGAAAAACAGTGCGCTTTTAGCGCATTATGTCAGTATGAGAGTTAAAGATATTAATGAATCAAAGGAGAACAAGAATTTCTGATTCCATATTCTTTTAATTTGAATAAAAGTATTAAATATCATACACAGTCACCATAGATAAGTCATAGAAAATATCAAGAGTAGATACAGATTGAGAGGAAGCTGTCACAGTACAGTCATGGCTCTTACTAAGTATAATAGATTAATTATGAAATAAATATAATTGTTCTAAAATCTTTGAACTGTATAGTTAAATTTTTAATATGGTTGTTTTCTTATAAATTATAGCATCTATGTTTACAATAGGGACCCAAAGGTGCAGACGGACTTATGGGCCTTGATGGTGAAAAGGGACAGAAAGGAGAAGCGGGATACCCAGGTGCAAGGGGAGTTCCTGGAGACTCTCCTGAGGGAATTCCAGGACCCCAAGGACAACGGGGAGATAAAGGAGATCGGGGATTCCCAGGAATACCTGGAACTCCTGGATCACCAGGTATAGGTTTTAGTCCATTATTTCATTTTTAACTATTTTTTTTTTCTATTTACGCCAGTGGAATTTTTTACTTAATCAACAAACGTTGTTATGGGACAACAGTCCAAACCCATCAAGCATATTTGAAGTGGACCTCCTAGGATTTTTAAGGTTTTAAAAAAATTATATACAGATAGATAGACGGAAAATGGAGCAAGATAGACCATATGTTCATATGACTTTTTTAACGTTTGGAATAACATCATGTCCTACTTATGTAACACCTTGTATATGTGGATGGATTTTATGAATTAATGATGTACGAATGTAGGTGGGTGAATGTAAGATCCATAAATGTTTAAGTTAGTATTTGGGTGGATGAAAGTCTCATACATTTGTTGAAGAGCCCTAACTATCATACATTTATGGTTAGGTTGAAGATCCATACACATTTAGAGAAAACTTATGAAGAGCTTAATTTATGACAGAAATGAGTGTGCGTGAACTTTCCACTTAGTTTTCTTTGTTGGAAAGGTGAGTGAGCCATTAGCAATCATCTCGTATGTACAACACATGAGTTTGGGCTTCACGTTTTATAAGAAAAAAACTAAAACATAATTTAAAATTATATTTTAGTTTGGCGAAAGGATCCTAGGCTAGGACTGTCATGCTTATGATCTATAGAGTTCATTTTTAAGTATAAAATACTTACAAAAAAAATCTACTTTAGGTATCTGAATCTAAGCTATTGATTCCTTTATACGAGTAACTAGGGGACATCTCTGCACGCTGCGTACCAACCCCAACTCTCGCTGCACTGGAAACACCTTGGCCTTTAGCCTTAGCATTTGACTTTTGACTACAAATAATAGTAGATTAACTGTGTAACGTAAAATAACAATAGCACATTTATTCACAGTATCTCTCACACTGCTTGCACTGCTACCTATTTATTAGTATAAATAATCAATGGTATTACTTAGCCTATTTCAAATGTGTTCCATTTGTTTTTGTTAAACAGCTGAAAATTAAACTCTTCATTAGATTCATCAATAAGATAATGTCAAACATACAAAATAAACATGTTCATTTATTTAAATAACAGCTGTTATTAATTTACTAAAATCAATGCAATGTTTTTCTTATGGAAAAAAGGAAATTTTTAGGGTCTGTTTGTACCCCTAAAAAATGGAATTTTGAAAAAAGTTTTCTTAGTGGCTCCCTTTGGTATCTTCTGTTAAAATTTCATGTAAATCCGTTTGGTGGTTTTTGAGATTTCGGGATGAGTGACTGAGTGAGTCAGTCAGTGGTATTTAGTTTATATATACCTTCACTCACCCACAACATACACCACCTTCCTCCCTTGCTCACACACACCTTCACTCACCCATACGCCACCTTGCTCCCTTGCTCAAACACACACGCACAAGCGCACACGCTTAAGTATATATAGATTAACTGAAAACCCTTGTTTCATCCCCAGTTTAAATAAATAAATAAATATAAATAAACTTTTTTATTGCGTAGTAACAATTTTTGACATGTCATGCAATCGTCAACATAATATAAGTATAATATATAAAATGTATTAAAATTCTAAAACTAAACAACAAATTGTCATTCACTCCACATTCAAATACATATATTTCTAACATTCACACAGCCACAATCACACTGCCCTCCTGTCCTGCTATTTAATCTTAATCTTCCCAGCGACTCATCATGAACTCATCCACAGAATAGAACGCTTTAGACACCAAGAGGTGTCTAGAGAGGTGTCTAAGTCGAGTTTTGAATTGAGTTTGGTTATTAATTGGAAATCCTTCAGGGAGTTTGTTGATTAGTCTGACACCAACCTGATGTGGCATGTGGTCTGATAGTGCCAATCTATGTTGCTGTGTTCGGAGGTTGTCCCTGCCTCTAGTGTAGTATTGGTGAACGTTTCTGCCACGAATCAAGGAAGAACGTGATCTGCAGTATAGTATCACCTCATACATATAAAGGCAAGGTAAGGTTTAGTTCTACCTCATCAAGACAATAGTCCTCATAAAATTTAAAATATTAAAAAATAAAAACTCTACAGTGTTTAAACCATTTATAGTAATTTTCAATGTTTTTTTAAAGGTCGTGATGGCGAGAAGGGTGAAATTGGTGGAAGGTGTATAGATTGTGCTCCTGGAGCAAAAGGAGACAAAGGTGAAAGTGGTTTAAATGGTATCCCAGGAAGAGAAGGCCTACAAGGGGCTCCCGGAGAGAGAGGTTATCCTGGTGTAGCAGGAGAAGTTGGGTTAACAGGACCTCCTGGACTACCCGGAGAGCCGGTAGGTGAAAAAGGATTATGACTTACAGTCACTTTTGATTTTTATGATTTTGTCAATCACAAAATAATTTGGTCCCTAAGAAAAACTGATAGAGGTGGACCTTTTATGTTACATCTTCTCTGTTTCGTACGGTTTATTAAGATTTATATAGTTTTCATAGTTCATTTATATAGTTATTTCGACATTTCGAACTATGTCAACATTGTATTGACTGCCAGGGGTCAAAAATGGCATGAAAAAATAATTTTTTTTTTTTAATTTATCAGTAAGACGTATAAACTTTAACTTTTTATAAAAATTTGTATTCAAACTTATAAATTTGAAAATATGATTGAGAGGACAGACTTTTTTACTTTTGTAAGGGTTTCCTAGAAAAGGAGTCTTAACACGTTCACTGCGTTGTTATAATTTCTCGGCCATTCATCCTGTGCATCACGTGATCTCGGGGTCTCGTTGCATACCATCAATCCAGTGCGGGACGAGATGAGAAGTTCTGCGCACAATATCACGTTATCAACTGAAGATAGAGCACTCAAGGTTATTGTTTTAAATACTTTGATTAGATATTACATCATTGTTAATGTTTCTAATTTCTTAAAATAATGAAGTTTGTGTAAAAAATTTAATTAATTAATTTTGTATTTAAGTAAAACTATTTTCGAATTGTTTGTCAAATTGGTAATAGTATCATTAGTGTCATAAATTTAATAACAAAGTCACAATATCAAATTAAATTTTGGAACTTTTTAAATTATACTACATACCATTTTCACCTTATAATTAAATAACACATTTTCGATTGTAGTCAATAAGTGAAAATAATCAAAGTTTCATATCTAAATCACAAATAAATCGACAAACAACCAAAGAGAAATTAAACTATGTTCGAAACAATCGAGTAACGGAACACATTGAAGTAATTATTGCTGTGTAAGACATTCAACTGTCCCTCTGTGAACACTACTGAGAGGTGTGTTTGGAAGTACTTTGAACACGTGTGTTCGACAGACAGAAAGGTCTTCAGTCTCATCATATTAAACAAACTATGATTGGGCCACGTAGAAAATGATCTGCGGGTTTAGCACATATAGGAGTTTCAGCAACGAAGGGAAACCTTACAGTGGTATTGACTCACCGGACCACCCATTCACGTAGAGTGGTACTGACCCACCCACCCATTCATGTTCAGTGGTACTAATCCACCCACACATCCATTCGTGTTCAGTGATACTAACCCACCCACCCACCCATAAACGTACAGTGGTATTGGCCCATCCACCCACCCATTCAGGTAAGGTGGTACTTACCCACCCAAACACCCATTCACGTACAGTGGTACTTACCCACCCACCCATTCACGTACAGCGGTATTGTTTGTTTTGAAGTTTCTGACGTCATAAGTGCTATGCAGTGTGTAGATATAGAGTATAAGCACAAGGCCTCGGGATCTCATTTTGCAAATAAACGAGAACTGTAATAAATTATACTCTAGCTGAGAAATTGAGGTTATGTTGTAAATAAACAGACAACTCAGCAACCATGAGGAACACCTCTCCGGCCTTTTCAAACAACAGCTGACAATCTGTTTGCTAAAAACCATGTGATCGACGAGGTCTAAACGTCATTACTCTGGTGCGGCATGTAAACTATAGATCTCATGTAAGATTTATGTTACTATTAAATTCACAAAGAAAAATTCTTCCATAGTGTTTAACTTCTACAACAATGCGTTAATGACAACAAAAAATATCACAAATGCACACAGGAACTAAATGAGAATTTCATCACTGTGTGAATGTAAGCCTAAGACACAAGACCCTGTGATCTTGTGATGCAGTGAACGTGTTAATACAGTACAGTAGACACCATAAATATGTGGTGATAAAGTTAACGTTTGCAGTCATTATGAACAGTTTAAACTATTCAAATGTGTTCTCCACAAAATATTTACTACAACAAAAGTGAAATGTTTATCCAACAACTCCACATAATGTATACTTTTCTCCCAAAAACTTTTGCATGTAACTCGAAAATGAAATTTTTGTTGATTACTATGACTGTTATGTAGATTTGAATAAAAATGTGAAAATCCTTGGTTGTGTAGGGTCAAGATGGAATTCCTGGATTGCCTGGACCACAAGGAGAACCGGGAAATGATGCATTTGTTCCTCAAAGTTCAGTGAAAACCGTGAAGGGTGAGCCAGGTCTTAGGGGGGAGCCGGGACGGGATGGTGTTAAGGGTGAGCCAGGAGTTATTGGACCACCTGGAATCTCTGGGCGGCCTGGGGAACCAGGGGGACCTGGAGAAAAGGTTAGTTATTTTTTCTGGTTTTATATGATTCTACATAAGTTTTCTATTTTGGTTATTTATATAAAGTGATTCATCCATCATCATAATCACTGTATCAAGTTCTCATTTTATTTCACTAACAAATTTAAATTTTATTCTTGGATTTTGTACATATCACTGATTATGTGACAGTCAAAATACTTCATAAACGATTTAGTATTGTCACTCTCTGGCCCTCTGAAATGTTAAGTATAAATTGATAATGTGACATTATTTAGGTACCTTTTGATATCTTACGATAAAATGTTTAGAAAATATCCGTTTGCATTGTTAAAATTATGGACATGGGTTGCTTAACTCACAATCGATCGCACTGTTAGGTAAGCCCTAACAAAAAAGTTGTTGTAAAGGAATTTTTTTCTATTCGCTTGACTATAGGTATACTGAGCTAGCCGTATGTCTAGCCGGTATGTCTCATTGACCGTATGCGTCATATATTTTCATAGTAAATCAGATGACTAAGCGTTCCGGAGGGGGATGGGGTCGGGCTGACACTCCACCACTCTGTTAGAGTTCCCTAGCTGTGTCCGGTTGTTTCAGTGTGATTGTTAGTGAACCCCTATTAGTGTGACTATTCTCATTTCTCTAACAACTATGTCTGTTTATATATTTCTCAAACAGTTTTAAAATATTTTTTTATAGCTACGAATTTTAACATTTGTAAAACTTATTTTATAATTATTTCTCATTAATAAAAAGGTGTTAAATGAAAATGTGTGTGTTATATTAATAAGTTTACACATGTTAGGGAATCCCTATACGCACAACTATTTACGTAACTAATTTGGGTGCAGTGTAAGGCCTGGGTGTCTTGGTGCATTAGAAGCATAGATCACAGGTTAAGCAGTAATAATAAAAAAATAATTTTTAAGGTATGTTAAATACCAAAAGATGCCTTTGCAGTGAAGTTTTTTTTTTCAGTTTCTATACACAATACATTCAAGTTTTAAAATAATTTACATGTATCCTAAAATAAACAAATTTAAATTCCATGGGGCAAATTTTCATAACCTACAATATAGTTAGTACATGGCTTGTGCAAAGAAAATTAATACATTTTAATTGAGGGTTATACAAAAAAAATGTAATTAGATTTAATTCCTTGGGAAAAGTTTAGGATGAAGATACCCACATTTTCAAAAACCAACAATCTAGAATTTGTTTGTTTAAATGTACTCAATTTTAGGGTGACCGAGGACCCCCAGGAGCAGATGGAGCAACGGGTTACGATGGAAATCCTGGACGACAGGGAGAAAAGGGAGACAGTGTTAAAGGAGAGGCAGGAATTCCTGGTCGGCCAGGAGAGAGAGGACCAAAAGGAGAACCTGGAGATAAAGGAGAAAAGGGCCCTTCTGGTAAGTTTTGAAGTTTGAATAAACTTATTAAGTTTTAAAGTAAATTGTTTTTTTAATTTTATCAGAATTTGCTGATTGAAATAATCATCACTATCAAATCATGACGTCCATAAAAAAATTTCGGAAATGTAAATTCAACTCAATTCAGTTCAATTTCTTTTTAACAGTAAAAACCCCTGTATAAACTGTACTTTCACTAGAGGTACAATAAGCAACAATATGCAAAGAAAAACACTTTTCATAATTTTATAAATAAATTCCATTAGTATTAATTTCTAAGAAAGCTTTGCCAAATAATAAAAGTAATCAATAAATAACTGGAAAATACACACACCACTAAATAAAAACAATAACTAACAAGCAATGCATATTAATTTTGAATGTAAATAAATATTCAAAAAAGAAGATCTATGCTTCAAATTAATATTAAATTAACAGATCACATCAGAAAGAAAGTTATGAAAAAATAAAAAAAGGTAAAGACGAACATTTAAATAACACTTTAAATAATTCTAATAATGAAATATCATAAGTACATAATTGACAAAAATAAATAATCACTAAATGATTGTATAGCGCATAATTTCTTGTTAGCTACCATTTATTAATTAAAAAAAGAAGCTGTTTTAAAATTAACTTTGTCCTGAAAAGGGCCTTTATTTTGTGTGGTAGCTGGCATAGCTGGGATCACAAAATTGTCTAAAAAACATGTCATATCCGGTATGTATGTCTAACTACCAGATTTTTGCACGTTTAGAACTACTCAGGGGGTACATACAGATTTAAAGATTTGCTGTGTACACGAACAAAATCACGCCCCTCCCATTAAATGATTTTTAGGCAATAAGAAACCTTTGAAAGAAAAACCTTGCAAAGATTAAATGCTAATGACGAATGCAGATGAACACGCAGATAAATAATGGGTGGCCCATCAAAACCTGGACAGTTTTTAAAATAAAACGACGATGTTACAAATTAGATTTTTTTTTAAATAACCAAATTATGCACTTTTGTATGCCATTTTTATTTATGGAATGCAACATCATTGTGATGCCTTCCTCTAATCTCCACACGAGTCTTCAATCTTTTAATAAAATTTGCCGTTACTCTATGGATCTTAGGCATAGGTATAGAAGCCACTTTATTTTTAATGCAGTTCTTCATCTGAAAATTGGTGTCAGGTTTTGTAGCAAAACCTTTACTCTTCAAGTAACCAACCACAACACAAAAACAAGTTCACATCCAAATATCAAAAACATTTAGGTTGTGCGATCGTGCAGGCCATGCGACATCACCAAAGCGAGAGATGAGGTGTTCTGCGAAGAGGTTTCATAAAACAGCCATAGACAAATTGGCTGTGTGCGGTGTTGCACCATCTTGCTGGAACCATAGAGTGTCCATTTCAATATTTAGCTCTTGCAATATGGGAACTAAGAAGTTCTGAATCATGTCATCATATTGTTCTGCATTCACAGCAACTGTTGCACCGGTTTGATCTTAAAAAGAAAATATTGTCCAATTACTCCAAAATTTGCAACACCAGACCATACAGTAACTCTTTTGCTATGCAAGAGTATATGATTAATTTCCTTGGGATTATCTCTTGACCAGTAACGATAATATTGATTGTTAATATTTCCTGTCAACTCAAAATGAGCTTCATCAGATATTACCAAACATTGCAGAATATTTACTTTATGAATGAGTTCCAGCAGTCTTTGGCTGAAAGTTTGCAAAACTCTGTCATTAATTTTTTACAAAACTTAAATCTAAAAGGGTAGGTAGGAATGGAAGTTCAAATTGAGATGTAAAATTTGATGTATACTTGCTCTTAAAACTGACAATGCAACAGAATGTCTCCCAGCTGATTGGTTTGGGCTTTGAAGCACTGCTTCACACCCACTTTCAACGTTCTCATGGGTAAAAACAGATCTAGGCCTATCAGTTGGCTTCATTTTAAATGCAAATGCAGTATTTCTAAAATTTGAAACTCACCTATTAATGGTGTTCCGGCAAGGAACAGGACCATGACGTGGAACATGAAAATTGTTACGAAAAAGTTGTGTAACAGTTATAGACTCATTATTTTTTTTGTAAATACTGCAAAGACAAAGGCACAATGTTGAACCGTCAACTTGTACATGTTTACTAAATGGCATAATATATATTACCAAATGCTACAACAAGAACATCTGTAAATAAAAGAACGTTATATAAACAGCTCATTAAAAAGTGTCTGATATTATTGAGCCACTCTGTAATAACACATAAACAAGTCGCAAGATGCATATCAAATAGTCAAGTTAATGTGTATATTAAACTTTATATTCAACTATCAAAGAGCACTGTAGTTTGTGGTCACTTTGAAAGTCTTTGGGAAAAACATTTGTTAAAATGTGTACTTTTTGTTTAAATACTACATGTTTGGTGGTATTGATTAGTAAGCTAATATCTGTATAGTAATTGGATAATAAATAAGAACGATAAGTGCAATTAATGTATATTTCACAGAGTTTGCTGGTGTGGTGGCTAAGGCTTTGAATATGTGGAGCACAATGTCAGAGGTTCGAATCCTAAATTAAGCTTATTATGGTCTTTACTTCATCGGTTTACCCACACACATGCAGGCACATGTGAACTAACGAGTGAAGTTAAATAAAAGCCTAAACATATTTTTAATACATATTAAGACATTAGCAATACATTTGTGTGTGTATTAAACGAATGTCATGTTATAGCTATATGTGCACCCAAGACTCTGGAGAAGGGCGTTAAAGGTGAGCGTGGTATACCGGGACTCAAAGGAGAACCTGGACCACCTGGTCTGAATGGATTACCAGGAGACAAAGGCGATCGGGGCTTTAATGTAGGTTTTTGTCACAGATATAATTCAACATTAACCAATAGGATTTTAATATTAAGAAATATCAATTCAATTCTTTATTCATCTCACAAATTTCACCAGTGAGACATTCTATTCATAATGTATGACATGTCACATGATATCTTAAGCTATTATCAAGTTATGTTTAATCAAGAGTAAATTGTCTATCTTAAAACTAGTTACAATTCATTTATTTTATACGGACATTTTTTTATCAGAAAGATTGTTTAGTCTAGTATTAAGTAACTATAGAGTTTTACTTTCTTTTATTATATTTTCCAGCTTATTATAGATTTAAATGCCTATATAATGAGGGCCATTTCCATAGTATAAAGTTAATCTATGTCTAGGTAGTCTTAAATCTGCCTAAGTGGTTAAAATTTTCTCTGTTAAATTAAATATTTGTTTGTTTTCATATACAAACACTGATAGCGCGTAAATATAAAGAGATGAAACCCTTAATAATTGTTTCGATTTAAAAAAAGGTTTACTGGAAACAATATCCTAAAAAATGCAAAATCTGGTCAACAAGTCCAAACTTGGCGGGATGAAATAAATTATTTCTTTTGAAATATTTGAAGTATTGATTTTTAAACATTTTCTTAAAAAATGGCTGTAGGGCTAAGGGTCTGTAATTTGATAGTTCGTTTTCATTGCCTTTCTTAAATAGTGGGCGAACTACAGTGAAAACTCTATTGGCTGTCACCCTATTTTCCGCCAGGTTCTGTTATCCGTTGGTGTCTGGGTTCGTCGCGCCACGATATGACAGTTACCGTATGACTCATCTGTCTAGAGGATGACAATTTCCCCTCCAGCCGTCTAGCCCACATAGGCCTAGTTCCAACGGCCTGCCATCCGTAAGGCCTTATCTGCCGTCTACCAGATAACAGGTCGTTGGAACAGCTCGGCTGTGTATGCCTGACGTATAAACATTTTGTTTGTGTTTAATAGGGTTTCGGCTGCATGAATCACCCTCCTAACTATTTTTTTTTTTTTTTTTTTTTTTTTTTTTTTTTTTTTTTTTTTGTATTACAATATCAATAAATTTCAAGTCATTGTTTTCTTTTAACATACTATACAATGCTCTTTACCTTAGGCTAGATATTCTAAAGCCGTTGGTTACCCAATAATTTTTTTTATGTTTTAAGGCAGAAAACTGTGTCAAATTTGTTTTTATATTTAGTAAAAAATTGTTGAAGTTTTGGTTGCTGTCATAGGTAATAACATTATCTCCCCAAGTTTCTTGGTCTAGCAAATGTAAAAAGAAATTAATATTATTTTTGTTGAAATTCCTACAATACAAATTCACTGGTTTGTTCTTTGATAAATTCTTTATTTCCATAGTAAGAGTCATGTGATCAGATAGTCCCATTTCAATAATTCTAGGTATCAATAAGTTTTTAAGTTCACATTGGTTATTATGTTTTTTTTACAAGTCATTATTGGGTGATCTTGATCTGACGTGTAGTTTATAACGAAAATAATTACAGATATCTCTAAAACATGTTGAGTTTTTTGTTTTTAAAACATTAATATTGAAGTAACCACATAAGAAACTGTTTGTTTTTGCGTATTCCTTCCCTAAAGAACACAACAGTTTTTCTAAGTAAATAAAAAAAAAAAAAAAATAACCCTACTTTACTTTCATCAATTGTTCTGTATATATATACATACATACAATTATACATTTCTTGTTAGCATTACACAGGCTATCTGTTTCAACTGCAGTACATTTCAAATTAGTCTTTCTTACTTCAAATATTAAAGTCTTGTCTAACTTTAAAGTTTATTTCATTTTCAATAGTTTCAACCTTTTTTATATAGAAAATATTTTGATTACGAGTAAATTTTGTAACACTGATAGAGAACAAAGAAAGTTTTAATTACATCCATAGCTGCATACTTTTATAATTTTTCAAAGGCTAGTAAAGGACTCCCTTGACTCCTCTATTATCTACGCCACTGGCCATTAAGCTGATTGATTACTGGGTTTCGTTAAATATTTTGTTTTCTTTACATTCCAAACTGACTTTTGGATATCCTAAATTCTCATCCTCAATTGAGGAAGATTTTAGTACAATCAAAGACTAATGTTGCAGTTTAGTTCTACTAGACTTCTTTGCTGAATCTACTTAAATAATTTAAAATCAGATTCTCTATTCTAATTCTAGTACATTAGATACTCTCTTAACCAGCCACTATGGAACCGAACCCCCGGCCAGATAGCTGTTTGGCCGGTTAATCCAAAGTATGTGGAAATTACATTAACCGCTTTGTTTCCGCAAAGATAACGTCATGGAGGTTTACTGTGATAATTCTTGTGAAACCGTGAAAAATGGTACAGTACCGGTACCTTATTTAAACGAAAGTTTGGAGGCTATGTTCTAAGAGATACAGTACTGTAATTTAAAAATGTTAGGACTAATAGTGTAGTTATTTAAAATGTGTATTACCATTTTGTATTGTGTGTTGTGTACTACTGTACTACATATTTTAAAATTTTAAGAACATTGTACAGTAAACATTTCACAGTGTTGTACAGATAATACACCTCCTCTGAATAAATAGTATATTACGTACAAAATACAATAATGTACAATGCATAAGTCACCACGCTCAGCTGACCAGATTGAAGTAAATAAACCCAAAATAGCCCAAAAGAGCGAGTAAGCGGCGGCCGGTAGATCTGAGGCCAGTTAAGAGAGTGTCTACTGTATGTTTATATACAAATGTTTTAATGCCCGAACTAACAAGTACTCAAAAAAACCTTTTCTCTGATGAGGACACATAATATTAAAGTAACAAATTTTGTATAAATTTAAAGTAAAATTTGTTATAAAACTATTTGTGATTTGACCCTTCAATACTGGGTGACTGTAGTGGGCTCATAATGAAGTTTTCCTAGAAAAATCATATCGATTGATTCCTGATAAAATAAATAGTTTAATAGAAATGATAGGACATCAGCAAACTTATCTGAAAAGACAAGTTTACCAACACATTTTAAAAAAATGAATACAAACATAACCCAAATTTTTCATGCCAGTGGCACTTTTCAGGTAATTTGTCTGATGCCCTATTTCTCATATTATACTAATTCCTGGCCTAATGTCTTTTAACCTAATCCAATATAACAATCTTTATCTTCACAGTTGAAACAAATTCTCATTTTGAATCTGGTTTTTAACATTTATGTCTCTGGTTAGAAAAAATAATAAACAGTTGAAATGATACTTTATAACAGCTGTTACAGTTCTTTAATTTCATTATTATGGTTATCAAAATAAGTTATGGCTTAAACCCTCACCCTGGCATCGCCTGAAAATTGAGCAATAACTAGCAATCTGAATCTGGCAACGCTCGAAATTCAGGCGATGTTGCATGCAGCCAATATTTAATTTATTATAAAAAGTATGTTGCAGCATTGATTTTACTATACATAGATATAGTAAAATAGTAAATATACTATATAAATTTTTATATAGTAAAATCAATGGTTGCAGTAATCGACGCTATTGTTATACCGTTGCATAGAGAATCATTGATCAATTCTTGGAAAGCAAAATTTGTAAATTTATATAAAAACTCATATATAATAAATTGTTGAAAAGTAGTTTTGCCATATAAACAAAATTTGGCGTTCACGCTTTGTTGCAGTTATATGACAACCATTCGTAATATACATAAGTATGTAATATATAACCATATATTTTATAAAACCAAATAAAATTTAGAATTTTATTGATATCTTCAACATCTATTAGCACTATAGTATAAGCGTTTTCAAATGGCAGCCCCTCTGTTTTTTTGTTTTTATAAACAACAACTTTTAATTATTTTATAAAAATAAAAAAGATCAATATAACATACCATATTTTGTTTATCAGTCTTTTGACATTTATAAGTAAAATGATTTATAACACACCCCTATGAATATTATATTTATATTTTTTATAGATTTTCAAAAATATGCTTGCATCATGCATGAAAATGAACTGCCAGCAAGGGAATCTTTGCCTGCCAAGGTTAGGGTTAACCAAGTGAGGCTTACTTTAATAGTTTTAGCTCTGCTTTTTTACATTGGTTTAGATTTAAAAGTTTATAAGCCCAGTGTTAAAGTATTAAATATTTTTTATCAAATAAGAGTTTTACTGAAACAAACAGTTTTAGATTTTGCAGGTCCAAAAACCTTATTTTTTAAGTTCAAGCAAAAATTTTTTTTTCTTTTGAGATTGATACAGATAGTAATAATTATCAAATTATTATTAATAGTGTAGAATCAATTTGTTTTTGTAAGTGGGTAGCAGCACTTCATCAGTTATTGTGATGAGTCTCTCTTGTGTAAGTAAACTCCAATGAGTGTTTTATCAAACAGTAAATTCTAAGTTGAATATAAGACAAAATATATATTTCTAGTCAATTAACATCTTAGAGTTAAAACTTGCCTCTCAACTACTATCGTAAGGTAGAAGATTCAATCTAAGTAATTTAAATAATTAATTCACACATTTTAATTTTTATCATAAATCTAACTTTTTTAAATGATTTTGTTAGGGACTTCCAGGAATTGATGGTCCTCCAGGTCCCCCAGGAAAGACTGGACCGAGAGGACTGCCTGGTGAGAGGGGAGCACCCGGAAGTGTGGGACCAATGGGATTCCTCGGCGAACCAGGACAGCCAGGTCCCCGAGGATTCCCTGGAGACATTGGATTAAGAGGTATTTTAGATTAAAAAGCAAATAGTATGAAAGCCTTCTATTAATACTTTCTTTACCTTAGAGTTAGATCTTCCTATAGATTTATACCAGTAATTTATTATTAAGATAAACACAAAGTCAGTGGCGCGTAGAGGAAAGAGAAGAATTAATTCTCCCTCCACAGTTCTACTCCACAAGGACATACCACCATACACATTTCATGATTAAGCTTGCAATTAATTTAAAATCTAATTACTATATGTTACATTTTTGTTAGTGTTCTATTATAAAAAATTATAGTCTCTTTCCGTTTGAACTTCTACAATTTGCAAGGCCTATTCGGAAATCATAAATAAAAAAAATTGAGAAATTTAGATGTAATTGGATTTATAATATATCAACTTTACTATTGCGTTACTATAATCATGCAGAATATCTCAGCTTCACTTATATAACCCAAACAATGTAAACAAATGAGACAGCCAAGGCAGCTTGTTTTTTAAAAATATTAATAAACTAGGTAACATATTTTTACTACAGTCAAACTAACCATGTTTAGTACAAAATTTAACAAAGGTTAGTGAAATTGGTAATTGCTCTGTCATTTAAAGCATTACTAATACAAGAGAACAACTAAATTGTTTCAACAACACAATGTAAACATTGTGGCAAGTGGGGTAATAGAAGGTCTATAGTGCTAGAAGTAACAGTACCATGAACATATGACTGTGTGGTGGGGAACAGAATGAGTGCAGCGTATGCGATGTTCGCAAGCCATCTACCATGGGTTTATGTATATTAGAGATGGTTCTGTATAGAAAATCCATTTTTACAATTTTTCCATATATGAAACTTTATGAAGTGGATGAAACTTCATCAGTGGTGTATCATGAAGTTCATTTCTTCATATAGAAATTAAAGTTTCACTAGAATGACAAAAAGACTCCAGATATGTTAGATCTTACTAAAATTGATTAAGGAATAAACAACAATTATTAGAAAATCCTTATAATTTTACAGGTTTGAAAGGAGAACCAGGAATTCCAGGAGTAGGTCCCAGGGGACCCCCTGGTCTACCAGGCTTCACGGGAGAAAAGGGTCTTCCAGGACCCCCAGGAAAATATGGAAGCCCAGGAGAACCAGGTAAATGAGTCGGTGATAGCTAAGTATTGTTACCAGTCAGTGATAATTGAGATAGAAAAGGACCCCTCAGTCAATTATGTGTTTTAAGAAAGCTATGTTTGTTAGGCCATACTTATAAATTTCAACTGATAATCTAAAACTGGCCTGACAGATTCAGATTCAGATTTTTATTCACCAAAAAACAATCATTGTCATAGGTAATAGTGAACAAAACATAGTTTATACAACAAGTCTTAGTCTAAGTAATGCATGCATACAAGGGAACAAATCAAGTCATTTACATAAAAAGTCTCGGATGCAATAGTATTCACCCTGTATCAAAAATGCTTTTAAGGTTTTTTGAATTTGTTTAAATTGGCAATTGACTTTAAATAGGGAGGCAGAGCATTGTACAGTTTAATGCAATTAAACTGGACTTGTTTCTGAAAAAAAGAAGTTCGGTGACGTGGAATATCTAAATAGTCATAATTTCGAAGTGAGTAAGAGTGTATTTTAAATAATTCAGAGTTAGTAAACAGATGAAAATATCTTTTTGAAAAGGTGACTGATTCTAAAATATAGATCAATGGGAATGTTAACAAATTTTTATGGAGAAGAAATTCAAAAATTTTTTAACTTAAACTTTATGGTTAATGAATTATTATTTATCCAACAAAAATATTCTTACATAATTTGTAGAAAAGAAAAAACATCAATATTCCAATAATTTAAATTTTTACTAAATGAGGCCTTTTGTTGTCAAAGACAACATCATCAGACTTTGACAACGAAAGGTCTCATTCAATAAAAATTTAAATTATTGGAATATTGAAGTTTCTTTTCTACAAATTATATAATTTCGAATAAGAAGAGCTTTAAAAATAATGAAGAATATTCTTATTTCCAAGCAAATAATATTTCATAAACTTGGACCATATGCACTGGATTTGTCTTTTTATACATTTTTTTCAATATTATAATTAATTTGACACTTGAAATACTTTGAAAATCCAATTAAATTCGAGCAAAATACATATGTTTGGTTTTTACTTTTTACATTTACTTTGAGAATGTTAGATCTATCATGTTATATATTCTTACAATCTGTAATAACTAAGCTAACTCAGAATATAATTTTCTATCAGTAAATAATACAACGAAATCTAAAATACTTTTTAAAATAAAACATCAATTTCAACAGAACATTGTACACAATTGTTATATATTGTTACGTTTCAGTAGACAATTTAAATTAATAATTATTCAGTTATTAATAATTCAGTAGATAATTTAAAAAATAATAATTATGTTACATGTACCATTCCTTTTTGTTTAAAACAAAAAATAATAAACTAATGACTAAATATTCTACATAAATAATCAACTTAATTAAATATGAGTCATAACTTGAAAAATTACCTTTTTTAAAGTTATTGTAAAAGTCGTATGAACAACACAGAACCATTCTGTGATGGAATAAATGATCGAAAATGGCTGACACGGAGTAGTTCCATGATAGTACGTGAATGAGATAAAGAACTCATGAAATTGTAAGTTGTAATAGGAAGAGAGCTTGGTTTAAAACAAGTGATTTGAATAAAGGTTTTAATAATAAGTTGAATAAATTTTATATACATATTTATACCGTTTTGAACTGCTACAGGCCAGCCTGGATTCCAAGGGGAGAAAGGAGATTTGGGTGAGCCAGGACTGAACGGGCTTCCAGGACTTCCAGGTGCCAAAGGAGAACCGGGACTGGAGGGTCCCCCTGGAGTCCCAGGAATAAATGGCACACCTGGCAGGAGAGGAGAGCCTGGTACAGTACATTTAGAGTTTCTTTATTGCATATACTATGAAGGGAGTCATCAAAATTTTAAGAATGATTTTCTTATCCCTATAGAGGCTGGCCTAAAATACAACAGACAAACCAGAGAGACCAAGCCATTTTTAAGTATTTTGCAGACTCTCAGGGAAATGGCTATCTATATTTGTATAACCTTAAATCATATTTTTTAAATAGTTTTTTTATTTTATAGAATAAAATATGGGCTTTTAGATAATATGAATTTTAGCTAGTGTGCAGGTAAAATTTGTATATAACTTATAACTTGAAAGTAAAAATGAAAATAAAAATTTTTTTGGAACATTTTTTAAGCAACTAAGAAAAGTTTCCTTCAGGAGAAAACTCGTAATTAGGAACAATTGTAATTTTTTCATAGTTCAAGCACCAATAAAATATTTTATAGGTGTTTATTATTGATTTTGAATATTACTTAAATAAACATTAGCATTGTTTGATAATATTTCAGAGTATTTGCTTAACATTGTTATTTTAATCTCTAAGATAAATACTAAACTCTACTAAGAAATCAGATTTGTTCTTTGTTTCCTTGTGTTAAATTTAAGCTAATGATCAAAATGTAAAACAGAACACACAAGTGCCTTGTTTATTAATCTGTATTGAAAAATTGAAAATTAAATGCGTTCTTGTAATTACCATTTAATTGGTCATTGACAGGACTCCCTGGTTTGATTGGAGAGCCCGGCCGTGTTGGACTTCCAGGATTCCCTGGTGAGAAAGGAGATCAAGGAACCCCAGGAGCTGATGGCCCTAAGGGTTTCCAAGGACCAAAAGGACCTCCAGGTATGTGCATTGATTTCAGACCATGATTTAATGAATACTAGTTTTTATACTCTAAACTTTCTTATAGTAATCATGTTTCATAAACCTAAAGAATCAATATTTTTAATTAAAAAGTCAGTGTTTGTAGATTAAGTTTATATTATACAGGTTGATTCATGAGGTTCTCCCCCTCATCTAAAGTGCATCCTATAGTGATAACAATATTAAAATTTCATATAAACATAGGTCCAAAAACACTTCATTAACAGGTTACGGCTGGCACAAATTTTTCACCATGATTCCTGAACAGACATTGAAATGAAGCTGTACTAAACTTCTGTGAAAATAAATAACATGACAAATGTTAACTTCCTATACTAAAGATTTGGCTGTGCAGATAAAGGGAAGATCTGAATAATTATAGGATCTGAAGAATTTTGGGTTAAAAGAAATTAGGGCAGAAACCATAATTTTAGCAATTGCTGTACAATTTGTTATGTGGGAATTAAATACCTCACCGCTATATGTACAGTAATAAAACTGAAGTGTTTATCAATCTGGCATAATTGGCAAAGAAACTCACTTTTATTCATCACTACTAAATTACCATTCTGAGGTAAGGAATTTAAATTTTGTATTCATTGTTATTATATTGCTAAGGTTGTGAACTTTATATTCCACTAATTACTGCTATCTTATGAGGTAAGGAATAGAGAAGTCAAATCTTCATCGCAAGAGTAACATTTAACAAAATTGTTAAATGTCTATTTAACAAAATTAACAATTCTAAGCTGAATGTTTTGAGTGTTTCTGTTATATCCCTCATGATCAAGTTAAGAATATCTTTCTTCTTAAATTTATACTAGAGGACACCCCCTGCATGCTTCCCATGCCAACCCGTGTGCTCGTGATGCCTCGGCCTTCGGCCTCGGCATGTATCTTTTGACTTATTAGTAATTAAACTGTATTAAGTAAAATCATATTAAATTCATTTACAGTAGCTCACTCACTGCACTTGATCTGCACTCTATAGTATAATAATTATAAACAGCCAATGTTATTACTAAGCCCATTTAACATTTTTTCATTTTATTTAACAGCAGATGATAACATACACACAGACAGACACGTATTCGCTCTTTAATAATTAACTTGATATTTTACAGTGCTGTTCTCTATGTTTAACCTAACAAATTAAAGTATTTGGACCATTTAATATTTGTTTATACCGCCATCTGGTCAATTAAAGTTCATCTCCATAAGAATAACATTGCAACTTTGACACCGTGTAGGACAAAAAACTATGGGAATTTAAAAAAATCTAGCGCTGTAACAACTTAGAAATCAAAATTAACTTTTGAATTAAAGAAATTTCATCAAAATCGGTCAAGTACCAAGTTCAGAAAGTGAGTGAACTAAATGACCCGATTGTTTTAATATATAGGATAAATAATTTTGTTAATTGAAGGATCTGATAATAAGTAATATATTTAAAATCAAAATATTTCTAGGAATAACGGGAGAGCCTGGAATGGATGGAATACCGGGAGAAAAAGGTGATAAGGGTAGCCCTGGATTGATGGGTTTGACTGGACTGCCGGGACCTGAAGGACTACCTGGTATCGGTGGACCTCAAGGAGACAAAGGTGACATTGGTTTCATGGGTCCACCTGGGCCTCCAGGACCAATTGGACCTCTCGGAATCAAGGGAAGCACTGGACCGCAAGGCTATCCCGTAAGTGTCATTAATGTAACTTAGTGACCAAATGTCTTGTACCTGTTTCCCTAGTACTAATTTTAGAGAATTGATCTCAGATTTAAGACAATATATCACACTAATTTTGTCAGTGAACACTTATTTACTGATAACACTTTTACCAGCTCCATTACCTCATTAACCTGCAAGATACCTGGAAACCACTCCTGTGATTCCACCAATTTAATTTATCAACTCCAGTGCCAGCACTGTCCTGCCCAATATATCAGTCTTACCAGTGAAACCCTTAAAAAATGCATGAATGGCCATAGACATGATTGCAAAGTCCAAAATCCTGAAAAACCTGTATCTGCCCATACTCTTCTCCATAACCAAAATTTTGATCAGTGTTACAACACTATTGTAATCAGATCCCTTCCTTCCCATGCCAATAGTTCCCAACTCTGAAGGATGGAATTAGCACACCAATGGATAACAAAATCCCATGACCCACCTAATCTGAACATAAGATAGACCTCTTCCCCTAAACTCCTTCCCCATCAGCAAACTTCATAAATATACAAACTGAAAAAACTGCATGAGTACCTGAGTGTTGCTTTATGGATGTACAACCCCCACCACTGCCACCTACCCAGCAATAGTGGAAGCCATGTCAGGCTCTCTCTATACTCACCTAAAGAAAATGCCAGTGGCACTGAAAATTTGTGTGATTTTGTATTTCTTTTGTGTATGTTACTACTACTCTGGTGTTAGTGAACTTGTCTTCTAAGGTAAGCTTGCTGATGTCCTATCTCTCCAATATACTGATTTGCTGATAAGTATTTTTTTATAAGTATTTGAATTTAAAATTGCTGTTTTCAAGACCTGTAGCGGTGGTAGTCTGTGGTCGTGGTGTGTGTTTGAAAGAGTAAATGTTTATTAGTTGCAGTTTTTGAAATGTCAGACTAATCTTTTTTATTATTATGTAATAGATTTTTTCCTTTTTGATTGATTAATAATATTTACTATTTTGTATTATACTAAACTCGTATTTTAATTATGTTCATTTTATAAAGTTAGGTGTTAGCGGGGACTATTTAGTCCTAATCCTCACCAAATATATTTCATTTTTCAATTCATTCTCATTGATTATTTAGTTGATTTCTTATATGCCTAAAGCTTTTTTTTTATATTGAAGCAGTTTCTCAGTATTATTAAGTTTTTTTATTGTAATAATCATTAACTAAATGGAAATTTAGACATGGTAACAGTGCTGCCAACTCTAAAGCACTTAAAAAACTTATATAGGACTTTTATTAGCTCTAAGGTACACTTGTATTTCACATGCAATATGACAAATGAATAAATAACAGTTGTCTTATAATTGTGTAATGAAGTTGCACCTATAGAAGGATAATGTAATTGATTTTAAATAAATGATATTGTATAACAAAAGATCAATATAACTTCTGACATCATCAAATCTGTGTAAAAATAATCCAGTTATCTTATTTTGATCACAATATTTATGTAGAAACTTTTTAACTATAGATTCAATCTTGTAAGATTTAAAATTGAACGGAAAAACTTGCTGTTTTTAATAAAGTTTTGTCTAGATTGTCCTGTGTTTTTAGTACTTCACTATCATAGATGCTGTATATATGATGTGTAAAATTTGTATTTATTCTTATTCACTCATAGTTGTAATTGATGAAAGGAGTTTGAATTATATGTTTAATACTTTAGGATTAAAATTTTTGTGTATGTTGTGTATGTATGTTGCCGGCGATGGCTCAGTGACTTTGGACTGCGGAGGGCTTCGAATCCCCAATTAAGCCAATGGTCGGAACTTCACTTGTTGAATAAAGTTCACACACAGGCCAGTAGGCCCATATGAAGTGACGAGTAAAGTTTATTAAAAAAATTATTCAGTTATTGTGTTTAATATGTTGTGGAATGCTATAATGAATGCATTAGTTTATAGTATTTTTTTATTTTTTTGTTGGGGGAATGTTAAATACATGAGATAATAAATGCCATTCAATTTTTCTAATTTTAAAGGATGTAGAATATTTCACAATCAGGGGAGGCATCACACAGTAAAAGTATGAGTACAAGGAGACACAAATGTTGTGGAGATTGGTTTTAACTAACCATATTTTACTAGCTTCAAATTAGAGAGACTCCAATCAAACTGAATATTTCAAAGTATTAATTCATTTAAAATAGACTTGGGTAATTTTATGGGGTTAAAATCGACATTTTCTCCATAAAAAGTAGATAGAAAAATATATCTTAACAGAACATAGTCTATAATAAACATAAATAATTCTGATTCGAGAAATCAATTAATAATTGGTCGGTAGCGTAGTTGGTTCAATCCCAGCTTCATGTGCTAAAGGTTGTCAGTTTGATCCCATGTCCCAGAGTCATAATACATTTTGAGAAGGATCAGCTGATAACCACCGGCTGTTCATTTGTCATTGGGCTATTAATTAATGACACTTTCTAAGGAATAGTCGGCCTTAGTTTGTAACAATGACTACATTCACTCATCAACACTCATCACACTCATTCGAAATCCATATTCAAATTCAAATTCAAATTCAAATTCAAATTCAAAATCAAATTCAAATTCAAATTCAAATTCAAATTCAAATTCAAATTCAAGTTCAAGTTCAAGTTCAAGTTCAAGTTCAAGTTCAAGTTCAAGTTCAAGTTCAAGTTCAAGTTCAAGTTCAAGTTCAAGTTCAAGTTCAAGTTCAAGTTCAAGTTCAAGTTCAAGTTCAAGTTCAAGTTCAAATTCAAATTCAAATTCAAGCTCAAGCTCAAGCTCAAGCTCAAACTCAAACTCAAACTCAAACTCAAACTCAAGTTCAAGTTCAAGTTCAAGTTCAAGTTCAAGTTCAAATTCAAATTCAAATTCAAATTCAAATTCAAATTCAAATTCAAATTCAAATTCAAATTCAAGTTCAAGTTCAAGTTCAAGTTCAAATTCAAATTCAAATTCAAATTCAAATTCAAATTCAAGTTCAAGTTCAAGTTCAAATTCAAATTCAAATTCAAATTCAAACTCAAACTCAAGTTCAAGTTCAAGTTCAAGTTCAAGTTCAAGTTCAAGTTCAAGTTCAAGCTCAAGCTCAAGCTCAAACTCAAACTCAAACTCAAACTCAAACTCAAACTCAAACTCAAACTCAAACTCAAACTCAAACT